>CM062623.1:40539823-41082170 GCA_025617555.3 Puccinia polysora
TTCTCTTTGTTGGAATTTGGTTCCAAGCCTACACCTTTTTATTGCTCTGCACACATCACTTTCACCTCCAATTCTTTTTACAACTCTCCTCATATTGACAAAGGCGACATCTCTGGCTACTCCTGTTTACTCATGGTTCCAACCAAGAAAGCAAATGGTTTACCTATTGAAAAAACGGACAAATATCAAGTATTGGATGGCCAATTTGTTTTTCCTGACCTTGGCTTTGGAATTGATTTCAAGCAAAAAGGTATAGTCAAAATGGTTTGGGCAGCTAATAAGTACAAGCACTGTACCTTTCCTGCTGTGGACACAGCAACCCTATACCAGCATGGCCATGTCACTTCAAATTAATAAAACAACTAGAAACACTTGTAGGGAATTGAATAATGGCCAAATTTGCTCTAGAAAAAAAATATAAATAAAAACAAAAAAGATTTGTGTTTTGGTGGGGTTACCAATACTCTCAAACGTTGTAATCAAAAATTATTTTTTGTTTTTATTTCACCCATGCAAATATATTTACAATCCCAGAGTTTGAGTTATCTGCTTTATTTCAACTACTGTTTTACTGCTACCAATGCAAGCAAAGGCTACTGATACCATATCCTTTTTTTTTGGTTGCAAGTTGTTCCCACTCCTTTTCCAGTTGGGCTTGCTGTTGATCCTTCTCCTTTTACTCTTTTTGAAACTCTAGCTCAGCCTGTTCCAACTTCCACTCAGCATCCCATTTTTTTTTATGAGCCAAAATCTTGGCTTTCTGCTTTTGAACATCCATGGCCGGTTGAAAATCCCACTTTTGTTTTTCAAACTCAAGTTTTTTTGGATTCAGGTGTGATTTGACTGTTTTTTGCAGGGGATTTGCAATGAACATGATTTTGAAAGCAAGGATATTCAACCAATGGACTTACATGAATATTTCTTCTCCATGATTTCTTCAAATTCTGGAAAACTGGAAGTGTTTCTCCTCTTTTGATTACTTTTGGGGTTGATATTGATGGAATTGGAGGCCTTTTGCTTACCCTTAGCAGAGGAGGTTTGAGTCTGAAAGTTGTCACTGGTGTTCAAAGGGGTTGTGGGAGTCCCCATTGGCTTGAGTTTTTGGCTATTCTGGGATGGATGAGCCTGTTTTTTTACAATCTAAATAAGTCACAATTAACAAGACAGAAGAGAAAAGAGCTTTGTTTCTTACTTGAACGGATGTTGAGGTTAATGGAGACTGAGGAGTATCTTTTTCTGCATCAGAAAGGTTGATGAGATCTGCTAACTAAGGAAGAGATCAATCCAAAGAAGGAGGGGAGGGGTCCAAGGTATGGTTTGACACACCAATCAATGCGGAAGGAGACGTGATTGGAGCTGATAGCAATTGAATATCCTCCTTGGCATCAGATGGGGGCCACTCCAAGGAAGAATTTTCTTCAGGATCACCATTTCTAGGCTGAGCATCCCCAGCCAAGTCCTCAGCATGGACTGAATCAGATTTTTGGGCATCAAAAGCGGCTAAAGGGGTGATGTTGGTCTTCTTTCCAAAGATTTCATCCATTTGAATATAAAAAGGACAAATGGAGTCCAACTTATCAACCAAAAATGTGTTGTTGTATTTATGACCTTGGATTGGGAGCTGCGTTGCAGGCTGCGCGCTCAGAAGTTGGGTAGGTCAGGCTCATCATTTGGGGTGCGCGGGGTCCCAGCAGTGCCTGCTGCGGGCTCAGCAGCAGCAGATGAGGGCTCAGCGGCAGGGATTGCGGGGCTCAGCACCAGGTGCGGGTGGGGCCTACTCTGCGGGGCGCTGGGCCGCGACCCACCCAGGGAACACAGACCAAGTTATGGAGCCGGCCCAACCAAGCTTGCGGGTGGCTAGTCCAGAAGGCAAGGGCGGGGCGGTCAGGAGTTATACGCGCTGGGGAGGTTTGCGCGGGCATAAGCGCGGGCCAACTCACTGATTGTGGGATCCAAGGTTTGCGCAGGCATAAGCATGGGCTGACTCATGGATTGCGGGATCCGCAGATGCGCGCAGACGCGCGCGGACGGGTAAAACCCAGGGGGCTCCAAGTAGGGCACGGAAGAGGGCTGCGCCATGAGAAGGACAAACCAGAAGTATGTGATATCAAAGGGGAGGGTTTTGGACGGGGTGGGTGGTATGGGGTAGGGTTAGGGTGGAGCTAGGGTTCTGTACTTGGGGTCATATTTCATCTATCTTTTTGCTTGTGGTTGTACCTGAGTTAGGGTTGAGAGGGAGGACTCAAAAATGCCTCACTCTCAACTCCAGGTTGGATCAGATTGTGTATCATCATCACCCTCTCTATTTTTCTGAAAACTCATTGCATCCAATCCCCTCACAGACGCTTAGACCAATAACTTCCGCAACCTGAGGACAACTTAGAGGGGTATCACCTCTCTTGTTTCCACAACAAGTTGATTCCCTTAGCTTTGTCAGAGTTGGTGGTACCAAAGCCAGTGGAGATTGACATGGAGTGGGACTTTTGATACTTGGCTCAATAATTCTTGAATTGCTCCCTCATCTGTTGGGATGACAGATCCATCCTAACTTTGGTTTTTCTCTTGAGTTCATTGGCCATGAGGAGATAACCATTGACCTTAGAGGATGGATGTCAGCCAACAAATGTTTCATTTTTGGATCCAAAGCAGGCATCATAGTTGGAGGGAATTTTGAGCCAGTTGACCAGGATGATGCAATCAGCTGTCTTAAGTTGAATTGAGCCCTTGGAAGCTGATGGGGGAGGATTGTTTGAGCCCTTGGAAGCTGATGGGGGAGGATTGTTTGTTGTGGAGCTCCTTGGCAATGTTTGCTTTGGTGTGTTGGACTTTTGTGTGGACTTGCGGGGGGAGGTTTGCTGAGGGGCCGTTTGGAAAGAGTAAGGGCAATAAGGTGATGAGATGGATAAAGTAACAAGCAAGATAAAGTGATGAGAGATAAGAAGTGATGACAGCTGTTGAGATTGTAGAGGTATCTTATCCCTTGTTCTCTGTGCAATGAACTGAGGCAAGTCTGCGCAACATGTCTGTATCACCCGGGTCTTCTTACTTTACTGGGTGACCCGGGTGAACTCCCGGCTTGGTCAACTACTGCGGATTCTAATATATCTTCTCCTTCTGAGAGATCTCTTCCGTCTCTTGATGGTGGTTCTTTTTTCTATTTATTCTTTTTATTCTTTTCATATCTTTTCTTCTCATAATCTTGCTTGTACCTCCTCGCTTGATGAACTCTCTCCTCCACGCTCAATGAACTCTTCTCTACTCAAATCAATCTCAATCCAACTCTCCTATCCTACTTGTCTCTTTGTGAAATAAGCTCTGCCTGGTAAGAATCCAATCCTCAACACCATCTTAACATGATCTCTCTGACAACCTAACTTAATTTGTAGCCTCCATCTTCTACATCTGAACTCTTCCAACTTCCACTCTGCCAAAACCCTATGCTGTCTAATCTTTGTCTTATTTGCTGAATAACTCAAAGCTGTTGGTCCTCTCAATTTTCCCTTCTTTCTCTCAATTCCTATTTGATCTATCAAGAGTCTAACTTGTTTTCTACAGTCTGCTGGTTTTCTGTTCTGAGAAATTGCATTCAAATCTTATCACGGTTAAAAGCCAAAGGATGACTCTGCACCATCAAAAATGAACAAACCAGAGGGAGCAAACAATTATTTTCACCAGGTTTCTCTCAAAGCTTCCGTCAATGCTATTCCTCCTCTTAACAAAGACAACTACTCTATCTGGCGTGATAAAATGTTAATGCTGTTCAATCTCAAGGACATCAAGGATATTATGACTAATAATGCAGGACAACTGCCTACTAGACAAGATCAAGAAATCCGAGTGATCATCCTATCCAAACTTGACGCTACTACCCATGCAAATGTCGTTAATGCCTTGAATATCAAATCTTCTAAACTACTTTGGACTGCAATCACTTGTAGGTTTGCCTCATCCGAGACAGCAAATCAAGCACGCATTTTCAACCAGTTTCTTCATTCCCCATTCAATGAACTTGCCATCAAAGGAGTTATAACGGACATTTGAAAATCTCTTACTTGTATGACGGATGTAGGAATAGATCTACCGAGCGACATAGTGGCCTACCTAATACTATTCAAATTTCCTCCAACCCTAGAGAATTTGAAACAACAAATCATGCACGGCAAGAAGTTGATAACCGTAGAAGTTATATTCAACCATCTAACCCAATAAAATAACAAGCCCAAGGCACAAGTTAAGACTGGAAAATCAACAATTGATGTCTCATTAGTTACTTTCAAAAAAAAATCCAATAAAGAAGATAGGAAGATCCGCATTAGATGTCAAGAAGGCTTTCACGATCCAAATGCCCCCCATCTGGAATCTTCTTGTTTTCATCTTCATCCCCAAATCGCTCCCGGATGGTGGGTTGAACAGCAAAATGAGTGGAAGAATAGGACAAAAAAGACACCCACAATCAATTATCATGCACTATTAACTCTCTGGATTAATGCAGACAGCACACCAAATCTTCTCCTTGATTCTGGTGGGAACATACACATTTTTAACAATCTCAAGTACTTCACCTCTATAGATCTACAAGATGAAGCAGAGGAAATCAAAACAGGCAAGTTGGAGGCAAATCTTAAGATACAAGGAACTGGTACCGTTTGACTCAAGTGGAAGGATTCTGTCATTACACTCAAAGGATGTCTGTACGTTCCAGATATTGTAATCAATTTAATTAGCCCTGGTCTTCTTGCAAAGAAGGGATGTAGTCTCTCTCAAAAGCAAGACCAATTCTTCATCACACAAGACAATGAAATGGTTCTTAGATGTCTAATTTGAGATAGTCTATTTGTAATAGAGAAGCCTCAAACTGCTGGAAGTAACCTGTTGGTTAATCTATCCAATCAATCATCCACAACTACTTCTACTCAATCTCAGTCACTGTCCAATCTCCATAAGACATATGGACACGCTTCAATCTCCACGCTTAAATCAATTCTCAAAGATTGATACTCAAAAGACAAATTAGATAAGTTCCAATGTGACGTTTGCGTAAGAAGTAAAATCACGCAAGCTCCGTTCTCAGGCTCCTCATCACCCGCATCAAAACCACTCAAAAGAATACATCTAGATTTGATTGGTCAAGTTACTCCTCATTATTAAGCTGGTCATAAATACGTCCTGACTCTAGTGGATAATTTTATGGGTTATCTGGAAGCTTTTCCTCTTCAATCTAAAGAAGAAACTCCCAGTGTAATCATAAATATTCTCAAAACAGAGTACAAACGGCTAAACTATTACCCCACCAAAATCTTTTCAGACAAAGGAACCAAGTTCACTGACACTACCTTGAAAGAATTTGCCAAGAAAAAACATATCAAACTCCTAAAATCAGAACCATATCACTCTCAACATAACGGTCAAGCAGAGCAAGCCAACCGGACAATCATAGAGTCAGCCCGCGGGACATTCTCTTCATCTCGATTGAATAAGTGCTATTGGCACATAGTAGTTTGAAGCTGTTGCTTCATGCTTAATCAGGTCCCCAGGGAAGGTAATGACCAATCCCCTTGGGAACTTATGTTTAGCAAGAAGCTCCCCACTAATTATCTCAAACCTGTAGGATCTTCTGTCATTTACCTGGCAAATAGACTACAAAAAGGAAGAAAATTTGATGAGAAAGGATTGGAAGGGATTTTAGTTGGGTTCAATCCCGTTTTTCATTCTTATTCAATCCTAAACTCTTCTGGTGCTATTGTTGAAACCAAACATGTACAGTTCCTCAAAAGTCCGCTACACAATTTTCCTCTCTTGGAATCACCTGGGATTGATCTCTTCACTCAAACTCGTCCGGAGGCAGAAGAACCTGACTTCTCATCATTCAAAAAAAAATATACATTCCGAGAATCTCAAGAAAATCTCTCCAAATCTGACTCAGAACAAGATGATTCGGCATCTGCAGATTATCCACTCTCAGATCATTCTCTTCCACCATTGCCAGTTCTTGATCCTCCTATCCAAGTCATTTCTCAAAGACCCAGAAGAGAGGTGAGAAAACCCCAACAATATGGTTTCCATCACTATTACAAGCCCCCTTCCTACAAGGCAGCGCAAAAATTTTCTGAATGACCAAAGTGGAAGAGAGCTTCTGAAGATGAACTAAATTCAATAGAACTTCAAGACGTCTGGGAGGAGTACTATGGCAATCCTGATAATATACTAAATACAACGTGGGTTTTCAAAGTGAAAGAAAATTGCCACGGCGATCCAGTCAAATACAAAGCTTGACTCTGTGTTCAAGGGTTCAATCAAGTCCTAGGGATTGATTACAACAAGACTTGGGCACCAACCAGGAATCTTGGTTCACTTTGAGTTGCTCTTACCTACGCCTTGAAAAATAAAATGAAGCTAACCCAATTCAAGGTAAAAGGTGCTTTTCTTCATGCCCCTATAGACGAAACTGTCATCATAAGGACCCCGGAAGGATCGGCCAGGAAATTGCCCTATCTAAAACTTAAGAAATCTCTTTACGGGTTGAAACAATCCCCCAAGAATTGGTACAAAACCTTAACTTCGTGGATCAAGTCTCAAGGATACCACAAATCGACTAGTGATCCATGCTTATATCTAAACTTCAAGACGGGTGAGATTCTCTACTTTCACGTGGATGATCTCATCCAGGTAGGTAACTCTAACCTCTTTGAGATCAAATTTCTCAAACGATTTAAAAATTCTTCATGTCATCCACCCAATACTATTCTTGGGATGCTCATGGAAATTGAAAACTATAGAATCTTCCTGAGTCAACCCAATCACATCGAGAGGGGTCTAGAAGAACTTGGCTTGACTTCTTGTAAAGACACTCATATCCCATTGACGCAGAACCTAAATATCAAACCTGCCTCTGATGCCAACCACACCGAATTTTGTCAACTCAGCATTAACTATAGATCAGCAGTTGGTCTTCTGAACCACCTGGCTCATTACTCTTGACCCAAAATCTCTTACTCTGTGTCTAGTCTGGCTAGGTTTAATACCAAACCAGGCATGACTCACTGGAGGGAAGTCAAGAAAGTATGGAAATATTTGAAAGCAACTAAAAATCTCAAGCTTGTAATAATGTATGATTCAAAACAAGAAATTCTTTCTAGCTTCAGCAATGCTACCTGGGGAGGCAACCCAATCTTCCGTAAATATCAAACTGGATATGTTATCCTTCACTACGGTAGTCCAGTCATCTGGAATTCTACTCAACAAAGAAATATCACCTACTCATCCACCAAATCAGAATTAAATGCGTTGCTTGACTGCTAACTTGAAATCAAATGGATTAAACATCTCACCAGTGAGATACATCAATCTCTGAACCCAAGCCTATTCTACACATCAATAATAAAGGTTTTGACGATAAAATCAAGAGGTTCAGGTCGCACTCCAAGTCCAGGCATATAGACATTAAGACTAAAGGATTGCGCGAAGATTATGTGAGTAACGAGTTCAGCCTCATTCTGATTCAAAGCCAATCCATGATTGCGGATTCTCTCACAAAGGCCTCTTCTGGGACCTCTTTGCCGCTTCTTCAAAATACAATCTTTGGAGTTACCAATCAGTGAACTTTAGGATTACACTCTCACCAGTCACGGGGGGTGTTGAGATTGTAGAGGTATCTTATCCCGTGTTCTCTGTGCAATGAACTGAGGCAAGTCCGCGCGACATGTCTGTATCACCTGGGTCTTCTTACTTTACCAGGTGACCTGGGTGAACTCCCGGCTTGGTCAACTACTGCGGATTCTAATATATCTTCTCATTCCGCGAGATCTCTTCCGTCTCTTGATGGTGGTTCTTTTTTCTATTTATTCTTTTTATTATTTTCATATCTTTTCTTCTCATAATCTTGCTTGTACCTCCTTGCTTGATGAACTCTCTCCTCCACGCTTGATGAACTCTTCTCTACTCAAATCCATCTCAATCCAACTCTCCTATCCTACTTGTCTCTTTGTGAAATAACCTCTGCCTGGTAAGAATCCAATCCTCAACACCTTTTTAACATGATCTCTCTGACAACCTAACTTAATTCGTAGCCTCCATCTTCTACGTCTGAACTCTTCCAACTTCCACTCTGCCAAAACCCTATGCTGTCTAATCTTTGTCTTATTTGGTGAATAACTCAAAGCTGTTGGTCCTCTCAATTTTCCCTTCTTTCTCTCAATTCCTATTTGATCTATCAAGAGTCTAACTTGTTGTCTACAGTCTGCTGGTTTTCTGTTCTGAGAAATTGCATTCAAATCTTATCAACAGCAATAAAGTGAAAAGAGCAATAAAACAATGATTGGATCCTTTTAGTGAGGTTGGAGGTAGAGTGATGAGAGTGATGAAGCAATGAGAGAAATGAAGAAATGAGAGCAATGAAGCAATGAGAGCAATGACGCAAAGAGAGTGATGAAGCAATGGGAGCAATAAAGTGGTGAGTGATCAAGTGATGAGGGTGATAAATTGATGAGAGTGATGATGAGAGTGATAAAGTGATGAGAGTGGTGAATCTTTTTATGATGAGGCTGGAGTTAAAAAAATTTGCAATGAGGTTGGAGGCAGAAGGAGGTGGGAAGCCAGGGGTGGATGACGTGGACAGGTGGCGGAAGCCTTTAAATAATTTATTGGAAAAAACCCACTTATTTCATGTTAACTTTGACACGTCTGATGTAAAATAAGTGGGTTTTTTGATTTTTAATGCCAGGTTTGAAATTGCAGATTTGGTTTGAAACCTCCCATTGAAAAATCGCGGTTTTGGTTAACTTTGATGCGCCCTATTGAAAAATTTTTTTGATTATGAAGTGTATTAGAGGATACATGGAAAAGGGAATGGCAGTAGTTTTATTTTTTTATTTTTCAGTTTTTGTGGTTTTTTGAATTTCTGGTTAATTTTTTCTTTCATTAACTTTCCCTATAGTTCACACTTCTGTATGGAAGAAAATGAAAAGATCACAATGCCTAACGGGGCCTATAACCAAGCCTACAAGAAAGGCGTGGGTCAGGCAATCATTATTTAAACCTGGCTCAGCCTACCTCCAGACCTGACATGTCACACCAGGGCCAAATTGAGGTCTCTGGCCAGCCAGTGACTCCATTTCACCATCCAGTCCCATTTCCTGGCCCATTTACTCCCTTTAAAGGAAAATTCTATTCACCAATTAAGAATCTTGACTTCACCAAAGTTTAAATTGAAAAAAAAAATAGAATTCACAAATTATTTACCATGGTGGAAAATGGATGTCACTGCACCATGAACATCAGTATGTCACTTTCTAGCAAGTGCCATCAAGAGGCTCTAGGTGTATGTTGGTGTATGCTACATGCCAAGCCAGGCAAAAGCTCCAGCCTACTATAGTGACGTGTATGTACATACACATACTCCAAAAAGGGAAGCTCATAAAGGTAAGCATGTATGTACATACTTCAGGGAAACACCGTGCCTATGTAGAACAAACCTAGGTACATACAAACACAAAGGCTTCAAGGATGTTGGAAGACCCTATGTACTACATACACACAATCTTAGGTCAAGTTGTCCTGGTTCAGATTATTGCCCTCCGGTGGGCAGCAACGGCAAGCTTCCGTGCAGAAAAAAGTGTGTTCCTTCCCGTTTGGCGTGAGCAAATGTAGACATTTGCAACCGTCTGTATAAAAGCCGTGGTCAGTTTGCTTAGCGGTTAAGGTGTTGCAACGTCTCTGGAATGAGAGTCCCCAACTCGCAGGAAAGCGTGGCGTTTGCAGGACTTGGTTGGCATGAGATGGAACGCTCAATGTAGATCAACATTCAATCAGATTCAAGGTAGGCATTTCCCTCAGGAGCATCCCACCGATTGGCATAGATTGTTGTAGCTCACTACGATGAATTTCAACTATCAAAAGTAATGGGTTCATCAATTGAGGCCAAAGGTTACATTTCTTAGAGGTGCCTCCATTGCGCTGAGCGGCGCGTTGGCATGATGCCTTCTTCACTGGATAGTACGTTGTATGCACTCATGGACTCTGCATTTCTTTTGACCTTCCTTCATCCTCTTGGTTGTGAGAATAGTTACAATTAGAGATATGTGGTTACAAATAACCAACCAAAGCTACACAAATATGGCCGACTCCTTTGGCCGTATCCATCATCCGACCATAGATCCATCAATAACCATCCATGAAGCTATGTCCCAACCGCCATCAAGATTGAGCCTACCGAGGAACCCGCACTTCCAAAAAACTGATGGCCTGCATTCCAAGAAAACCGGTAATCCTATCTTGACCCCAGGTCGGAATACCAAACCTCCCACCACAAGCCGTATCAATCTCACCAATGCCGTTGATGATGTACCAATTTCCAACACCTCCAACTCAAGCTCAAGATTTTGGTCAACTAACACTCATCCATCTGGCTTTCAGTTATCAAATTCATCCTTCCGGTCATCCTCATCACGAGCATCAGGTTGGAACAAGTTGCTGCAAGGCGTCCTGTCACGTTTGTTTCAAATAAGCATGGCGTTTTCACTGTCCTCAAGTGATGCGCTGATCAAGTGCGCCTTTTTCATAGAGCAATAACATTGAACAAATTAATAGCAGGAATGCAGGTCAGTATAATAAGGCACAAAGGAACTTACCAAGTCCCCTAGACTGACCATAGAGAATGTTTCTTCATTAATCCCAAAGATTCCGGGCGGGTTGGTCAAAAGGGCAGCATGCCCTATTATCCAGGCACCCTGACAACAACAACATCATTGATTTTTGAATAAACCAAATGACATTTGAGCATGGGATAATTGTTGTATGGGTTGAGCTGCGTCGTCTCTGGTTCCAGTTCTTGGAAAAGTCGGAATTGAAAAAATGTCTTCTCCTGTATTTGAGAAGAGGTAAAGATCATCTCAATTTGGCCATACCGCGTTGAATTTGAAAGCTTCACTTGGACTGTAGAGTTTCCAAGGTGTCAATCTCAAGTGGTGTATTGCTTATTATGGATAAGCTTTGAGCTCAATTTACAAATTTTGGGGGACAGCTTGGGTCCTTGATTGCTGACCGCTTGAGAATTCCACTTACTCCAGACTCCTTGGGGCGGTGCAAATTGAGAATGATTTTGTGTTAGGAAATCAACCCATCTGCAATGGTTTAGTTCATCTAGTCTTGCGTTTTGATTTGCACTGGAGCTGTATGTCTTGCAAACAAGGAGATTTGCCAGCCGTTCTGGATTTTTTTTAATATTTGCAGCATGCTTAACTAGAGGTATAAATTGAGCTTTCATATTCCATTTGTGGCAAATTGTCATGTTAAATACGTCTACACAAGACATGCGGCTTGTTAGATTTGCATCAACGAGTTCAATGGAAACCTGATGTCATACATATGTAACTGATTGTTAGTCGGTATCTGAGCCAATATCCCGTTTAAGCGTTCTTGATTCCATGAAGGGGAAGCACTCGGTGGACCAAATCTTGAGATACATTCAGGATAGTGATGTGAAATGTGGATATTTGGCTTTGATGTGATCCCCTTCCAACCTTGAATCAAAAGACGTCAATAGTTGTGGAGAGATTTTGTGAATGTGTTTGTCTGATAAAGTGATATTGAGCGTGAAGTTAGGATATTAGAGATTGCAATCGGCTTGGTTGTTGATTCCAAAAGTATTTTTCAATCTTCATTTAAAGTCCCAAGGATCCAAAGAGGAACCAGAGTCACAGGGATGTAAACTGAGTAAAGAACAAGCCACTCAGCCGCTTTAAGGCTTTTGTTTCCTAACATTCCAACCTGTTTAGGAACTTGAGAAATCCATGAGGGAATTAAATTCTGTTCAATTGCCCTATGCAAGGCCTCAAGCTCCAAGGGTAAGATTTTGGGATTACTACTGTTAACTTGGTTGCCAGGAAGTTTTCTTGTTTGGGTTGCCTTGGGGGTGACTTCCAATGAAGTTCTTGTTTGGGCTTCCTTGGGGGTGCTAGCGTTGCTGGAGTTATGGATTTTGTCATTCTCAAGTGTGTCTTCATCAATACAGTGATCCACATTGTTAGATTGATTCAGATCAAGCCTGCCACTCGAATATAAGGAGCCACGACTAGATCTTTTGGGGGCTTTGGGCAAAGGTGATTCTTTGCCCAACATGGTCGAATTTGTAGTTTCTAGGATTGGTGATTGGATAATTGTTTTGGATGAAGGATTTGGTGAAGATTCTGCAATCACAGCAGCTCGTTCCCGCAAGCAAACGCTATAACGAGAAGGTACGGGTTTGGAGCCTTGAGAATTGGCAGTAGCACTTTTTTTCGTATTCAACCATGAACGTTTGGTCTTGACCTCAGCTAGGGGATTGGGTGCTGCTTGAGTAGCTGCATTATTGGAGTCGTCTGGTGCCTCCTTTTGTTTTCTGGAGTGTGAACTAGGCTGAGACAAGTTACTCCGGCCAGTCTGATTCTTTTTTTTCCGAGTGTATTGCAAAACATCGTTGGATTGGAATGCAAGACTGGATTGCAAAACATTGTTGGATTGGAATGCGAGACAAGATGGAAGAACCGAACTAGATCGAGAGACTGAACTACATCGAGCAACTAAACCGGTTTGAGAAACTGAACTAATCCGAGAAACTAAACCAAATTGAGAGGGCAAGCTGGATTTAACCACTGTGCCAGGTTAGGATGCCTGACCGGAATCAGATTCTGAAGACAAACAAGAAAGAGGACCAGATTCATCGTCCCATGGATTGGAAGAGGAATTTGTTACTGAATCATTTTTGTATTCTGACTCTAGAAGAGAAAAAACCATCCTCTGTCGAGTAATCTTCCATTTCTTGCTCTTCTTGATTTTTTTTTCAAGAATGGATCCAGCTGTGGCAATCGACAAATAACTGGTTGCATGATCTTTTAAGTTTCCAAGAATCAGGTTATGCATAATTTCAATCGAGCAGAATTCAACGGGTTGCCAATAAGGTAGTCGATTGAGGACACTAAAGCATACACCATGTTTCTTGACAAAATGATTGCGTTCTGCATGAGTCTTCATTTGTTCCCATTCACAAGAACGGTCAAGATGATCTTCATGAGTACGAGGGATGAATTCTTTGGGGTCTAAACTATCAATGTTTTTCTTTTTGATTGAGAAGAATGAGCATAAAAGCCGAGAACTATGACCTGAAAACCCCGCAGCTTTTCAAAGGGCTGGAAGATCTGCTATCAAAGGAAAAATTACCGCCTTGATCAAGCGCCCTCTAGGCTCTCGGAAAGTCTGATCAAACCAAACGCCCTTCCAAAACATTTGTAATTCATCTACAAGTGGCTGGAGAAGATGATTGATTTGATCCAAGGTTGGTTCGTTTGGCCCTGGCATGACACCATACAAATAGATGTTTTCCTCAAGATACCTTTTTGCTAGAGGTAAGTTCAAGCATATTAAGACGATCGTACCAATTGTGCCAGTTTTTTGCTGAGATTTGTATGGATTGAACCAGTCAAGGTATAAGCTGAAAACAAGATTGCCACTTTTTGAGGTGTAGTTGATACTCAAGTCTTCCGAATCTCTGAAGGTGTTCCACACTGAGCCATCCCAAATATCAAATTGAGGGGATTCGGGGGACCAAGGAGGTCTGGTGAGAGGAGAGTCCAAGAGGTCTTCAAATCCGGGCAGCCACATCATGCGAGCCAGCCAGGTTACCATTGTGTGGTGAGAAAATGATTTGAGAGGCTTTCTTTGGATGTCCGATTTTGACTTTGTAAAAAGGGGGGTGCCACATTGGTCCTGTGAACCTTTGAGAACTCGCTTGACATACATCTTGCTCTCTGAAAAAAACGCGGATTCACAATTATTTGGATTGTCCGCACGTATTCTTGATTTTTGGGATACAGGGCAAAACACTTTGGGCAACAAACGGTGTGTCTTGCTTGGGGTTCCAAATGAAGACGTTTTATTACAGTGGCGATTGTGCTGGGAATTCTTTCCAAAGCGTGGGTTTCAGGGTTTAAAAATAGGTTCATCTTTTCGTTTTCGAGTTTCAGGAATAGATTTACAGCTTGATCACTGGTCCCATTGAGTAAAGAGCTGGCAGTGGCTTGAAGCTGCACAACCAATGCGTACTGGTTCATGAATTGGAAGTCCGGTAAGCGCCATGATGCTGTTTGAAAAGATGGTTGGTTGTCCGGTCCCAAAAGGTCTGGAAGTGCAAACATTGCCTGAGAAACAGATGTTTGTGTCAATTACCTTCCAGATTTTTAGTTCAAAATCTGGAATTTACATTACAAACGACAACTTGGTTTTGAACAGCGGGAATTTGTTTGACAGGCGCACATGCTTTCTGAATAGCTTTCTGATGGTTTCTATAAGCTGACCTTGACATCCGAGCGCCGGTGTGGATAACCCCCCCGAGATCAAACTGTTTTCCGTTGCAGCCCAATTCCACACAGGTGCAAGTGATATAGGGTACAACCATTGTTTTGTAAGAGAAGTTTGAATTCCCATGAATTCAAATGATCATCAAAAGACTGGAGACTAGAATGCTTGCAGATCTGATCGGAACCTGATGGAATGAAAATGTGATGTTATGAAGATTTGCTGCAAAAGGAGATGCATTGTGAATCAGAAACAAAACTTGGGAATGGTAGATTTGTCGAGGCAACTGAAGAGCAGATGACTCACCCTGGTTAGTAAGTATTATCTTGGTGGCTTGAAATTGATTGCGGAGATGGTTGGGTTGTTGTGGATTGTGATGCCGGAATGGAGGTGATGCGGTCTGTAATGAGAGAAGGTAAGTAAGTGATGACAGTCGCAGACAACAAGTGCAAGAGGTGGTATGCATATACCCCGATGCACTGCAATACTGCAAATTGATCACCCGCGGGTCCCCGTCAGCCAAGCCCAGTAGGTTTGATGTGAAAGTTCATCCTATAACCATTTAATTGGTAAACCCAGATGAGTCAGTTAGGAGGAACCAAATTGCTCCAGGTAGAATGAATCCTCCATAACTGTTGGGGTGGGATGATACCCCTCCAGGATAGGTGGGATGGAGTTAAGACACCTCCAGAATGGATTGGGTGCAGTGATTACCTTGTCCAGAATAGGTTGCGTGGGGTGGAAATCCGCTTCAGTATGGAACCCAATCCTTTCTGTTGGATTGGGAAGGTTTAAAAGCCCTCCAGAATGAGTTTATTTGGGTTGAAAATCAAGCCAAAATGAATTTAAAAGGGTTAAACACTCTCCAGAATGGATTGGGTGGGCTGAAAGAGCCTTCAGGATGGAATGGATGAGGATTATCCCCCTCCAAAATGAATTAAGTGGGGTGAAAGCCCCTGCAGAATGGGTTGTGTGGGGTAAGAACTCCACCAGAATGGTTTGTGTGGGGTAAGAACTCCACCAGAATGGTCTGTGTGGAGTTAAAACCCCTTCAGAATGGATTGGGCAAAACATACCCTCCATTTTTGATGTGAAGGAGTGGTAAAACAGCAAGAATGAATGTGGAGGAGTTGTAGAGCCTCCAGAATGGATGTGAAGGGGTTGTATAAGCTTGAAAATGGAGGTGGAAGGGTTGTAAACCCCCAGAATTGATGCGGCAGAGTGGTGAACCCTCTAGAATGGATGAGGGGATTGTGACCCCTCCAGAATAGATGTGGAGGGGTTGTAAACCCTCAAGAATGGATCTGGAGGGGTTGTAAACCCTCCAGAATGGATCTGGAGGGGTTGTAAACCCTCCAGAATGGATCTGGAGGGGTTGTAAACCCTCCAGAATGGATCTGGAGGGGTTGTAAACCCTCCAGAATGGATCTGGAGGGGTTGTAAACCCTCCAGAATGGATCTGGAGGGGTTGTAAACCCTCCAGAATGGTTGTACCCCTCCAGAATGGATCTGGAGGGGTTGTAAACCCTCCAGAATGGATCTGGAGGGGTTGTAAACCCTCCAGAATGGATCTGGAGGGGTTGTAAACCCTCCAGAATGGATCTGGAGGGGTTGTAAACCCCTCCAGAACGGATCTGGAGGGGTTGTAAACCCCTCCAGAATGGATCTGGAGGGGTTGTAAACCCCTCCAGAATGGATCTGGAGGGGTTGTAAACCCCTCCAGAATGGATCTGGAGGGGTTGTAAACCCCTCCAGAACGGATCTGGAGGGGTTGTAAACCCCTCCAGAATGGATCTGGAGGGGTTGTAAACCCCTCCAGAATGGATCTGGAGGGGTTGTAAACCCCTCCAGAATGGATCTGGAGGGGTTGTAAACCCCTCCAGAATGGATCTGGAGGGGTTGTAAACCCCTCCAGAATGGATCTGGAGGGGTTGTAAACCCCTCCAGAATGGATCTGGAGGGGTTGTAAACCCCTCCAGAATGGATTTGGAGGGGTTGTAAACCCCTCCAGAATGGATTTGGAGGGGTTGTAAACCCCTCCAGAATGGATTTGGAGGGGTTGTAAACCCCTCCAGAATGGATTTGGAGGGGTTGTAAACCCCTCCAGAATGGATTTGGAGGGGTTGTAAACCCCTCCAGAATGGATTTGGAGGGGTTGTAAACCCCTCCAAAATGGATTTGGAGGGGTTGTAAACCCCTCCAAAATGGATTTGGAGGGGATGTAAACCCCTCCAAAATGGAATTGGAGGGGTTGCAAACCCCTCCAGAATGGATTTGGAGGGGTTGTAAACCCCTCCAGAATGGATTTGGAGGGGTTGTAAACCCCTCCAGAATGGATTTGGAGGGGGTGTAAACCCCTCCAGAATGGATCTGGAGTGGTTGTAAACCCCTCCAGAATGGATCTGGAGTGGTTGTAAACCCCTCCAGAATGGATCTGGAGTGGTTGTAAACCCCTCCAGAATGGATCTGGAGTGGTTGTAAACCCATCCAGAATGGATCTGGAGTGGTTGTAAACCCTCCAGAATAGATCTGGAGTGGTTGTAAACCCTCCAGAATGGATTTGGAGGGGTTGTAAACCCCTCCAGAATGGTTCTGGAGTGGTTGTAAACCTTGTGGAGTTTTGGGGGCCTCCAAACTGTGGTATTTGATAATGAAGTAGGGCTGGAATAGGCGGTTTGTGACAGCATTAACCAGCATGTCAGGGCACACTTGTGGTAAGACAACATGATTGGGTGGAAGGTTTTCCCAAAGGGTCACAAAGTATGTTGGCTTGTCACAATCTTGTGCAAATTGTCTTCTGGCACGGTTGAACTTCTTGTTACTTTTGGATGTTGAAGTAACATCTGAGTTTGGTAGTCTGTGTTGTTTTCCTACTACTAGAGGCTTCAATCCATGTTGTGTCTCCTTGGCATCTCCTGAAACGCCAAGCTCATCAAAACTACAAACCGTGTTTCAGGATGACACCCAGGAATCACAACATGAATGGAAAACCCAAAGAAAAATAATGCAGAATCAAAAGTTCAATTAGTAATTTTATTGTTGAAGGATATTGAGGAATAAAGTTTAAATCCCATACCCATTTTTACTAGACATGCCTTCATTCAATTCCATCAATATTGATATCTACAAAAAATGAAATTCCATCAATATTGATATCTACAAAAATTGAATACCCTCTTTTTTTTTAAAAAAAAAAAAAAAAAAAGGTTACTTACCAATGGGGTGGTGGTCGTGGTGGATGAGGTGGATGAGGTGGGTGGTGGTGGGTGGTGGTCGGTGGTGGTGGGTGGTGGTGGTGGTGGTCGGTGTTGATCGTGTTGGTGTGGTCCAGGTTACTAAATAGCTTCCTAGGTGGGGGGGGATTGGAAAACCCGCCCCCTGCTTGCTTGCTAGGTGGGGAGCGGATTTGAAATCCCCCCCCTCTCTCCCTCCCCGCTTGATGTCCCCCTTGCTTGCTCGCTGGGCAGGGGGGTGATGAAGTGCCCCCCACCGCAAGCCCCACCAGCTCCTTCCCCCTTGCTTGCTTGCCGGGCGGGGGGGTCATGCAGGCCCCCCCACCGCAAGCCGGTGGCTCGCTCCCCCCTCTCTCGGTCGCTGGGCGGGGGGTGATGAAGTCCCCCCCACTGCAAGCCGCTGGCTCGCTCCCCCCTTGCTCGGTCGCTGGGCGGGGGGGGTGATGAATTCCCCCCCACTGCGAGCCCCACTGGCCCCCCCCCCTTCGCCGCTCGCTCGGTCTGCCCACCGAGTCGGCCCCCCCCTTTACCGCTCGCTCGGTTGGGGGTGATGAAATCCCCCCACCGAGCCGTGCCCTCCCTCCCGCCTCGCTTGCTCGCTTGGTTGGGGGGTGATGAAGTCCCCCCAACAAGCCAGGCCGTGCTTGGTGCATCGACCTCTTTGAAAACAGCAAAAAAAAAATCAAAAAAAAAACCAAAAAAAACCCAAAAAAAAACCAAAAAAAAACCAAAAAAAAAAACCAAAAAAAAAACCAAAAAAAAAAAACCAAAAAAAAACCAAAAAAAACCAAAAAAAAAAAAAAACCATAAAAAAAGCATAAAAAAACCAAAAAAACCATAAAAAAACCATAAAAAAAAACCATAAAAAAACCATAAAAAAACCATAAAAAAAAACAAAAAAAAACACCATAAAAAAACACCAAAAAAAACACCAAAAAAAACAAACAACAAAAAAAACACCAAAAAAAACCAAAAAAAAACCAAAAAAAAAACCAAAAAAAAAAAAAGAAGTCTTCAATTGATGGCTTGAATGTGAAAAATCATAGGGTATATAAATAAATAAACCCCACTTCAAATAAAAAAAAGAAACATAATTTTGAACAAGATCTTTACTCACAGGGCTGGTAATTTCTTGTAGTGGCTCAATTGTGGGGTTTCTTCTGTTAATAGATTGGAGAATGTTTGGTGACTGATTTTTCTGAATTTTTGTATCAATGACACTTGACCAGTGATGTTTTGAAGTTTGATGAAACCTGGGAAAAAATCACTCACATACATTTGTAGAAAAATCTGATTGTAATATATGCGTTTGATGTGATTTTTTTGACCTTCCAAAACCAGTATATAGATTACCTCCATATTCAAATATGCTTTGAGAACATATGGTGCATTGGAATATACAAATGTTTCCAACAATGGTGGTGTTCTCATTGTTTTTGTTGAATTGGATTGGGTGTTAAGTCAATTTTTTCAGTTTGCAGAAAGTGAAAGGCTTACAGGGAAATAGATAAAAAGATTGATTGGATTTTGAATTCAATCTTACATCTGCTGATGAGCTTAATCATTCAAAATCAAAAAAACCTCAAAAGCTTATTGGTTCCATTTTGAATATGCATATTAACTTCAGTGGGAGTGTAAGGGAAAGTTACATTTGATGTTTTGAGAAATGTCCCTAATAAATGGATCATGTTGAATGCGCATGATTGACCAATGTAAAATACATTGGCAATACCAAGATCATTGGTTTAAAATTAAAAATCAAATTCCCTGATGGAAAATCATGTATTTTATTTGAAGATTGATGATCTTAATAAAAACCCACAATTGGAATTAATATTTTTACATCAGGAAATTTTAGAACTCCACACTAAGCAAGGAAATATCACATGAAAAGAGTTTGTTTGCTTCCCCAAAACAACAGATTTCATGACTACAAATATTCATTTTTCATAATTTTTTTATAGAGAGACTTTATTCAATCATCTGGGAGTGTGGAAACACCAATTCATTGCATCATGACTTCTTCAAATTGAGGTTGGAACATGTTCCATTTCAGAAAAACCAAACCCCCATGCAAAAGTATCACATCTCATCCTTCTCCAACCTATCATTTGATGATCTTCTTGGAATCAGCTCTGATAAAATACATGCAAACCACATCCACATATTGCTTGGCAGCGATGCCACAGTACCTGGCCAGAATGCACCAAATTTGATTGTCTTTGCAGCTTCCAGGGCACCTAAGTAGTCCCTCATCAAGGCTTTGTGACAGATCATTGGTGTCCTTTCATCATCATGGATCTCACAAGCTTCCAAATCCATCCACTTTTTTTGTAGCCCAATGCATTCAGACATTTGTTCCCAGAAATAAACTATCAGCAAACAGGGACAGATTGTTTTTGTGTTTTCCTTGCTCCACCATTGATCTGAATGAAAAATTGATCCAAATTACAGGCATCCAGATCAATGGTGGACCAAGGAAAACACAAAAATAATCTATACTCCTTTGCTGGTAGTTTACTTCTGGGAACAAATGTCTGAATACATTGGGCTACAAGAAAAGCAGATGGTTTTGGAAGCTTTTGAGATCCATGATGATGAAATCAGAACAATGTCCCATCAAAGACTTGATGAGGAAATACTTTGGTGCCCTGGAAGCTGCAAAGAAAATCCAATTTGGTGCGTTCTGGCCAGGTACTATTGCATTGTAGCCAAGCAATATGTGGCTGCAATTTGCATTTATGTTATCAGGGCTGGTTCCAAGAGGATCATCAAAAAATAAATTGGAGAAATATAAGATGTGATACTTTTGCATGAGGGTTTGGTTTTTCTGCAATGGAACATGTGCCATATTGATGAAAGGGGTTGGATGGGATGGGGGAAAACAGCTTGAGGGGAGAAAGAGGACCTGTTTAAGTAGTTCTTGATGGATGCTTTAGCAAGGTGGTTGAGTAGTGGGTGGTGGAAAACAAGGTGTGGCATTTTGAATATGCAATTTATCTAAAAGTGCTGAGTGGTGGGTTAGGGATTTAGCCAGTCCAAATCCAATAGTTGACCTTGAGAAATCCAATCTCACTGCTCAGGGGAAAATTATTGTAACTGGGGCTTCCGGTATTGAAAAATATTGGAGAATCACTCTTTTGAAACGTTGCATTATGAATTATCATGCAAATCAAAATTGGCAAAATTTCAGAATCAAGGCATAAAAACAACAAATTGTACCTCAGGATCTCCCTTTGAAAAGCAGACCAAGCAGTGGGATGAATTTTTATTCATACATTATCACCAAGACTAACAAGGTTCAAGATCAAAGATTCAAAAGAAAGTTTAATTTCTATGCAAATAATAATTATGATCAGCAATATGGAGTGCTTTGTTTTTGTTAGCTTTGGTATAATGTATAGTACCATCCTGAATGCTTCTACAAGTGTTTAGGGTTCTAACATTGATTTGTAAAGACATGGCAAGACGGGTATACAAAGAATTTTCTACAGGAGGAAGTGTACAGTGCCAATACTTTTTTGATTGCCAGAGTAACTTAACAATTTCTTTTTGAGTAGAGAAATTGATCCCAACCCCAAAGTCCCCGCAACATTGTCCAAAACGGCCACATGCCCCACTATCTCCTTTCCCCTCACCACCACATTCTCCCCTAGATCTGTTGAGACCACTCGCACATTTAAGTTGGGGTGGGCTGTGTATGGATCTTTGGCGTCTTCTGAATGTGCATCTTGGAATAACTGAATCACAAATCAAACATCCCCACCTTCTGATTGCACAAAGAGCTCAGTGATTTGACCAAATGAACAGAGTTCATCCCGCATGATCTCCACATAGGAATTGGAGTGATTTTTCCCTTGATCAAGCCGTTTCACTGTAAATCTTTTATGATGTATCAAGGTACTGTTGATTTTATGCACATTGTAATCAAGAGACAAATCCTGTTGCAGACCCAATCTTCCCAGCTCTTGTATCCATAAGCAATGGATTTCCGGGTCTAATGGGGTGAGGCTGAAGCGGGGATTTGAGTTTTCTTGTCCCTTGTTAATTAAGTTGGAATGGATCAATAAACTTGAATATTGACTCCTTGATATACATGTCTTCATAATTGTACCATGTATATCACCTGTAATCAATTCATTTATTATTTGCTTTGTTTGCCCAGTAAGAAGAAAGGTCTACAGCATGATTCTTAGTCAGCTCACCTGTGCAATTGTTCTTTGGTATCCTTCCCAAGATACCATTCAACCTTTCATGGGCCCAGGCTGCCGTGGCCATTGGTGGACCAAACCTTTTTATCACTTCTGGGTAATGCTGAGTAATGTGTACGTTAGGTTTACTCCTTTGTTGTGGCCATCCAGTCCTTAGTGTTTGACGGTATTCCAGCATGAGTCAATCAACCTCCATGATCTCTTGGTTTGAAATATGATGCTTCATTAACATATTGGTTATGTAAATGAGAAGCACAGTTGAGTCCTTCAAAATTTTTATTGAGCCAGTGTGATCAATACCGGGTCTATGCTTACCACCCCACAAAGGAATCATAGCAAGGGGATAGTAAAACATGTAGAGTGTCAGCCACTCCGCGGCCTTGAGGGATCCTGCACCACAAAATCCAACATTCTTTGGTACCCTTGTCATCCATGATGGCACCTTTGTGTCCTCAATCACCTTTTGGATGCAACTCAAATCATGAAGCATTAATCGAGGCCCTTGGATGGATGATTCTACTTGAGCTGCTTTCCCTCTGTCATAATCCTTGTTCACTGGACTGCTTCCCTCACCCCCCATCAGCTTCAGATTACTTGTGTGGCTTCCTTGACTGGCTATACTTTGTGAACTTCCCAAGCTCCCAATAATTCTACTTCTTAAAGAATACGAGTGAGTACTATTATATTCAGAAGATGGTTGAGATTTCTTGCTTTGCTGTGAGGCTGATGATGATTTCCCGGCCTGTGAAGATCTAAATTCATATCTTCTGGATTGACTCTTTGAGCTTTCTTCCATTATTTGTGTAAGTGCTCTCAGATTGCTGGCATTAAGCCGTCTCTTGGGACTTCTCTGGTGGTGATCACCCTCCTCTGATTGATCTTCAGGAGACTTCCTTTTCTTCCCCTTTCCAATGACGCTTTCCACATTAACCAGTGATCCAGTTTTCTCTCTTCTGTTCTTCTCTCGGATTTTTTCCTTCCCCAATTCTTCTTCCGCTAGAGCAATGTTAAGATAACTCATGCTATGATCCTTGAGATTTCCCAAAATTCACCCCTGCATGAGCTCTATTACTGAATATTCTATTGGGTGCCAATATGGAAGCCTGTTCAAACAGCTTGCTCTGACCCCCTTCTCCTTGGTAATTTGATCCTGCTCCCATGATGTCTGACCTTCCTCCCACTTCTGTGCATTCTTCATGTGCTCAGCATTTCTCCTTGGCTGGAACTCCTTGACATTTGGATCATTGATCTCATCTTTTGTAATTTGACAATATGAGCAGAACATGGTTGAAGAATGACCAGAGAACCCTGCCACCTTGCGCATAGCTGGCAAATCCCCAATCAATGGGAACAGTGCAACCAATATCTCCCTACCTTGAGGAAATAGGCTGGTTTCAAAAAACCATACTCCTTCCCAGAGTTCTTTGATTTCATCAACCAATGGATCTAGAATGTGGTTAATTTCTTTGACTTTGGGTTCCTTGGGCCCAGGGATAATACCAAAAAGGAAAACATTCTCTATCTTGTAACGTTCTGCTAGTGGAATTTTGAGACAAATCAAGATCACTGCTCCCACTGAGATTGATTTGTGCCCAACCTTATTTCCAAATGGGTTGAACCAATCCACATAGAGACTGAACACAAGGTGCCCTGGTTGTTGCGTAAATTTCCTCTTCTTGTCTGCGCCTCCAACAAATTTGCGCCAAACTGAGCCATCCCAAACATCGCTCATCAAATTTGAATTGAGGTTTTTATGATGAAGATTGCTTTCAATGAGCTTTTCAAACTCTGAAAACCATAATTTTCTACCAAGCCAGGCCTTCAAGCTTTGATAATGAAATGTTCGAGCTGGTTTGATGGGTCTTTTATGTTTCCCACTGGTCTTCATCAGAAATTCTGTATCACAGTAAAGGCCCTGCTCATTACCAGTTTGGCGCACAAAGATTTTGCTAGTGGAATAGAACTTGGCATTAAATTTCTTGAAAATTGATGCTTGGTTGTTGGATTTGTCTGGGATTGGATACAGCTTGAAGCATTCTGGACAGCATATCCTTTTTTCCAGGTTGGGCTCTAAACCTAGCCTTTGAATTAGAGTGACTTTGCTTTGAGGTATTGCCTTCATGATGTTATTTGAATCAAAATTGAATTCCCTCCCCAGATTCTTAATATTCTCCCGCTCTTTCTTCAAGAAATCTGTGATTGGCAAGTCACTAAGTTGATGAACAAGGCACAGTTTTGCAGCTTGGAGAAGCACAAGCACACTGTGCCTTGGGACTAGATGAAAAGAGTTATACTTAAGGTCTTGAGTATCAAACCATTCCCCCCGGTGAAGTGGAATCTGAATCTGCTCTTTGCTTTCATTCCTGGCTGGATTGTTGGAAACCTTAAAATCATTATAGCAGGCAAATCAGACAATCAGCACATGAATGTACAGTGTTAACTATTTCCCATCCCTCCTCTCCACTTATGTGACTGCTCCCTTGTAATGGAAATATATCTGTTGTGACTTGCAGGGCCTGATCATTGAGTTGGCTTCTAGCCGCCTGATGTTTCTTGAAGGCAGAGGGAGAAAAAGCCATTCCTATCTTTTTGTTTCCATCTTCATCTTCATATGTGCCCTTGCCACATTTGAATTCCAGACATTGGCATATCTTCCATTTGGCTGTCTTCATATCAATTGATGGATGGATGGATGGATGGATGGATGGATGGATGGATGGATGGATGGATGGATGGATGGATGGATGGATTCATTAAATGATGGAGGGATTCATCAATTGGGTGCTGGGTGCACTACCCACCCACATCTTATACACTACCTGGTATGCATATATGCATTGCGGAGTGACTCACTATCAATGTTCAGAATCCATTACCTTAGCCTCATGGTTGTTGTCCACTAGCTTAGGCTGAGCTTTCCCCAATGGTTTCCAACCATCAGCTTGCCCCAATGGTTTCCAACCATTAGCTTGCCCCAATGGTCGCCGACCATTAGCTTGCCCCAATGGTTGCCAACCATTAGGTTGCCCCAATGGTTGCCAACCATGAGCCTGCTGTAATGGTGGCTGTCCATTGGCAAAATTCCACCTTTTTTAACATTCAATTCATCATCCCCCTGTGCTTTGCAATTATTGAATGCTGACCCTGCTCTCCTACTTTTGATAATCATGCAGTGTAAACAACAAACAACACATCATGGTACAATACCTCTTGAATGGAGCCCCATCAAAAAACCCCAGACTCTTCAATAAAGCTGTTTCCAGCAGTGTCCCTGGCTCCAACTCCCACTTCTCTCAATGTCTCTCATCCTACTGTAGAGTTGTGATGAATATCACCAAGTTAACGGATACTCACTGGCAACAAATCCGCAATTCCCTCCAACAATTCCAGGTTCAATCACTGCCATCATCTTGCATTCATCAACAGATTAACTCCACTACCTCTCTAGTCCCATCCAAGTCTTCATGTCTACTACATGGCATATCAACCCTAGCAAGAGAGGTTTTTCTTCAAGACCTTGCACAAATCAACTTTCCTTGCTGTGGGTTCAATTGGTCTGAGCCTTGGGAATCGCATTGGAACCAGTTGTTTATGGGACTCATCATTAAACATTGGAACCATGCCCATGCACATGGTGCATTTCAAAACTACCCATTCAACTCAGTGCATAACACCAAATTCAACCTTACCATTGTCCTCAAGAGGTGGTTCATGGGAAGGAGATCCGATATCAAGTCCAGAAAATATCTTTCAGAAGCCCATGCAGCTAAACAAAATCAGACAAGAAAATCCAGATGGCGCAAACAAGTAAGCAATTCCTCCCTGTCATCCCAAGGTATTTTTTACCCCAATCTTTTTCACATGGTTTTTCCCCTCTGCCTACAG
Source organism: Puccinia polysora (assembly GCA_025617555.3). Lineage (NCBI taxonomy): Eukaryota > Fungi > Basidiomycota > Pucciniomycetes > Pucciniales > Pucciniaceae > Puccinia > Puccinia polysora. The sequence goes on from CM062623.1 coordinate 40,565,478, forward strand.
CTCTCAAATCAACAAACAGAGATCTTGGAATCACTTGGATTACCAGAAAATCAGTCCAATATATTCAGTGAAACACAATGTTGCTCTGACACTGAGGTCTCCAATGAAAAGGTCTTCCAAAAGGTCCAGTGCCAATGGAAATCTCAAGGTTTCTCTGCCCTTGGTCACCAAATAGATAAAACATTTGACAAAATGAAAGCTGAGAAACTTGGTAGACGGTACAAACATTGTCAGTCAATGTGGATGATGAGGAAACCTTCCAACCTCCAAGAAAAACTGAAAAAGGTGCCAACAAGACTCCCCAGCAACTGTTATCATCCTGATTTGATTTCTTCCCTTTCTCCAGAGGGCAAACAGCTTTTGGATATGCAGCCTCCAATTGACCTTGCCTTCATAATGTCTAAACTCATACCTTAAATTATTTGTAGATCTAAAGTCATGTTTCAATATTGATTCTTGTGATAATAGAATGTTCAACTTTCACTACTTTAATCCATAAACTCTTGCAAGGATATCCTACTTGGAATATTTTTGTCATCAGACATACCTGTGTTGTAAAATAACATAAATATCATTAAATCTTGAACATGTCCAAATTATTTTAATTATCTTCCCCTGCATCAAAATACATTCTACATTGTGCCATTATTGTCATAATAACTGTACCAATACCATTTACATAAGAGCTCATTCATGCAATGATTTGATGTGGTACATACCTTTGACATATAAGTCTGCGGTTGAAAACCATGCACATGTATGTGTATGTGTATGGTCTGTAAAGGGCGTTTGGGTGCCAAGCCAAGTTTTTCCAAAATTTTCTAAAGCATGCATGGCACTAAGCAAAGTCATCTTGGTGCCTGGCAAAGCCTTCTTGGTGGCTTGCCCAGGTCAACTTGGCACCTGGCCAAATTGGTTTGGTGCCTGGCAAAGTTTATCTTGGTGCTGATCAAAGCAGGTTGCATTGACCCACCAATCACATGATCATACTTGAAAAAGAAAAAAGCTTGAAGTTGGGGGGAGGGAGGCTGGTCAATTTTGGTGTGACCAGCTTTGATTGGCATCAAGGGCAGCTTGATTAGGTGCAAAGTTTTAATCCCCACAAGCCCAACCTAATCAAGCTCCCTGGGTGCCAATCCAAGTCCCACTAGGCACATGCCAAGTCAAAATTGGACAGGCATCCAGACACACTTTAAACACCATATGTGTATATGGCCATGGGAGAGGCCTAAAACAACATTTTTCATCAAAAATATACAACTTTGGGTTGCAATATACACCCCCATTTGAAAATTTATGGTGTATAAAGCTGGTCTGGGTGCCTGGCAAAGTTCCAGGTTTTGTTTGTAAAGTGTGTGTGGCACCCAAAAAAGCTAGCTTGGCACCCAGCCAAGTGATCTTGGTGCCCTTTCAAGTGCCAGTTGGCACATCACCAAATTGGCCTGGTGCCTTGCCAAGTTGGTTTGTGTGTCAATCAAAGCTGGTTGCGCAACCAATCCTCAACTGTATTGTTTCTCTTTTTTTGACTAGAAAAGTTATTTTTTTTACTTTTTACTTTAAATAGCTGTGTATAAATTAATAAAATGAATTTTAACAAGGTTGAAAAAAAAACTTACCTTGTTAAATATGATTTGACAAAAAGTCCCATGACTTTTGTCTACCCACTGTACTTTTCCCCCACATCATCCAATTTTTCCCTCAAGCAGGAGAAGATGAAGAACCATGAGAAAAAAAAAACAATAATATATATATATTTCAGAGCACGCCATACCAGGATGGGTTTCCCTGCAGATACCACTCATGTACTTTTCCCCCACATCATCCAATGAGTACCTCAAGCAGAAAAAAATGAAAAACCATGAGAAAAAATAAAAATAAAATAAAAATAAATAATCAAAAATAAAGTTGAAAGAAATATCCAAATTCTGTAATCCAATTCAACTTGTGAGCTCAATTCTCAAAGGCACAAATGATACTTATATCTATTTGGTCATATTGAGAACTAAAATGTGGTTACTGATCACTAGGGTGTTATTTAAAAGTATGTTCCTGCAAGAGAATTTTTATCCCCCTGGTTCAACAGGCAGAAAAATGATCACTGAAACCTGGTGGTTGAAAAAGTGAATTATTCACTCCAACAGTGTGTTGAAATTGGTGGCTCACTCCTCAGTTAATTTTCCCAATCCACCAATTACATAGTTACGTAATTGGAGGTAGCATTTCTGATAATTTGGAGGTTGAATGTGTTTTCCACTTGCCCCTGGAACTTGGTGGAGAAATGTGAGTTGAACTCCATTCATGGATTCTGTCCAGGACCAGAGAGGATTGAAGGTGTAGTAGGGTAAAGATATGTGGATGTAGAGTTGAGGGTGATGTGACAACCTCTGTCAATGACAGAGGGTGGAAGGTGAGATCAACCAAAGATACAGCAGAGATACTTCTTGAGATATAGCTTGGATAAAGGTGAGATACAACTTGCCACCTGCATACAGGTGGCGCCCTATTTTTTGTGGTGTTTACAACCCCTCCAAATCCATTCTGGAGGGTTTACAACCCCTCCAAATCCATTCTGAAGGGTTTACAACCCCCCCAAATCCATTCTGGAGGGTTTACAACCCTCCCAAATCCAATCTGGAGGGTTTACAACCCTCCCAAATCCAATCTGGAGGGTTTACAACCCCTCCACATCCATTCCGGATGGTTTACAACCCCTCCAAATCCATTCTGGAGGGGTCACAATCCCCCCATCCATTCTAGAGGGTTCACCACTCTGCTAAATCTATTCTGGGGGTTTAAAACCCCTCCACCTCCATTTTCAAGCGTTTACAACCCCTTCACATCCATTCTGGAGGTTTTACAACTCCTCCACATCCATTCTGGATGTTTTACAACTCCTCCAAATCAATTCTGGAGGGTTTACAACTCCTCCACATCCATTCTAGGGTGTTTACAACTCCTCAACATCCATTTTGAAGGGTTTCCAACCCCACCACATCTGTTCTCAAGGCTTTTCAATCCCACAGATCCATTATGGAGGTTTCACAACCCCTTCACATTCATTCTAAAGGGTTCACAACCTTTGCACATCATTCCTTGAGGTTTTATAACCCCTCCACATCCATTCTGGTGGGTTCATAATCCCTCCACATCCATCCTGGGGGGTTTAGGACCCCTGGACATCCATTTCAAAGGGTTTACAACTCCTCCACGTCCTAACCTCAGGGTTTACAACCCCCCACATCCATTCTAGAGGGTTTACAACCCCTTCACATCTCTTCTGGTGGGTTCACCCTCCCTTCACATCCATTCTGGAGGGTCTGCAACCCTGCCACATTCATTCTGGAGGGCTTCCCCCCCGCATTTATTCTGGAGCGTTTGAACCCCCCCCACATCCATTCTGGACACATTTATTTCACATTCATATCCATTCTGGAGTCTTCATGACCCCTTCACTTCCATTCTCAAGGCTTCATGACCCCTCCACACCCATTCTGGTGGATTTATAACCTCTTCACACCCCTTCTGGGCCATTTATAACCCCTTCACATCCAACCTGGAGGGTTTTTCTATGGAGAGTATTTCACCCCTCCCCATCAAATCCAGAGGATTTAAAACCCCCCACATTCCTTCTGGGGGGTTCACAAGCCCTCAACCTCCCTTCTGCAGGATTTTGGAGCCCTCATAAATTTATTATGGAGGGCTTGCAATCATTTCAGACCTATTCTGGAATTGTGTTACCCCTCCCAAATAATTACTCTGCCTTCCAATTGATTTTGGAAGGTTTTAGCCCCGTGGGGTCTAGTTGCGCAAGTGGTTGTGGTTTTTGACTTACTCCCTGGGGATTGTGTTTGCTTCTTCTTTCTGATAAGTGTTAGCATTTTTTCTCTTTTTGGTAGTAGTGGGAGTTCTCAATGTTTTACTGCTGATCTATTTTTTTAAACCGGTTTGAGCCTACTTAGTCAGGGGGGGCGGGGGGGGGGCGCGTAACATTGTTCTTGTGACTCGTGGTGAGATCATCATCTGGTGAAAATCCCTTTCTCTTGGCTGACTGAATCTTTCCCTTTCAGTATATCTACCACACCAACCCGCTTGCTGGTCCTCCAACCTTGGTTTATACCCTCATTTGACATAATCATGGGCGATGACCTCAGTTTTGATGAAAGCAATATAATCAGCTTGGGTGAGTCCTCTTACGTATATTTGTTCCTAACTAATCATTAGAGTTGACACATCTTTCTTTTTGCTAACAATTTCAGACAAAGAAGAACTCGACGCCGAGTTCTTGCAAACACACCGGCTTGAAAGGAGGAAGGCCAGAGTCAATGCATCTAGGGGGCGTCTTACCAAAAAGCGCTATGCTCTAGTGGCCACCCGGTTGAACCTTCCGCACCCCTCTTCATCAATATGTCAATCAATTACCAGTTTCATCAAAGTCATGATGGGTTGTAATGTCCAATCAACCCGAATACCTGATGCGCCCACGGAAACCGAATTGGATGCTTGGATAACGTGGGTGGCGCGCGCCAAAGAGGACTTAGCCAATGTTATCCAATCCAAGTTGGATAGTGCAACATCATCGGCTCAAAGGCGCTTCCTCGAAAATCAAGAGCTCTCTGCTTTAGGACGTTCTCAACAAGCCCACAACTTTACTCCTGCTCCGCACAAATTCTCCAAACCCATTGTTTTGATATTGGTGAAGACTGCGTGTGAAAAAGAGTTTGAAACCCGGGCTTTCCCCCGCATCACTTTTGAATGGAATTCTCCAACACTAGACGCATCTGAATGGAATAGCGCGACGGCCTCGATCCTTTTGGAGCATTGGCAGCGCTGGGACCAAAACCAAAACCATCATTCGGAATCTACGGCCATCCATTCTACAGCGATTGTTGAACGCTGGCTGGGAACCATGAGGAAACGCTACAAAGACAAAAGGTCTGAACGCACTGTTGGTGATCCAGTTAGCGAGATTACTGTTCCATTGAGGCGCCAAAATGAGCGCAAACAATAGTGTTGTGCTAAGGTCAGCCCTATTTGAAATTTTTAGCACTGATTCAATTTCTGAATGGGAATGTACTATTTGCAAAAGGCCAAACTGCATTATCAAACGGCCAGTACACTATTTCAAAAAAATCCAACATTTTCATCCCTCTTCAAAAAAGTTGATCTGACCTCTGACTACGAAGAAAATACCAGTGATCCAACTCTTCCACCAACAAGAATCATTCCTGCCTGGAGGAGCAACTGCCTAACAGAACTAATTGACCTTCTTGATCACGCTACGGTCCAACTTGCAAAATCTTCCAAACAGCAGATTGCTCTCCTACATTTTTTCCGCTAAGGCAATAGCCATCTGAGAAGATTTATGAGGACTCTTTATTTCAAAACTGGTATAGGATAGAACTCTTGTAGTAGTATACGCTGAACAAGATCCGAGAACAGTTTAGACAATGAGTAACCAGTAAAGAAGGATAAATAGAAAGAAAGTAAAAAGTCTTCACCTGCGACAGACGGTTAGCTAGCAGGCTCTAACAGTGAATGCAGACAGGAGGGTTTACGAGCTATCTGTAGATTGACGGGTAAACATGATTTGCAGGAACAGCCAGTATTCGCAGGTAAGCGGAAAGAGCAGTTAAAGAATGAAGTAGAAAAGATAGAGAACCCTGATCGTACCTCCGCTGAGGATAGTTCTTGCTCCTCCTAGAGGCTGCACCGACGTAGAGGGTGGATAACTAAGTCTTGAGGTTCAACTATTCGACGGCGGGTTGATTCGATGACCGGGTTCGAGTGGAGGACAAGAGACGAGAGGAGACGGGGAAGAAATGGGGAAGAGCCAGATAGATCGGACGAGATTGCAGAAGGACACGAAGGACTAGTTCCGGGGCAACAACAGGGATCTGATGGGATGTCGCGGGACCGGGGTGATCGTTCACTGTGCCGCAGGGTGGATCGCACTCACCGCAGGGTGGATCGCACTCAGTTAGCTATGAGACCTACTTGACCAAGAGGAATCTCTATCCAACACCATCATGAAGAAAATGACTCGAAAGAATTTAGATCTGTCCCCTCAAAGCTTCTGGAAGATGCATATGCCAAAAAATATATAAGTACATTGTCTACCCTAGAAATACAAAAACTCAAGAGGAAGAGGAACGGGGCAGTGGGCCATGTTGAATTTGAAACATTCATTAAATCTCTACAAAAACTGACTAACAAACCCATTGTGGCACATGAAAGACCTGAACTTATGGAAGGTCTTGCTTGAGGAGGTTCTTTTGAATTGTCTGGTTTTCTGTTTAGTTTGCTAAATTGTAAATATTAAGACTGTTTGTACACCAACAAGCGTAAAGTTAGAATATAGGAAATGAAATATTTATTCCAGGTCCCAAGTATCCAAACTTTGAGGCTTTTATTTTGCGACGTCCTGTTGGGAAAGAATGGCTCTGGTCACTCAACCTCAATTACTCTTCCATTCTCATTCTCATTTGTGCTTCAGCTAAACAATTGAGACTTACTTGAGGGGTAGCTTTCCAGATGATCAATCAAAGGCTAACAGGTATTCCTGGATAAGAAATGATACTCGTTGAGAACCAGCTCAGCCAATAATCGCATTCTGATTTGCGAGGAGAAGGACGGCTTGACGCTACCAATGCATAAAGCTAGCATACCGACCGTGGAGAAGGATGGTCAAAGAAGGAGCAACAGGTACAAATGGCAAAGCCATCGCCCAGACGTGAGCAACCGAGGAGGCAGGCAGATCCCACTCGTGACTCTGCAGAGGCACCTAACTACGGCAGTGACTAAGTAAAAGAGCACTAACCCATTGAACCTCTTCCATCCTCTAGGCAAAGACCAGCTAACGGCAAAGGACCTGTGCAGCTGAACGGGAGGAGGAGTGAGAGGACGGAGAAGGGAAGGGCGAACGCCCTAGCAATATTTAATGAGGGACCGCTCAGGCTACAGCCGGTGGCACGTTCTGTTTTTTCTAGTTCATTTTTTCTCACTGTCATACAAATCATCTCTACTGCACCTTTTTCAATCAAAAACTTTGTACTCCACCTTCAAGCAAAATCAAAGACGTTTTTATTGCAACATCTTAACAAGAGAATCACCAACCCTGAGCTTGAGGTTTAGAACCAGAGCATCAAGCATTTAGAGGTTCTCATTGTCCGCATCGCTATGACCAATGCCATCCTGACAGGATCAAACGGTCCAGTCCAAGGTGTTCATCAGTCAATCATGGAGTAGGTCTCATGTTAAACAGGACCATTAAGATACAGTGTCCTGAACGGCAGCTTGCCATTGCTGCTCACTTGGGGTGAATGATCTGAACCTCCGCAACGTTGAACTAGCGTTGTATGGCCTCCCAACATTGTTGGAGCCATTCTGCTTGTACTTGCATATGATTGGTCTACAAAGGCATGTGCAACTCCCAATCACTACGTATGTATATACATAAGTCCTAAGTATGTACATAAGTCCCAAGTATGCACATAAGTGCTTGTTGTTTGACAGGAGCTTGGATTGTAGTTTGCGTGGAGATGCAATTGAAGCTTCCTTGATGGCACTTGCTAGCAAGTGCCACCACTTTTTTTGTGGTGCTGGAAATTCCTAAATGCAGAAACTGAAATTTACTACAGCTTCCACATTAATGAAACTGAAACTCACTTGGAATTTACCTTGGAAGTAATGATTTATAAAAAATACCAAATGAAAACATTGTGTAGTGGAATACCCCAGCCTTAAAACTGGTGATCAACAATTCTAACAAATAGTGAAAAGTGAATTCTGAGGAATCTCAATATTTTTTGCAAATTTCAAAAAAATAAGAACACATATGAAGTCTGTTGAACCTGAAGATCTATGAAAACAGCTGTAATATTTCAGCAATATGTTCACATTTTTGTTTTTCAAATCTAAGGGTATGTTGTTTTTATTTCACTGGGGTATTTCCTGCCTCTCACCCACATTTCAAATTTGGTTTTTGTGGCTGCCAACAAACAGATTGATACTGACACTGAATCAGCAGCTCAGGAGCTGGGTGTTGATGCTTGAGGGGTTTTGGAGGTGTGCTAGGATTCATTCATTGTAACAGTCTGATTGCTAGGCATTCAACCGCTATTTCACCAGCTGCAGCCAGTGAAAAATATTTGGCTTGTCAGCAGCAACAAAACATAAATTAGAAACCTTGACCAATGTAATCCTGAAAGAATTTGGTGCAACGGTTTTTTTAATTTTTTAATTTTAATTTTATTTTTTTTTCTTTTATTTATTTCATTTTCATTTTCATTTCTATTTTAATAGGATTTATCTTATCTTTTGATTTGATTTATTTTATTTTTATTTATTTTTATTTTATTTTATTTTATTTTATTTTATTTTATTTTATTTTATTTTATTTTATTTTATTTTATTTTATTTTATTTTATTTTATTTTATTTTATTTTATTTTATTTTATTTTATTTTATTTTATTTTATTTTATTTTATTTTATTTTATTTTATTTTATTTTATTTTATTTTATTTTATTTTATTTTATTTTATTTTATTTTATTTTATTTTATTTTATTTTATTTTATTTTATTTTATTTTATTTTATTTTATTTTATTTTATTTTATTTTATTTTATTTTATTTTATTTTATTTTATTTTATTTTATTTTATTTTATTTTATTTTATTTTATTTTATTTTATTTTATTTTATTTTATTTTATTTTATTTTATTTTATTTTTATTTTATTTTATTTTATTTTATTTTATTTTATTTTATTTTATTTTATTTTATTTTATATTTATATTTATACTTATATTTATATTTATACTTATATTTATATTTATATTTATATTTATATTTATATTTTTATCTATATTTATGTTTATGTTTATATTTATATTTATATTTATATTTATTTTTATATTCATATTTATGTTTATATTTATATCTATATTTATATTTGTTAGAATTTTGGTCTACTCTTAGTGTTTCCTGAATCTTGAGTGCAACCTGTGTTGTGGTCCTCCAAAAATTTCTGGTCTATAATGGCCATTATTGAATATTTCTTATTCATTTCTACCTATTTGTTCAACCACTTTTCAGCCTCTTTTGTACTTAGTCTACTTAAGTCTTCTGAACTTCAATTGAATCAATCCACATCCATTCTAACTCAAAACAAACCTGAGTGCCCCTAAAACTCTCTGATCCGCTCCTCTTGGCAAAATAAGTTCCTCCTCCTCATCCCTCCTTCAGTCTCAACCGGAGCAACTTACTTCAATATCAACGTGGTTAAAAGCCAAAGTGCTCCCCTTAACATCCTCTTTTTTTATCTTATCTCTGTTGATATCATTTAAAACAACCAGCCTTGAATCTCTGCTATTGTGAACTGCCCCTATCTCCTGATTTGGTTGTCTTCTTGATGCTTTTGTCACTTTTTCCTGCAATCCTTGGTTGCCTTCTCAATCTTATAAGTACCAAGTGCATTGTCCTGCTATCTTGATTACTGCCTCCATCTTTCCATTGCATCTCTTGGTCATCTTCCTCTTGCAATATCAATTAAATTATCTTAATCAATCACTCAATCATCCTTAGCAACTTCGCGCCATCCCAATCAACCAATCAATGCATTCAAAGTCATCTGCTTGGTCATTTGCTTGTTGCAATCTTGCATTCACCTGCTCAATTGGCCTCATTCAGTGGCCTTTTCCAGTCTTGAATTCAAAACCTTCACCGCAACTAAGGTTCCTTGGTGTCCTCTCCACTTTCATTGATTTGCTGCAATCCCGGTCCCTCTTGAAGTCCTTCTACATTTACTGCCTATTGCTTGATTTTGTGCCTCCTTGCTACTGTTGCCTCAAGTTGCCCAATCAATCAACAGTTCTCCTTCCGTTCAATCAATTGCGCCCGCCTTGCCATGAACAGAATCATCCGGCAACCTTGCGCTTGTCTATTTTCCTGGTCACCTTATCAAGTATTCAACTTGCACTTGGTTCAATCAATTCTTCCAATGTCCTTCATCAGCTTCCAACCTTGCATTTTCTTCACTGACCTCAAGTTGCTTGGTTGTTGTCTTTGAATTTCCCCTGCTCTAGTTGTTTTCCTGGTTGCTACTCAAGATCTCTCTCCAATTGTGTTTCTCCTTGTCCTCTGGCCACCTTGCCTTGTCCTTGAATCACACCCTCGTCATTGCCCTTGTTTTTTTGCTTTTGGTCATCTCAAATCTCTGATCTTGCAATCACCTGGTCCACCATTATTTCATCTTGTTGCCTATTTGCGCAATCATAGCTCTTATTCAACCACCATTGTTTCTTGCCTATTTGTGTGATCATAGCTTTCATTCTACTTGTTTTGGTTGCTACTGTCTAAAGTTGGCCAGTTCTGTGCTACCTCAAGTTGCACGTCTGGCTAGTTGGTCAGGCCTTTGGTCCTACATTGGTCCTGCTCCCTTGGGGGAAAATCTTTTTTTTGTTTAGTTGCTTTTCTTATCAAAGCGGGGTTCAAAAGTTAAGATTGGAATTTTAGTGTCAATTGTTGATGAAATAGACTCAATTGTAGTTCAACTGTAGTTCCAAAATCACAATTTTTCCTTCCAATACACCCTTATTGCAAAGTTCAATCATTTCTTCATTCTAAGTTGTATTGTTGGATTTAATAGACATGCAAGGGTCCTGAATTTCCCAGCTTATTATTTTGTTAAACCTGCCTCAAGCTTCAGTCAAGGGGGTGTGTTTGAATTTTGGTCTACTCTTAGTGTTGCCTGAATCATGAGTGCAACCTGTGTTGTGGTCCTCCAAAAATCTCCAGTCTCTAATGGCCTGTATTGAATATCTCTTATTCATTTCTACCTATTTGTTCAACCACTTGTCAGCCTCTTTTGTACTTAGTCTACTTAAGTCTGCTGAACTTCAAGTGAATGAATCCACGTCCATTCTAACTCACAACAAACCTGAGTGCCCCTGCAACTCTCTGATCTGCTCCTCTTGGCAAAACAAGTTCCTCCTCCTCATCCTTTCTTCAGTCTCAACTGGAGCAACTTACTTAAATCTCAACAATATTTATATTTATATTTATATTTATATTCATATTTATATTTATATTTATATTTATATTTATATTTATATTTATATTTATATTTATATTTATATTTATATTTATATTTATATTTATATTTATATTTATATTTATATTTATATTTATATTTATATTTATATTTATATTTATATTTATATTTATATTTATATTTATATTTATATTTATATTTATATTTATATTTATATTTATATTTATATTTATATTTATATTTATATTTATATTTATATTTATATTTATATTTATATTTATATTTATATTTATATTTATATTTATATTTATATTTATATTTATATTTATATTTATATTTATATTTATATTTATATTTATATTTATATTTATATTTATATTTATATTTATATTTATATTTATATTTATATTTATATTTATATTTATATTTATATTTATATTTATATTTATATTTATATTTATATTTATATTTATATTTATATTTATATTTATATTTATATTTATATTTATATTTATATTTATATTTATATTTATATTTATATTTATATTTATATTTATATTTATATTTATATTTATATTTATATTTATATTTATATTTATATTTATATTTATATTTATATTTATATTTATATTTATATTTATATTTATATTTATATTTATATTTATATTTATATTTATATTTATATTTATATTTATATTTATATTTATATTTATATTTATATTTATATTTATATTTATATTTATATTTATATTTATATTTATATTTATATTTATATTTATATTTATATTTATATTTATATTTATATTTATATTTATATTTATATTTATATGTTTATTTATAGTTATAGTTATATCTATATCTATATTTATATTTATAATTATAATTATATTTATTTTATTTTCATTTATTTATTTTGTATTTATTTATTTATTTGTTTTATAATTTCTTTATTTTATTTATTTTTATTTATTTTATTGTTTTATTTTTCATTTCTTTCCCAGTGGGATTAATCCAAAAAAAACCCTTGCACCTAAATGCTTGTGTTTAGAGGCATGCATCCAAAATGCTAGTTTTTGGAGGCATACATCCAAACACAAGCATTTTGGTGCAAAGCACCTTGCCCCTCCTTCCTCCCCCTCAGTAACAGGGGGGGGCAGGGGATAGCCCCTGTGTTTTTGAGGGTGGTCAGGTCTCCCCCACCACCGGTTGCTTCAATTCAACCAGCCACCTCCGTTCATCCCCTCCCTTGGGGCAATATTGGAGGTGAGGGCCTGGGGGGAGCAATAGTTGCCCCCCCACCGGTTGCTTCAATGTGACCAGCTCCCTCGTGGCGGTGGAGTTGAGGGGAGGGGGGTTGCAATTGTTGGGCCCTGCTTTGATGCAACTGGCTCCCTCCATTGTTCCCCTCCCTTGCGGCAATGGAGGGAGAAATCATTGCGCCCCCCATGCTAGTTGCTTTGATGCAACCGGCAAATTCTGCTTGTCCCCTCCCTTGCGGCAATTGAGGTGAGGGTGAGGGGATGGGGGGAGCAATCATTGAACATCCCCCGCTGGGTTCTTTGATGCAACCGGCCCCCTCTTCTTTTCCCTTCCCTTGCAACAATTGAGGTGAGGGGATGGGGGGAGCAATCATCACGCCCCCCCGCCGGTTGCTTTGATGCAACTGGCCCCCTCCGCTTGTCCCCTCCCTCCCAGCAATGGAGGTGAGTGGATGGGGGGAGCAATCATTGCGCCCCCCTGCTGGCCGCTTTGATTTGACCAGCCCCCTCTGTTTGTCACATCCCTTGCGGCAATGGGGGGAGAAATTTTTGCACCCCCACATTGGTTGCTTTGATGCAACCGCCCCCCTCCACTTTTCCCTTCCCTTGCAGGGATAGGGGGAGCAATCATTGCGCCCCCAGCAGTTTGCTTTGATGCAACTGGCCCCCTTGCATCAATGGAGGTGAAGGGATGGGGGGAGCAATCTTTGTGCCCCCCCACCACTGCAACAACCAGCCGTGGTTGAGGGACTTCAAATGAGTCCCTCTGCCTCCTTTGACGGTCCTGTGTTGGCCTTTGGGGCCCAAACTGGGCCAAGGACAAGGAACAGTGGCACCAAGTGATCTGAAAGGCGGGAAACAGGCCCATTGGGTCTTCCAAGCCTGGAATGGGGAAATGACTATTTTCCGGGCCAGTCGGGCTGTCCAATTCAGTCCATAATACAGATTGAGCTCAATGATGGCCCCTGAAGCCCTTTTTGTTTTGATGGCCCATCCACCCCAGCAGGCCTGGGAGGGCCCATGTCCCAAATGACTTTTTTCACATGTTTTGAGGCCAGTTTCCCCAAATCAGTGACATCCACACAGGCCTGTATTGTCTTTATTGATGTCAAATGGGCCATAGAGACCCATATTTGCATCCCGTTTGCAATACACTCATATGTGGTACACATGTAAGTGCCTATGTATTTTGGCACCTGTTGAACCAGTCTATCAATGTCTTATGTTTCAAGATGAATTTAAGTTGATTGATTGCAATTTTATTAAAAACAAACTAGATTTATGAGAAAATAACTTCTTTGAGATATGTTTCATTTTTTTATTATGGGTAAATTTGATGAAGATGTGATTTAAAATGTTCATGAACCCTTTTAGTAGTATTTACATAATTGGAAACAAGTGTACCATTAGGAGTGCATGTCCCAGAGTATGAATGTTTCTTGGAGTTCTTTTCATTGGAAAAGGTTGAACCCGGCCTAGGATAATCTATTGATCAGTGGTTGTTGGAATGTCTCTGGTTACGGTGGTATTGAAATTCTTGTTTGTCTGGGAATAAATATGTTCAAGGTTGGTCACACCATATTCATATTTGAGCCATCTTGAGTTTATGCTTTATTTTTTTGTTCTGATTAATTCACTGGTCAGCCTGTGATCCCATTTTGGACTTTGTGGTAAATCAGTTTGACTTTCATTTTCCAAAAAAGTGAAACCAGACTGACTTTTATTTTCAAAAAAGGTGAAAATCAGTTAAATTTTATTATCCATCAAGGTGAAATCCAAAATAAACCCTAAATATTTTAAGGAAAATCACAGAATACATCATTGTGTCTTCATGGTGAAACTTTTGATACTTATTTGAGACAAAATTTGCCACATATAGTAACTTCATGCCACTGGTCAACCAGAGACCCAAATTGGCCCAGGTTTCAGTTTTAGGCTGGTAGGTGAGAGTTGAACCCAACCCCATAAGCACTCTGAACAAAGAATTCAATCCACACGTGAAGCATGACAAAAATTTCAGACAAGTACTATTTTAGGCCTTAAATTTGCAATATAATACCATGAATTTGAAGGAATTCTTGAGAGCTTTATAACAGCGGTGGAAGAAATTTACAGTCACAATATAATTCAGAATTGTGGAAGAAATCTACTGCATGCTCCAATAAAACCTTTTTATAGTCTTAATGGGTTTTATCAGAGCTTCAAAATCCACCATCAATATGGTGTATCAAATTTACCAAATCTTCCATTAGAAACCCACCTTTTTTTTATCAAAACTAAAATTTTCACAGTGATTATCAGAGTTAGAAAATGCATCATTAGAAAGGCACTATTCTTTTTACCAAACCTACCATTGTCTGTTGATTTGATAAATCCCCATTTCAGTTTAATCTATTTTGGATATTTATCTGCTGCATTCTTATCCTGCTTTTGATCCTCTCAAAGCTCACTAGTAGTTTCCAACATCCAATTATGAATACATTCCAATTCAAATTGTAATTATTCCTTTACTTTTCTCATTGGATATTGAACTTTCATCTTATTTGGGTTCAATTTCCCGCTCTCTAGCTGAAGGCCTCTGCGCTTCTCTCATCCGTCTCTTCCTTCAAATTTTCAGAAGATAAGATTCCTTTCTTTTTCCTTTTTACTTTTTTTTTAATTTCAATTTGCTTTATTGTCTTTTATCTACTGATTTGTCCCCTCCTTCTCAACTCACTCATTTGGATCATATGAAAAACTTCTCTTGCTCCCTCTCAAAATCATCCATAATAATTCCTTCTTTGCCATATCAAAGAATATATCAAAATTGTCACAAATAAAGAAATTTCAATAAATATCCTGTCTCACATATTTACTCAAAAATCAATTCCCATTGCCTCAAATCCATAATATTCTCAACAAAACGTAGAACTGAATAATCAGCTCTTTTCCATCCTTTATTCTGAAACATGAGACTTCATCTTCTGATTGTTTTTTATTCTTTGAAATTCTAACCTACTTCCTTTACTAGGCATATATCACCACCTGCTATCTATTTTCCTTGTTTTTCATCAAAATAAATCACCCAAATCAACTCAAGAGTAAGTTAATGTTTATTTCAATTTATCCCAAGAATAATCATCATGTCAATTAAATAGTTTAAACTGATCTAGGTGGATTCCCCTGATCTATCATTATGAAATGAATTGAGTCATCTCCAAAAGTGTTTTACTGTTTGAATTTAAAATTAGCCCTGCTAACCTAAAAACTGAAATTATTGCAAAATAATTATAAAATCATGGAAAATTTTATTCTAAATGGTTGCTCCCTAATCCTCTCACCAAACCATGCCTCAGTCTCTTCAATTGAAATTTCTCCCTTTGGAAATCAAATATCTCAACAATATTCTCTCTCAATGACAGAAACTGAAAAATTCCCTCCAAAAATAAATCTAGAGATAATAGGATAAATTCTTCTCAAAATTGAAAATTGCAATGAGGAAGTATCAGAGTTAAGCAAACCCGCCATTTTTTGATGGCGGGTTTCAACCCAAATCCGCCATTAAAAATCAAAAAAAACCCACCTATGTCAGATCAGACATGTCAGAGTTACCTGGAAATAAATGTGTTTTTTCAAATAAAGTATATAAAGGCTTTCACCAGTTCAACCATGTCATTCCACATCATCAACCCTGGTTTCAACCTCCAGCCTCATTGAAAAAATTCTACCTTCAACCTCATCCAAAAAATTTGATTTTCATTGCTCTCATCACTTCATCACTGTCATCCCCTCATCACTTCATCACTCTCACCTTGCTTCATCAATCTCATCACTTTATCACTTTCATCACATCCATTCTCTCATTGCTTCATTGCTTCATCCCGACTTTAATCAAATCCCTTTATCACTTCATTGCTTCATCACTTTATTGCTTCATCCCTTATCCCCACTTTCATTGCATACCTTCATCACTTAATTCCTCCATCCCTCATCCCCGCTTCCATCACATCCCTTCATCACTTTTTGCTTTATCCCTTATCCCCAATTTCATCACCTCCCTTCATTGCTTCATTGCTTCATCAATTTATTGCTTCATCCCTTCATCCCTTTTAGTCTTTTTAAATATCCCCTTCAAAATCTTCCCTCTACAATTCCACTAAACAAACCAATGTAAAAAAGCAAACATCCCCCAGGAACTCAAAATCCAACAGTCCTCCCCCATCAGCTTCAAAAGGCTCAAGTCAGCTGAAGAGAGCTGATCACATCATCCTGGTAAACTGGCTCAAAATTCCCTCCAACTATGATGCTTGCTTTGTATCTGAAAATGAAACACGCATTGGCCAACCTCCATCCTCCAAGGTCAATGGTTATCTCCTGATGGCCAATGAACTCAAGAAAAAAACAAAAGGTAGGCTGGATCTTTCATCCAAACAGATGAGGGAGCAACTCAAGAATTATCAAGCCAAGTAAAAAAAGGCCCACTCCATGTCAATCTCCACTGGCTTTGGTATCACCAACTCCAAAAAAGCCAAAGGAATCAACTCGGTGGTTGATAAGTTGGAATCCATTTGTCCTTTTTATATTCAAATGAATGAAATCTTTTGAAAGAAGGCCAACATCACCCCTCTTGCTGCTTTTGATGCCCAACAATCTGACTCAGTTGATTCCAAGGACTTGGCTGTGGATGCTCAGCCTAGCAATGAGGACCCTGATGAGACCTATGCCTTGGAGTGGCCCCCATCCAATCCTGAGGAGGATATTAAAACACAGTCAGCTCCAATCACATCTAGTTCAGCATTTATTGATGAGTCAAACAGGACCTTGAACCCCTCACTTCCTTCTTTTGATTTTTCTCTTCCTGGGGTGGAAGAAGTGGAGAACTTGACCAATGAAGAGGATTTTATTCCTGTATTGCCACTACCATCAACATCTGCTCAAGTAAGCACCAAAGTTCTTTTCTCCTCTGTCTGGTTAATCCTGACTGATTTAGATTGTAAAAAAACAGGCTCATCCATTCCTGATTGGCCAAAAACTCAAGCCAATTGGGCCTCCCACATCCCCTTCAATGCAGAGCAACACCATTCCAACACAAACTTCCTCCACAAAGGGAAAGAAAAAGGCCTCAAATTCCATCAACATCAACCCAAATAGCCTTCAAAACAGGAGAAATAATTCAATCTTTTCTGACTTTCAGGATATCATGGAGAAGCAAGATTGAAGTAAGCATGTTTTATTCTCCTTGCTTTCAAAATCCAGCTCATTCCTATTCCCCTCTCAAAAACAGTGAAATCCCAAATTTAATATGAAAAACTTCCATTAAAAAAGGAGAAGTGGGATTGTCAACTGGCTATGAATTGCCAAAAGCAAAAAGCTAAGAGTTTGGCTCATCAACAAAAGTTGGATGCTGAGTGGAAAATTAAACAGGCTGATCTGGAGTTTCAAAAAGAGGAAAAGGAGAAGGATCAAGAGGAAGTCCAACTACAAAAGGAGAGGGAAATGCTAGCCACAGAAAAAAAGATAGTTTATCCATAGCCATGGCACATATTGGTCATAGTAGAACTGTGGATGAAATCAAGGAAATAACTCAATTTCTGCGCTTGTAAATATATTTAATTTAAAAATTTTAAAAATAAAAAAATATTTTGCTTGGCTTGTAAATATATTTACTTTAAAAATTTCAAAAATAAAAATAAAAAAATTTATTTTTGATTAATACCATGTTTGATAATATTTGAAACTCCACCCATAAACAAATATTTCTTATTTTTATTTAAATTTTATTTTCTAGAGTATATTGCCTGACTTTTTAAGTCCCTGCAGGTTTTCCTGGTGGTTTTGTTGATTTGCATGGACATAGCCATCCTTGTATGAGTGGAAATGTCTACAGCAGGAAAATTACAGTGTTTGTAATTATTTGCTGCACAAAAAATTTTTACAATACCTTTTTCTTTCAAATCAATACCCAAATTTAAGTCAGGAAAAACAAATTGCTCATCAGATACTTGATATTAATCTTTGTTGTCAATCATTTTTCCATTTTTTTTTGTTGGAACCACAAGTAAAAACAAATAGTCTGAGTGGCTGCCTTTGTCAACATGGGGACAGTTGTAGAAGCCATCAGAGGTGAAAGTGATATGTGGTGATGTCATACCTCGCACAACTGCAAACCAACTGAGAGGCAAGGCCTAACCAAAAGACTATGAAACTGGATGAAAGCCAGTCCACTTTGCAGTTATTATGGTGTCACATACCACTGTGTGACAGTAACCCTGGTTTTAAGGGCACTTCTTCCCAAAGTGTGTATGGCTGGTGGAACTAACCCATGACCTTGCAACATGGAGCCATATTCAGACACACTCCTGAACGCCATAAGGAGCCACCAAGAATTGGGAGTCTTGCTGTTGACAGGCGGAAAACCCGACAATTGTCACAGGAGCAAGCCATTCCCAAAACTTGTCCTGATCGCAAATTGAACCCGCAACAGGGTCATCCAGTCTACTGTCATACCTCGCACAACTGCGAACCAACTGAGAGGCAAGGCCTAACCAAAAGGCTATGAGACTGGATGAAAGCCAGTCCACTTTGCAGTTTTTATGGTGTCACATACCACCGTGTGACAGGTGAACAGTCAAAAGCGGTGAGGCGGGATCCAAATTTCACAGAAGAGAAGGAGGGGATGTGGTGGTCCATCATTTTTTCACGGTTGGAATCAAATTCAATTTTGGCTAAGTTTCAAAAAATTTGGCCTAGGATTTGAGAGACTTTGTCCAACCTAAGGTTGAGGAAAGCATACTCTTGAGGGTAATTTTGAATAGCTTTTTTCTTCAAATATCTGCCAAACAGTTCAGAAGGTTGCATCAATTTTCTACATCAAATAACCCACATCTTCCCACCCCAAGTTCTTGAGGGGCCAACAGTTTTGAAAAAGAATTTTGATTGGTCAAGGAAATTCATCACAAAGTTGATGTCCTTCTTCTCTTTCTCAGAGAGTTTATTCAAAGGGAGAAATTTGATTATGGCCACAAGAGAGTCTTGACAATTTGTTTGGTCAAGAACAGAAAATTTTCCACCAGTGAAGAAATGGAACTTATCAATCTTCTTTTTGGCATGTTCAAACTCTTCCAGGGTGGGCTTTTGTTTGTTCTTTTTTTTTTGGCAGCAAGAGCCGGGTAAAAACCCAAAGGTTTCACTTTTTTTCTAGACCATAGAATCTTTTCCAAAAACACTTCTACAGCCACATCCAAAGATATTTTTGATTCTCTCATTTGGGCCCTCTTTTTCCAAAGAGCCCTCTGCTTTTGACCTCTCTTGATTTTTTTCAACACATCTTCTTCCATATTGTTCCCTCCCATGCAACTGCTTTGCTTGGGTTCAGGATCAAGAAAGTATTCAATTGGTTGTAAAACATTTGGAGCATGGCTGGAGAAGCAAGGGTCATCCCTCTGCTTTCCACCTCTCTTCATTTTTTTCAACACATCTCCTTCCATCTTGTTCCCTCCAATGAAACTGCTTTGCTTGGGGTGAGGATCAAGATGGGATTTTATTTGTTGTATAAAACTGGGAGCATGGCAGGAGAAGCGTGGGTCATGCAGAAAAAGAGCAGGCATGGAAAGAAACAGGGGTCAAAACGGGTTTTGCATTGCAGGGAATCCAAAAAAAAAAAAAAAAAAATCATCAGCCATGTTTCAATCATTGTTTGAGATGAAAAAAAGTAGAAAAATAAATCCTGGTCTGTCAATGATGATAGCCCCCCCCCCCAAAAAAAAAGGTCAGTCAGAGTCATTGATCCATCAATGAGCGGAAGGAGAAGAAGGAGAAGGGGGTCACTGGGCTCACCTTGGGAAATCAGCAAGGCAGGGTGGGGGTTGGTTGGCCGGTCAAAGAGGGGGGTGGGGCCCTGGGTCAGTGAGTTGGGCAGCCAAGGAGGGGGGGTTAGTTGGTTGGTCACCTGGCTTAGGAGGGGGGGGGCAGCGGGTTGGTTGGGGGGTCAGTCAGCCAATGAAGGGGGGCGGTTGGGTTGGCTGGGTAGGTTGGCCAATGGAGGGGGGGGCTTTTTCAGTCAGCTGGTGGGTTGGCCAATGGAGGGAGGTGGGGTGGGTTGGCCAAAGGAGGGGAGGGGGCGCGTCAGTTGGCTGGCAGGTTGTCCAAAGGAGGGGAGGGGGGGCGTTGGTTGGCCAGCGGGTTGTTGGTTGGCCAAAGGAGGGGAGGGGGGGGTGCGGTTGGCCAAGCCAGCAAGGGGGGGGCTGGCTGCCAAGCAAGCAAGGGGGGGGGGGGCTGACTGCCAAGCAAGCAAGGGGGGGCAGGCCACCAAGCAAGGGTGGTGGGGGAGCCAGGCCAGCGGAGGGAGGTGGGGGAGAAGGAGGGGGGTGCCAAGCAAGGTTGGTGGGGCCAACCAAGGGTGGTGGGGGGGCTGGGCCAGCAGAGCAAGGTGGGGGGGTGGGCCCCCAAGCAAGGGTGGTGGGGCCAACCAAATCAAGGGTGGTGGGGGGGGGGAGAGGGGGGGGGGCATTAGTGGGGAGTAAGGGTGAGGGGGTGAGGGGGGTGGGGAAAGGGTGATGAGCAGGAGGGGGGGAGTTTACCTGAGGAAAGATGCAAGGAGTTGGGGGGACCTAAAGGTGGGTGGAGAGTTGGATCAGCATCCAATGATGGGGAGTATGAGGAGGAGGGGCAGGAGCTTACCAGGGGGGGGGTGGTGGGTGAGGTGGAGGAAATGGGTGAGGTGGAGGCAATGTTTGAGGTGGAGGTGGAGGGTGAGATGGAGGTGATGGGTGAGGTGGAGGTGGAGGGTGAGGTTGAGAGTGGACCAGTTGTGGGTGAGGAGGAGAGTGAACTGGTTTTTTGGTGGGGTGAGGTGGGTTTTTTTGAAGTTTTGGTTGTGTTTTTGTCTAAGTCCACCAAAAAAAAAAAAAAAAAAAAATCAAGTCAGCCTTGGATGCTTGGTTGAACAACTCAAACCAAAAAAGATATTTCACTTATTTGACAACCAAATGCTACAAATCAAAGTGAGCAAGTGTGAGGGGTAGAATCTGCTCTCTTATGGCCAATGATGAGGTACAAAATGATATGGGGATGACTTGAGGAGGATCAGGAATATCTTCTTCAAATATTTCATCCATTCATCCTTGATGTTGAAAAGAAGGTTGTGAAGGATTCCACAAGTGATAATCCAGTTGATGAAGATCTTCATGTGCTTCAAATTTTGAAGCTGGTTTTTCATCTCCCATAAGCTGGCCCATCTTCCTTTCAGGATTCCTATGGCATTCTCAATCCAAACTTGTGATTGGGCAAGATGATAGTTGAAATTTGTTTTTCCTTGATCATTGGACAAAACATTCAAAACATTCCAGTATGCTGGAACTACATATTTTGCACTAGCATTAGCTGAATCGGCCAGAAGGTATTGATCTTGTTCAAAGTATTTCTCTGGTTTTTGGGCCATCCGCATCCAATTGAAAAAATATGAATCATGACAAGAACCCAGAAGGCCAGCGTGGAGGGATATAAACTTCTTTTTGTTGTTGCAAACAAGTTTTATGGCCACAGATTATCTAAACAAAGAGATTCAACGTATATGGTTGGTTTTTAATCCAAATTTTAATCAAATTCATTGGAAAAGATTGAATCAATTGCCTCTTTTTCCAATAAAAATAGTGGTTGCCATCTGGCTTGGATTTTTGACTCAAGGGGATGGTGGTTCTGTCAACAAAACCAATTCAACCAGGAAAGCCTTCATTCTCTATTACTTGAGAAATCTCCTGAATTTATTCTTTGGTTGGCCAACAAAGGACTGAGAAATTGAAAGATAGGATATCAATCATGACTCTTTTTGTGTATGAGTCAATGGTTCCATAACCAACTTAGAATAGATTTTCTAATTGATGAATTGCTGCTCCATTTCCATCTGATCCCAATCTACAAAGAGCAACAGCCAGTTGGATAGCTGTATTGCATTGAGGATTTCAAGAATTGTTCTGGAAGATTTGGTGGTCTTCAATCATCTCCAAAAGTTTCATGAATTAAGGCAATAGATTTCGGGACATTTGGTGGAAGCTTAAGTTGGGGAGGAGCTGAAGCTTTTGCCTTTCATACATAGGGTTGCAGAGAGTTTTTCTTCTTGGAACCATGTATTGCTTTTGTAATAGAGCATTCAAAGCCAACCAAGTTGATTCCAAATTGGAGTCTGAATCAGAGTCTGAATGGGAGTCAAATAGTAACAGAAGTTCAGTCAGATTTTTTGCATTTTCAACATGCTGCAGGGAAGTTTGATTTGACATGTTGAGAAAGATGGCAATGTGATGTGGTGTGATGAGATGACAATGGGATTTGTGTGAAGATGGAGATGTGAAGCAGGAGATTTGAACCAATGGAGATGTGAAGCAATGGAGATGTGAAACAATGGAGATGTGAAGCAATGGAGATGAGATGTGTGTGATGTGATGGGGATGGGATTGGTATGGATTTGCTGAGTTTGAGGTTGGGATGGGTGTTTTTCATGCAATGGATTGTGGATTGATGAAAATGGCGGGTTTGATGTTTGAAACTTTCCATTTTCATGAAACCGGCTATTTCAAAATACACCTGATAGGGGGTATGTGCATTTCAGAAACCTGCCATTCAAAATGGCAGGTTTTGTCAAAAAAGATGGTGGTTTTCTAATGGCTGGTTTTGTCAAAAAAAATGGTGGGTTTCTGATCGCGGGTTTGCTAACTCTGATACGCCCTATATTTATACAAGAATTGTTTAAAGGTTAAAAAATTCCGAAATTGAATTTAATTGTGTAATGCAATGAACAAATATTTGGTCTCATTGCTTTTTGGAAATTTTAATTGGTCTTTTTAACAATTTGGCACAGAACTTGTGGACAAATTCATGAAATTTCAAATTTTGTCTGATTCAAATTTCAGAGATAGGGATACACATGAAAAAAGGAATAAAAGCATACTGAATTTTTTTATAACTTTCCTACCTGGAAATACAATTTCAAGACAAAACTTATACATACAATTTTTGAATCAACAAGTGGTGAAGATAAAGCGTTTTTAAACATGAATCAGGTCACAAACAAAACTGAAACCAGAAACCAAGAATCTGTGTTAATTGATGGAAATAAATTCATCAATTGAAAACCAAAATATCCCAGTTCTAAGGAAACACATAAAAAGAACAACTTCTACTCTTAGTATTATCACCTATGTCCTTGGTTTTTCTCTTCCACAGGGAAACCAGAATTGAAAAATAAGAAAAAAAATCTGCTTTCAACCATCTAGCCTTTATGACTTCTATGATCCATTTTGAACCACTTTATTCTGATTTAATTTTTACTAATTCTCTTGTATTAAACTCCATGTTTAGTAATACTTAATTCTCTCATGAAATCTTTCCCAAAGATACTTCCATCTTTAAAATCAATCCAGAATGATTTTTGCCAGCTTGAGATATTTTTAATGATTCAATTTTTCCTTCAGAAGTTCCCAAATTTTTTAAGAGCTCACTATAATTCCCTAACCTGAATTTGAATCTGATAGTGCTGGGTAAAAATCTGGTTAATGAATTTGTCCTCTTTCTTGAAGGAATAAAACAATTTGGATGGACCCAAAAATATATTTGGGTTCTCAGTTGAACTGTGGAAAATCATTTCATTTTGATCAGAAGACCATGAAAGATGGCTGGCTTTCCTTTTTAATCCTTCCTTTCCCTGTCAAATATTCATTGGTGCTTTGTAAAATTTAACTTTGACCAAGGAAAAAACCTCTCAAAAAGATTGGAAAGTTTAAAGTTTTATTTGGAGAGTTGTTTCTCTTTCACTATGGAAAATATTGAAAAATTATGCTTCATTCTGATAAATTTGATTTTCAATTCCCAATTTTATAAAATCGATTCTGATATTGGTGTCAAAATAATTCCAGTTTTGAGCCTCATCAATTTTCACTTTTTTTTTCTATAAGAAAAGTTTTCACGTTTGAATACTTGCATTTATCTGAAATTCAAATCTGATGACACAAATTGAATTATACAATTTATCTGTCTATACCACAGTATATTCAGCTTCAAGCTAAAGAATTTTAACTCTGAATATTAAATATAATTAATGAATCAAAAATTACCAAACTAATTTAAGTAAAATGGAATCACTCACATCACCTTGGAAACACACCAACCCCCTGAAAAACCTCATACTTGAATGAGGAAATAAAAGTGTGATTTCATCTCCTCAAAAAATCATGGTTGATATCTAAATTGCTCAAAACTTGTGAAATTAGAATTTACTGTTTTTTAAAATGTCTATAAATGGTACCCTCTATTTCAATAAATATCCCTTGTTATGAAATTTTGAAATTAAAAAAAATGAACCTTGAAATGATGAGGGAACTATGTTTGCAAGTAGAAATCATAAAATAATTTATAAATCCTTTAATAATGCAGAAGAAGGGAATAGATTTTGTTTTTTTAGGCTTTTAATGTAAACATAAATCCTATAAGATATTTTTCCTGAATGGAATAAGACCATTTGCAAAAATAATTTCAAAATTTTTTAATTTTAACCACCAGATAAATACTCTTCCTATGAAGAGTTTCATGTTGATTAGTTTAAATAAATTTGACAAGGTCTGGTTGATTCTCTATCCTTAGAGATATTCTTTTCAAAAATCACTCCAAATTCTTCTTGTTCAGAAATTTCTACAAATCCCCTATATTCATCCCAAGTCTTCTCAAAACTTTCTAATTTCTTCTGATTCTAAATATAATTGGATTGAATCTCATTCACCCAAACATCACTCTTACCAGGAATTTTCCTTCAATCAGATTATCCTAAAATGAATCTAAATTTTGCTTAGGTATTTTTCTAATATATAAAATCCTCCTCTATATGGCTTCTACATTGGAAAATTAAACTTAAATTTTGAAAAATTAGAAAAATCACAGGAGAGGATAAACCATATGGATGGAATTAAAACATACCCTAAATCTTTAAGGACTATTAATTTCTAGAAAAGCCTTCTAGAATTTACATGTTGAAAAATAGAACTCTCCACTACCTGGTATATTGACTAGGAACTATCCAGAAAATGTGTTTTTATTGTACAAAGAATTCATTTGAGTCCAGGAAATTTGAAATAATCAATTCTTTGAAGTTTAAGATATCTATGAAACCATTTGGAAAGATCACTTCCCATTTCATTCCAGTGTTATCTTCCTTACATCAAAACCTGAAGATTCATCAAATTTACTTCAGTTCTACATTCTGAAATAAGCTCTTTGATGAAAATGTTGAATATTGGGAAAGCCAAATCTTTGATAGAAGGGAGTAATAATGAAGAAGAGCTGAAATTAAATAAGAAAGGGCTGGAGGCACAATATAATAAAAGGAATCATCTACAAAAAGATGGTTAAAATTGAGCCAATCTGAAACAGCAGAAATTTGGAAGCCAGAAAAACAGCAACAGATAGAGAAAAAGAGGAAAAATACCACAAAATGAAAATTCTTGGTTGCTCAAATGAAGGGAAAATTGGAAAATTTTCAATTATACAGGTGAAAAAACAGAAGAGTTGGAAACAGCTAAATATTTTTGATCAATACCTCAGAGATGAATCCAACCACAGCAGCAACCCAAAGTTATAAAAGGCTGGAAGAGGTAAGAAAAGGTTTGGGATAATTATTCAAGGCTGAAAATCACTAGGACCCACTTGAGGCCTGTTAGATTAGAAGAAGGAAAGATATGTTCATTGTAGGAATTAAAATAAGGGGAATGAAAATTTTTTGTTTGCAGGAAAATTCCAAACATAAAAATCAGGAAAATTTAAGGAAAGAGGGCTCTGAGAAAATGATTTAGAACTTCAAAGATTGAACAATAAGGAAGCTAATGAGAAAGCTAGAAACCACAGGAAATTTGAATGAAAATTGAAATCTGTTTCAAAGAAGACAAATATTTTGAAAGTTTCAATGGTAAAAAGCGTAATCTCAACAGAATCAATATACACCAAAAGGAAAAATTGATTTAATTGAAAAATCCCCTAATTAAAACTTTGAAAATTCCTCAATGGTCTCAACACATTTCTCAAAAAAATGGAGGAATAAATTCACTAAATTCCTTTTAAATAAACCATTCAAAGTCTCTAGGTCCAATAATTGTCCATATAAATAGTCTAATAAATAATTACATGTCTTTTTTTACACAAAGAATCTTCTCATTCTGGGAAAATCTTAGTCCTTCAGAGGAAATCTTGAAGAAAAATTTTGCCAATCTAGAAAATTTCCAGTATGCTCCAGCCTTGGAAAAATTATTTTCCAATAAAAAATAATCAAAGAATTTCTGAATCTTTGCACATAAAAAAATTTTGTCAGAAGCTTGGATTTGAATCTTCTAAAGAAATTCAAAAACATATACTTCAAAGTATCAAGCTTGTTTATTCCTTGGATGAAGAAACCTCAGAATTTTTGTATATTTTTATCAATTGAAGGTCTTCTCTTGGCTATCTTATATATACTATCCACATTAAGACACCCAATCTATTATATGCTATCTGAAAACTCACTGGAATACACTGACAAAGTGGAATAAAACATTGTGGCAAAAAAACCTCACCAGGATGGATTCCACTGAATTTGATTCTCAGACTTTAAATTTTTGATCTGACTCATTTTGAAAATCATCTGAAAAGCTTCAGCCACTTGGATGGGGCAAATGATTCAAAATCTCAAAAAAAAAAAACAAAGATTCATCATTTTTCTATAGATGTACTTTATTCTGTAAAATTCAACTGAAAACTTCATTTTTTACTTCTCTAACAAATTTAAGCTGAATTCTTTAGTACTAAAAACTCAGGCAAAGATGTTGATTCCATTTTTTTTGCAACACAATCCAAACTTAAAGATAGTTTACTGCGCTCAGATTTTTAAAAAATATCTACATTAGATTTTTAATAAAGAATCTTCCAGTAAATCTGTCAAGAATTTTTGAATTAAAATAAAAATTTTCTAAGCAAAGAAAGACTCCATAACTCCTATAAAAACTGTTTTATTTTCCTTAAAAATTAGTCATTATCCCCATAATCAACCTGAAATAAAAAATTGTGCCTTCAATCTCACCTCAAATACATTTTTCAAGTCTTATGTAAAGGCATTTCACTGTCTATGTTTTGAAAAAACATGTCTCATTTTCCTTGATATTGAAAATATACTGTCACACTCCTGCCCCATGTAGTAAGGAAGGGGTAAGTGATTATGTGGATGCAGTGCAAATTAGGAAGGTCAATGCTGCTGAAAATCCCAAATTTCAAAAGGATATCCTTTGAAGTCAAAACTAAGGCTAAAATTCAAGTGAAAAATGCAAGGGGAAGTCTTTTGATAGGGAAAATGAGGCAAATCTCAATGAAAAGAATTTGAATCAGAAAACTTTGAAAATTTATTAAATTAGCTAACTGAGGAAAAAATTGAAGTGCAAGGTCTTTGCCTTTTAATTTAATCTAGATAAATTTTGATGAACAGCTAAAACCTGAGGATTTACTCTCTTTCTAGGGAAAAGCAAGGATGAAGAAAATTCAAGGAAATGCAAGGCTGAATGAAAAAAATATTGAAGCAAAATTTCATACAAAGAGATATTCATTTTGATAGAGGTTACCATTTTTAGAATTTTAAAAAAAAATGAAACATCCTGATATTACAAGCCTTTTAGCAATGTCAATATCAATGATAAAAGTTTGATTTCCTCCTGAAAATTTTGCATTGTTCAGAGGTGTGTGTGTTTTCAATGTGATGGGAGTGATTCCATTTTAATTAAATCAGTTTGAAAATTGTTTACTCATTATCTCTACTCAATTTTCTGAGTGAAATTTCTTTAGATTGAAACTAAATAAGTTGTGAAATAAATAGATAAACTTGATTATTCAACCTTTTGTCATTCTATTTGAATTTCAGAGAAATGCAAGTATTTAAACTTGAGAAATTGTCTTATAGAAAAAAAAGGGAAATTTAATAAGTCTAAAAACTGGTATTATTTGTAAACCAACATCAGCTAAGGATGAAGTCAAGTACAAGGTGAAAGGGGAGGTGTTTTGATAAGGAAACTGAGGCAAAGCTTGATGCAAAGCCTTCAAGTCAGCAGAATGCAAGAACATATGAAATTAAATAACCTAGGAAAAATTGGTAGGCAAGTTATTCTGCTTTGCAGGTGATATAAATTTTAGTGCAGATTACTAAATAAAAACTGACAATTTTCTCTCTATCTGGGTAAAATTATAGATGCAGCAAATGTTTTGAAATGCAAGAACAAACAAAATGAAAACATCCAGGTACAAGCATGTGATAGAACAAGTGATTTTGAATTAAATGAAATGCAGGATAAAGGTAATGAGTTTCACAAAGGTAACAAAGTGGAATGAGTCCTGTGTTATAATTATGGCCAGCAATTAGCTTAGGCAAATGAGCAGTATTTAAAGCAAAATAAATGCTGGACACCTTGTGTCAATAATTGCTTGATGGGCTCTCACAATGGGGCAAAAAGTTGGATGATATTGTTGATGAATTTAATTGGATGATGAATAGATAATAGGAAACAGAAGGGAGAAGAGCTCCTGAAGTACAAAAGATTGGCCTCTTGTGAGCCCATGATAAAACAAGCCAAAAGGAAAATTTTCCGCCCCAAAAGGGCTCTACAGGCTCTACAGGCCTTGTTACTTGGTTTGGGCTACATCAGCCCACATGGCATCAGTCCCTGTACCCTTACAACCAGCCTATTCTGGTTGTTTCTGGTGTTTCCACCTCAATGGGGCTGAACCAGCCCCTGTGCTGTTCAATCCCTGGCTGGTTATCCGTTACAACCAGCCCTGTTACTTATCTTAGAACTTGTACAGCCCTGGCCTCTCATATGAGCCAGGTTGGACCCAGGACTCACCTGAGTCCAACCAAAATCTCACCTGGGGGGGGTGTAACTGGTGAACATGCCCCCCCCCTCTTTCTCTCAAATACCTGGAGGGGGCGGTCAAATAACCCTACCAGGGGCCCTGAGGGTCAATACCCCTAGGGCGTTGCTATGGTAAGTGGGCTGGGGGGTGGTCAGATCCCCTCCAGCCCATTGCTCCTCCCCCTTGGTAAAGGGGGGGGGAGAGCGCCCCTTTGATGGTGGGGGGGGTGGTCAATTCCCCCCCACCGCTGGTCGCCTCAATGCAACTGGCCTGGAAAGCTCTTGAGGTGGGGGGGTGATCAAGTCCTCCCCACCATGACCTGTTGCTGGCTGGTTACAACCAGCCAGCCCTCCCCTGTAACCAGCCAGCCCTCCCCCTCCTCCTTGCAATGGCAAGCGAGGGGAGGGGGGGGAGCCAGGACCACCAGCCCTGCAGCAGCCGCAAAAACGACCCTGCGCAGGGTGTTGGGCCCCATAGATGGGCTGAAGGCAAAAAAGCGGCCCTGAGCAGGCTGCAACATGGGCAGTGGGGCGGCACCCCCAAACAGGCTGCAACACAGGTGGCAGCCCAAATGGGCCCCCCCAAGCCCAAAAACTAAGTAAAACATACTTTGGCCGGCCAGCCTGTCTTGCAAAGTATGTCCAAAATAAACCTTGGGCCCAATTATGCCCATAAAAGCCCATCTGGCTCTATTTGCCCATATCCCCCACCATGCCTGTTAGGGCCCGTGTACCAATGAGCCTGTTTCACGCTTTTTGAGGCCAGTTTCCCCAAATCAGTGACATCCACACAGGCCTGTATGGTCCATGTGAGTGTCCAATGGGCCAAAGAGGCCCATATGTGCATCCCATTTGGATTAAACTTATAAGTAGCACACATGTAAGTGCATACGTATTTTAACATCCTGAGCATGAAATGTTGTGGTTACTTTTCAGAGATTAGTCGGGATGTTTTTCTATTCAAGGTGCAAATTATTCTTCAGAAATGACTGGAAATAGATTTTAGTGGCAGTTATTGTTTTGAAATATCCTTAGCTAGCTGGAGATAGAATTGAAAGGATGTGGTCCCAATTTTAAAATGGATTGTAACTTTGTGTAGATGGTAATGAAAGGTGCAAGAGTGATTGAAATAAATAAATCAGTAACTTGTTTGGTGATTGTTTACAGAAAGGAATAGAAATAGGATCAGCAGTGGAATAGTGGAAAAATAAGGGCTCAGAAGGGTGAAGATGCAGGATCCACAGCGCAATAATAGGGATTCTGAGCTCTAAACCTTTCCTATTATGGAAGAGGCGGAAAAATAATCAGCAGCAGGCAAATGCAGGATCCACAGCACAAAGGAAAGAAATGCTGAGCCTAACTCTTTAATATTGCAGAAGTAAAATTTTTTGTGGCACAGGAAGTGGGATTCAGCCACATTTTAATTTCAGCATAAAAGAAAAGTGATAAAATTGCCAAATAATTCAGAAATGAAATAGAGATGGAAAGAATGAAAGAAAGAAAGAGAATTGTATAACACAGATCACACCTTAAAGAAAACATCTTCAACTTTAGGATGAAGAAACACCACAATTATAGCTAGAAGACAATCTGACAAAAGCAGGTGAGAGACATATGGTGAGAGTGATTAAGGAAGGAAAAAAGATACAACCAGGAAAGAGACCAAGATAAGAGACTACTCACCAGCCTCAGAAAACTAGGATGCCATGGTGTGGATTGGAAATTGCACAAGAGAAGACATCCTAGGTGGATGGCTTTTGTTGCTACTTAAGCCAGTAGAGCTGAGTGCGGGGACTGGTAAGTGCACGCAGCATGCTTGCTGAGGCGCGCAATTCAGTTGAGGCAAGCATGGCCTGAAGATGGAGCGCGGCTCAATTACCCCTGATGGTTGGGTAATGTGCAGCAGAGAGAAAAAAAGCACAGATATGAGATAAAAGGGACATAACATGGAGGAGACTGGCGGCAGTGAGATGCTAGGGGTCATGGTGGAGGCTACAGAGCTGAGATGAAGTCAATTATACCACTATCTTCCTGGGATTAAGCTCAGTTAGCTGCAGGGCCCACATTTTCAATCTTGATTTGTTGCTGGAGCAATAAGTGGGAGACAGGTTTGGTGAAAAAGTCAGTGGGGTTTCTTTTTGATTCAATCTGCTTGGGGACAATTTTACCTTTCTCCACTTCCTCCCTCAGAAAATGGTAGCACAACTCCATGTGCTTGGTCTTGAAGGTGGTGTGTTTTTCCAAGTTTTTTTTTCAAGCTTGTTGCAGCAATCATTTTCCTTTTGGATTGCCGTTGGATCAATGCAATTCTTTTTGAGGACTTCATGAGCTAGGTAGCACACCCATAGCACCACCTTCACCACTTCTTCTGCCACTTTATACTCCGCCTTAGTGGTTGACAGTGTGACTGTAGGTTGTTTGAAAGATTTCCAGCTGACTATGTCCCCATTAAAGGGAACTAAGAAACCACCAATGGAGCTTTGGGTGGAAGGAAAGGTGGCCTATTTGGCATCAATGATAATTCTTAGATGTGAGTTGATGGTCTTTATTTTGAAGGATATTGTCAGATTGCTGGTGGTCTGTAGGTAGCTGAGGACAAGAAGCCGCACGTCATAAGGAGGTTTTGATGGCTGGTTGAGAAATTGTGACAGAAAGTTGGTGGAAAAGGTAATTTTTGGAGAATCCAAAGAGAAAAAAAGTTTCCAAATATGCCAGGCCATTCAATTAGGGCATATCAAAGTTAGCAAAACCGCCATTAGAAACCTGAAATTTTTTTTTGACCAAAACCACCATTTTTGATGGCGATTTTCTGAAATAAACAAACCCCCTAACTGGTTAATTTCAAAATGGCCTTTTTCAAACATGAAAACCGCCATTATAAACCATCCACCATCCATGGCATGCAAAACACCCTTCTTCACATCTCCATTGCTTCACATCTCCATTTCTTCACATCTCCATTGCTTCAAATCTCCATCACATAACAAACATCCCATCATCATCACATGTCCATCTTTCTCAACATATCCAATCAAACATTTTGAATATTTCACTGCTCTCTTTTCTCTTCTTTTTCCTTGTTTATTTCCTTCTTTTCTTCCATGTTCTGTGCCTTCTTTCCTTCAAACTCCTTGCTTCCCAGTGCCTGCTCTCCTTCTTCACCGTCCCTCTGTTACTCAGCTGTCACTGCCTTCCCTCACGCGCGCGCTCTCAACTCCTAGACCTAACCTAACTTCATCACCTGGAGGTAATCAGGGGAAACCCTCACCGGAAACTCGACCATCAACAACTAATATCTGAACTTGTCAAATCCTCAACCTAAACATGCATCAAGCCTCAAAGTCCCAACCACTAAAATTGACCTTTAGCGCCACCTTCTTTCCTATCTTCTTCTCTCTCTCTATATTTCCTTAACTCTTTTCTTCATTCTCACTTGGCCTTCACCTCCAATCCCACTCCCTGGTGTCTCCAATCTCAAGTATGTCTGCTACGGCTGGTTTCTTTCTATGTCACAACCTCTCAATCTGATCCTCAGCCCATTTCTATATTATTCCGCTCAACCCTCAATCATCAACTCTACTGGCCACTCTTCTTCGGATAACCATGACCACCTTCCGCTATCTCTTGAATCTATCCGCTTGATGTTGGTTTTATGCGTGTTCTCCTTTTTCTTTTTCTGAGTCTCTTCTCATCTTGTTCTCATTCTTTTGCTGATGCCTTATTTTGTTCATCCCTTTTATTATCATCTTTTCTTTAAATTCAATCGCAGAAATTTATCAAAACTTCCCAGCAGCGTGTTGAAAATGCCAAAAAGCTGACTGAACTTTTTTATTATTTGACTCGGATTCAGACTCCAATTTGGAATCAAATTGGTTAGCTTTGAATTCTCTATTGGAAAAGAAATACATGGTTCCACACAGACACACTCTCCACAACCCTATTAATGAAAGGCAAAAGCTTCACCTACTGCCTGACTTCAGCTTCCAGCAACTGTTCCAAACTTTATTTCCTCCTTTAATGAAACTTTTGGAGATGATTTAATACCACCACATCTTTCAGAACAATTGTTGGAATCCTCAATGCAATCCAGCTATCCAACTGGCTGTTGCTCTTTTTAGATTGGGATTAAATGGAAATGGAGCAGCAATTGATCAATTAGAAAATCTATTCTTGGTCAGTTATGGATCCATTTACTTATACACCAAAAGAGTCATTATTGCTATCCTATCTTTGCGTTGTTTGGTCCTTTGTTGGCCAACCAAAGAAGACTGCAAGGAGATATCTCAAGTAATGGAGACTGAAGGCTTTCCTGGTTGCATTTTTTTTGTTGATGGAACCACTATCCCCTTGAGTCAAAAACCCAAGCTAGATGGCAACCATTATTTTTATTGGAAAAAAATGCAATTAATTCATTTCCTTTCCAAAGCCTTCAATAATACACTGACCTTTTTTTTTTTTGGTTTGTATAGATAATCTGTGGAACTAAAACCTGTTTGTGATAAAAGCAAGAATTTCATATCCCTCCATGCTGGCATTCCAGGTTCTTGTCATGATTTGTATGTTTTATATTGGATGCAGATTTCCCAACAACCAGATAAATACTTTGACCAAGATCAATACCTTCTGGCTGATTCAGCTTAAACTCTAACAGGAACCACATATTTCTAGTTTTTATTTATGTGACTTTCACTGGAATTTGAATTTCTTTGATTGGATTGATTTGATTTATTTTATTATTGTTATTGAAGTATTAAAATAATGGGTAAAATATAAATAGGATGTTTATTTTTTATTGTGATTGCCAGACTGTCCAATCATTGAATTTCACATACCATGTAACTTAAACTGCTTATGCTAACTTTACCTTATTCATTTTGTACTCAGCCACTTGTTAGCCTATTTTGTATTTATTCTATTTAAAAACTGGTTCTCTCAAGTGGAATTCATTATCTGTTCATTCAACACATCAATTGGAGTGCCCTTTTACTCCTGTTCCCATGTATGTTACGCTTGAAATTACAAGCCTCTTTCATTCCTTTCTTATTCCCTTTTACTTCATCAGAGCTTAAGCTCCATTTATTTTTACAGTTCCAGCATACCACAATTTTTCAACCAATGATCAAGCCAAAACTGATTTCAACTATCATCTTGCCCAATCATGAGTTTGAATTGAGCATGCCATTGAATCCTGAAAGTAAGATGGGCCAGGTTATGGGAGTTGCAAAACAATCTCCAATCTTCCAAAGACATGAAGTTCCTCATCAACTGGATTTTCAGTTGTGTAATCCTTCACAACCTTCTTTCCGGAATCAAAGATGAATGGGAAACAATATTTGAAGAAGTTATTCCCAATCCTCTTCAAGTCATCCCAGCATCATCTTCTTCCTCATCTTTGGCCATGAGAGAGCGGATTCTACCCCTTAAACTTGCTCACTTTGATTATTAGCATTTGGTTTTTAAATAGGTAAAAAATAAAATCACCAGATTCTTTTGGTTTTGGTTTTTTAACCCAGAATCCTAGGCTGACTCCCTTTTTTTTATTTATTTTTTTTGATTTACTTAGACAAAAACTAGACTCACAACTACCAAACCACCCACCTCAACCCACCAAAAAACCTGTCCAATCCTCCCTCCTCCTCACAAACCATCACCAAACCAAGCAAACCACTGGTCAACACCTCCCTCCTCCTCACCAAACCACCTCACCATCCACATCCACCTACCTCCAAGTTCACCCAGTCAACCTCCTCCTTATTCTTCTTTGCTCAGTGACCCAGTTAAGCCCCCCGCCTCCTCCTCTGTCAGCCACGAGACAGTTAGACTTGTCCAAATGTCTGGAAACTCATATGTCCTGCTGGTATAGTGGCTAAGTACTAGGCTCACTTCCCAGTATCTGATACCAAGGTCACTGGTTCAAACCACAATGGAGACAATAATGAAAATGTTGAATAGTTTTGTAATTATATAGTAAATCTTAATAATATTATATAATGTTTTATAAGTATGTTTTTATGAGTATGGATTATGGAATTAAAACCTTGATAATTTATATTATCAAGAAGGGGATCCAATATAACTTTAAATTAAGTTATGAGGACTCAGATGCGTCCCAATTATTGATATAGAAGTTCCCAAAGTGTTTCCTCTCTTTGGGAAGGAGTTACAGTAATCATATTAACCCATACTCTCTATACTGTATAAATTAATTACACATTATCCTTCTTTGGGATGTAATTATAAGTAATACTCCCTCTGTACACTTAATACACCTTACTGAGCCTTGAGAGCGTTCACTCAGAGGCTTTAGAACTTAATTGTAAGCTATGAACCTTCTAGTAGCACTGCCAAGAGTATATAACCCTTATAGGTATAGTATAATTATAAATTAATTACTTATTTAATACTATCCCCTTTTGGATGTAATAATGCTTTAATATACTTCACTGAGCCTTGAGTGCGTCCACTCAGAGGGCTCAGAGTTCATCTGTAGGCTGTAAACCTTTTAATAAACATTGCAAAGAGTATACATACTCTATGTGTATAGTATGAGCTAAGATACTTATAATTAAAATTAAATTATTTGCCAAGGTATTAAGCTACATTAAATAAATATAAATAATCACTATGATGGAATCTAAGGCTTCTATACCGTCCATCTGAGTGATGTATAAGTCCTAAGACCCAGTAAGTAACCTTTTAGTAAGTAAAATGAAAACTTTACCTTGAAAATCCTTCCCAATGGGTACTAGTTCTTCATTACCCATTGAGAATGATGTAATGATGTCTTGGGCCTTTGAGGACGAAACCAAGGAGAGCCTGACACTCCCCTGGTGATTACTAGAGTCCCCTGAGGGCTCCTGTTACCTTAAAAGAGCAGGGTCTTTACCCTATAGCCCTTTCATCATCCATTATATATTATTATTTGAACAAGAATACAAGCAAGAGTTAACAAGCCCATTAAACTTAATCTCAAGAGGAAGATTGACTGGGGCTATAAACTTTGGTATTAAATTCAATCAATAACCTATCTGGCAACACCAATTTCGAGTGGAAGGTCTCACTTGAATAAGTAACCCCTGTGTGTTACTCTTTAAAGGGTGTGAGCTTATTTATAAGCAAATCTCCTTTTGGTCTTAATCCTTTAAGACTAAGGCCCCTTACCTATTATAAAGGTTTAAGGTGTGGCTATTTACTCATAATACCTTGGTATTATTCGAGTCTGTAAACTTTTAAAGTTGCTGTTTGGAATATATAAGTCAAAACTAATTTAAATATTGGTTTGGCTTTATTCTTTTGCAGGTTTAACCACGGCTAGGTATAGCAATAGAGGTTAAATCCCTGACATCCTCTTTGATTGATCAGAGCTGACCTCCCCCCTCCTCCTCCTCCTTTTACAAGTTCCAGGCTGTTCATCCCTCCTTGCTCAGCCCCACCAGTGTGGAAAGAATAAATTTTATCCCCCTATAATTGTCCCAAGGTTTGGAAGTGAACGGTTCCCTGCGTTTGAAAGGAGATGGGGATGCCTGGAGTTGCACTTAAATGAGAAATAGAAATAAGGAGATGAAGAGATAAAGAAAAGTAGAGAGAGAGAAAAATCGCCAATCCTTCAATCCTAGAACTGTCCACCTGGATGTGTATCCAGTATGAGTTCCTTTTAATCTCTTGGTGAGATGAGTAATCCAATCCAATGATGTGATGGTCTGATTCCATTCATTCCATGCCTCCCCTCCCTCCTAACCCAGAGTTGAGAGTGAGAATAAGTCCTCCCTCTCAACCCTAACCTAAGTACATGCGCAAACAACAGTATGACAACGAAACAGAAAACAATCCCAAGACAGAAACCCTAGCCTCCTATCCCTACCTCTGTACCAAACTCCCCCCGGCGTCCGTATGCCATTCCGTTGATCTGGTTCATCCTTCTCATGACGCGGCCCTTGCACCGCGCCCTACTTGGAGCCCCCCGCGCCTGTCCATATCTGTTTGTCCGCGCCCGTCGTGGGTGTCGGGTAATATCTGTCAGGATCTGCGCGCTTGCACGCGCGCTCCATCCGTTCCTTTACAGCCTGCGGATTGCTCCGTCCCTACTTATCCAAACCGGCGCGCCTGCAAACCTAGTTGAGCGCACTACCTTCCAAATCCGATCTCCGGGGCGGATCGCCGCCCACGCCGCATTCAATGCTGAGCCCAACCTGTCCACTAGGTGCGGAGCCAAACAGCGGCTGCTGCTGATCCAGCAGCTGCCTCTGCTGAGCACTCCTCATACCCTAATGCTGAGCCTGCTGCCTCCAATGCTGAGCGCGCAGCCGCCATGCAGTTCCCAATCTGTGTCTATAAATTGACACCACATCCCCCCCCAACTTGAGTTCTGTCCCCAGAAGTCTTCCATTGCTTCACCATACCACCACCCCCGCTACTTCCACTCCCACCCCCACCACTCCCACTACCACCTTCCCCCATCTTCCTCCCTCTCCATTGCCACCATGCTCCCATGCGAGTTCTGCGCCCGGAACGGGCACGCGTGTTTGATTGTCCCTGGTTTAGGCGCCTGTATTGCTTGCCTTTGCGGCCACCGTTGCTGCTTGCTTAGTGACAGCATGCCCCGAGCTCCCCCCCAATCCAGCTCTTGCCCCAGGCCACGCAAGAGGGCTCATCCGGACCCGTTTGTGGTTTTGGACAACAACTCGATCTTTTAAGGCTTGTGGACACCCCCCGGTTCACCTCCATCCCGCCGCCCCTGAGCTCCATCACCCCCCACCTCGCACGTGAGCCGCAACTCAGCATCACCTGTGGAAAATGAAATAAGTGAAAAGCTAGCTGCGCGCAAATATCCTGTGAAACCTACATGTGACATCTTTCAACAAGTTGTATTTAGTCTTCACTTGCCCCTCCATGTGTTCTGCTTTTTTCTTTTCCTCATCTGTTTCTCCTTCCTCTTCGACCACCAGGTCTGCTCCTCCTTTCCTGCCTGCCTGCCTGCCTGCCTGCCTGCCTGCCTGCCTGCCTCCACCAAGCCACCTTCCCAACTGCATCACTGACAGTGATTGCCTGCCAGGTACAGTAACCAACACAGAGTCATCTAATCATTTCTCCACTTATTTCATTTCTATCAATCTTCACTTTCTCATGACTCCAACATGAAATACAAACTCCTTATCTGTTTCTCCTTCCTCTTCAACCACCAGGTCTGTTCCTCCTTTCCTGCCTGCCTGCCTGCCTGCCTCCACCAAGCCACCTTCCCAACTGCATCACTGACCGTGATTGTCTGCCAGGTCTGTTCCTCCTTTCCTGCCTGCCTGCCTGCCTGCCTCCACCAAGCCACCTTCCCAACTGCATCACTGACAGTGATTGTCTGCCAGATTCTCCTTTTTTCTACAGATTATGAGACCGGAATAGCTCCAAATATACTTGATCATCCTCATCTAACATGGTTGAATTATCAATCAAACTTGGCAAAAAGAATAAACTCACTGGTGCTAACTACCTTGAGTGGAAGTCAAAAGTCTCATCAATCCTCCAACTCCAAAATCTACTACAACTAGTTCTTGGAAAAGAAACTATTGAATAATGCGAATTGGAAGATAAAAGAGATAGAAACCGCTCAGATGACGCCCTTGCCATCTTGAAAATCAACTGTGACACTAAAATAGCTGAGAAATTTGACCTTGAATCCAATAGCAATCCCCAAACCTTCTGGAAACTCCTTGAAGAGCCCTTCCAACCCAAGACAGTACAAAACCAAGCCACGTATCTAAATCACATTTTCTCCACCAACTTAGATTCCCACAACTTGGAAGAAACACTCAAAGAACTGGCCTACAACAGCCGGCAACTGTGCGCTCTGATCGACAACAATAACACCAAGCCCTCCATTCTTCTAGACTCCGTGATTGCCATGTGGTCCATTATCAACCTTCCTCCAGAATTCAAAAACTCAGGCGAACTACTCTTGAGGAAATTTCAGATTGAGAAGAAAGCTCCCTCCATAAAAGAAGTTGTCAAGGAGATGAGGTCTTTCCAACAACAAAACTCAGACACTCAAGATAAGTCCAAAGCCTTTGCCGCTTTCTGCCTCCCCACTCCTTACAATGGCCCGAGATGTTCCCCCGGTTATCAAAATCCCAAAACCAAGCACTCGATAAAGGAATGCTCCCAGATTAATAAAACAAGTCAAGAAGATGAAAAACCCACCAAGGCTTTCCATGCCTCTCATGCTCAACTCTCTTCCGAAACAATCCTGGAGTCGGGTGCCTCTCACTCCATGTTCAACTCTCGCTTGGTCTTCTCTGAACTGACTCCTACCAATGAAGTGGTATATCTGGCTGATGGATCCACTGCAGAAGTTAAAGGAAAAGGAACTGCCTACCTCAATCTCCCACATGCCAAACTCAAACTGTCAGATTCCCTGTACATCCCATCACTTTTGTCCAATCTCATCAGTCTATGCTGCTTCATTGAAAGGAACTACTCCCTTGTCTCCAGCAGTCCTGGCTGTTTCTCTCTCCTAGACAAATCAGGCAAGGTGGTCATATCTGGAAACCTTTCCTGTGGAAATTTCATCATCAATTGTCTTCCCTTAACTTTGTGTGCCTCTGTATCATCATCGGCCTCCTTACTGACTAAACACAAATCAGCCAGTCACCCTTCCCATCCATATCTTCTCAAAATGTTTCCATCCCTTCCCAAGTCCCCCATCATCTTTACCACTTGCAATATCTCCAAAAGTCACAAGAGTCCATTTCTTGGATCGTTTCCTAAAGCTTCCCGTCGCCTTGACTTCCTTCATGTTGACCTATGTGGGCCCATCTCACCTGCGTCAATCTCCAGATCCAGATACTTCCTTTGAGCCATGGATGGTTTCTCTCACTTCGTTTGGATTTGCTTTGTTGAAAGGAAAAGCAATGTTCCAACTTTCCTAACCAATCTCTTTACCATGATAGAGAATGAATCCAGCGAAAAGATATCACACCTGGTCACTGATAACGGCACAGAATTCAAGAATTGTTTCCTATCCAAAATCTACTCTGAAAAAGGCATCCAACATCTCACCACTGCTTCATATACTCCTGAAGAGAATCCTTTCTCCGAACGCGGCAATAGGACTACTGGGTCCAAAATTCAATGTCTACTCAAGGACTCAAACTTGTTCCATGAGTTCTGGGCTGAAGCGGCAAACACCTCCGTATACTTGGAAAACAGAACCCCCTGTTGATCAATTGGTTTTAAATCTCCTTACTCACTGTGGTATTCATGGACTCCCACCCTATCACACCTACACCCCTTTGGCTGTGAGGCTATCTTTATGATCAATCACATTAAAGGCAAACTTGAGGATTGAGGGAGGAGTGGAATCCTATTAGGCTACAAGGAAGGGCAGCAAATGTACCGGATCTTAGAGGTGGAGACAGGTAATGTCATCAAATCCCACCATGTGAAATTTCACAACACCATTTTCCCTGCTTGTCCTTCTCCCACTCCTACTGATTCGTGCTTGTTCTCTATCTCCCTCAACACAGACGGGGAAACTTGCCCTGACAATCCAGGAAACCCCCTTTCTGATCCCAGTCTCCCTGTTTCTCCCATGCCATTAACAGAGTCTCCCCCCTCTCCTGACCAGCCCAATTGCCCTGTTGTCTCTCCACCACCTGCAGATTTATCAATGCATGACTCATCCACCGGCTGCACTCCACCGAGTTCCAAACACTACACCTGGGTACCAGCCAATCTACTGGCACCCAAGAACATCTCATCCCAAATTGACAAATCCAGTATTCTGCCAAATTACAGGAGAAATCCCTCCGCCCATGCTGTCTCCCTACTAAACTTGACCCTTGCTCGTTTGACGAGGCTATAGCTTCCACATATTGAGATGAGTGGCTGGAGGCAATCAGAGTGGAACTCCTCAACATGGCAAACTATGGGGTCTTCACTATAGTCAACGCTCACCCCTCTCAGCATCCCTTATCCACCATGTGGGTGTTCTGGCGCAAGACAAATCAAGACGGAAATCTTACAAAGTTCAAGGCCCGCCTATGTGTCCGGGGATTCCTTCAACGCTATGGGCAGGACTACTCTGAAGTCTTTTCTCCAACCAGGAGGCTAGCCTCACTCTGCATTCTCCTCACCATCTGCACCCTGCATGGGTATACTTTACATCAAATGGACGTCAAATGTGCGTTCCTCAATGGCACCCCGGAGGAAGATCTATTTGTCAGAATTCCACAAGGAATGAATGCAAGTGGTAACGTGGTTCTCAAACTCAACAAGTCACTTTACGGGTTAAAGCAGAGTCCCAGATGCTGGAACAAGGCGCTCACGGTAGCTCTGAAGAGTTTTGGATTGCAACCCAGCCACTCTGATCCCTGCTTCTTCCACTCAAGCAATCCTGCTAATCCGTTCTTTCTTTTT
Organism: Puccinia polysora; assembly: GCA_025617555.3. Lineage (NCBI taxonomy): Eukaryota > Fungi > Basidiomycota > Pucciniomycetes > Pucciniales > Pucciniaceae > Puccinia > Puccinia polysora. Next base: position 40,607,073 of record CM062623.1, read on the forward strand.
GTTCACGTTGATGACCTGATTTTCGGTGGAACATGGTCAGACGAGTTCAAATCTAAGATCTCTTTTACCTTTGCCATGGACAACCTGGGCCATGCCAAATACGCTCTGGGCATCCGAGTAATTCAACGCCTGGGCTTGGTTTGCCTCCTTCAGGACAAATACATATCCCAAATCCTGGACAAGTTCAAGGTTGAAAACAACAGGGGCACCAAAATCCCTCTGCCAAGCAACTGGAAGCAACTCAAGCTCTCGCCTTCCAAAACTCCCTCAGCTCCCCCTTTCAACTACCGACGAGTCATTGGTCTGCTGCAATATCTTTCCCAATGCACCCGTCCCGACCTAGCCTTCACTGTCAGCTTTCTGTCTCAATTCCTGAAACATCCCCTCACATGCCACTACCAAGCTGCCAAACACGCGCTTTGTTATGTCACCAACACTCAAGGTTGTGAACTCATTCTGGGTCAGAACAATCTGGTGCATCCACCCGACACTTTTCTGGGTTTCTCCAACTCTGACTGGAACGGGTCAAAATCCTGGAACTCTTACTCTGGTTCCATTGTCTACTTCCATGGCACCGTTGGCTGGAGGAGCTCCAAGCAAAAGGTGGTTGCCCTCTCCTTGGCTGAAGGTGAATACGTTGCGATCACTGAATGCTCCCAGGACCTTCTCTGGGTCTCCAACCTCCTTCAAGAGATAACCGCGTCCAATTTTAAATTGATCCTCCACACCAACAACCAAAGTGCAATGGTGATTGCAGAAAATCCGATTTATCATCACGGCTCCTGCCACATGAACTTCCACTATCATCTCATTTGCGATCTCATTCAATCTGCTCAAATCTCCCTCAAATACTCCCCCTCCAAATTGCTTCTTTCCAACCTACTCACTAAGAACCTGACCGGAGGAAGGACTGCCAAGCTCACGACAAGCATCCTGGGCCAGGGTTCTTTGAAATTGAAAATTGAGGAGGAGTGTGGAAAATGAAATAAGTAAAAAGCTAGCTGCGCGCAACTATCCTGTGAAACCTACATGTGACATCTTTCAACAATTTGTATTTAGTCTTCACTTGCCCCTCCACGTGTTCTGCTTTTTTTCTTTCCTCATCTGTTTCTCCTTCCTCTCTGACCACCAGGTCTGTTCCTCCTTTCCTGCCTGCCTGCCTGCCTGCCTGCCTCCACTGAGCCACCTTCCCAACTGCATCACTGACCGTGATTGCCTGCCAGGTACAGTAACCAACACAGAGTCATCTAATCATTTATCCACTTATTTCATTTCTATCAATCTTCACTTTCTCATGACTCCAACATGAAATACAAACTCCTTATCTGTTTCTCCTTCCTCTTCGACCACCAGGTCTGTTCCTCCTTTCTTGCCTGCCTGCCTGCCAGCCTGCCTGCCAGCCTGCCTCCACCGAGCCACCTTCCCAACTGCATCACTGACTGTGATTGCCTGCCAGGTCTGTTCCTCCTTTCCTGCCTGCCTGCCTGCCTGCCTGCCTGCCTGCCTGCCTCCACCAATCCACCTTCCCAACTGCATCACTGACCGTGATTGCCTGCCAGATTCTCCTTTTTTCTACATCACCTCTCCGCCGGGCCGGACCTCCGCAACAGAGCAAATATTAAACCTCGGAGGAATGGCGTGCGGCAACCCGCGCTTGGGCCGCCGCTGTTGGTGTGAACCAAACGGTACAGGACCCGAGGCTTTTTGGATGAACCGCGGCCATGCCAGCGCCCTCTCCTCCTCCTCCGCGACCGCCAACACCGCCTGCACCACCAGCGGCCTTGGATGAGAGGCCTAAAACCCCCAACGTCCCTCCGCCTCCTTCACCCATTGTTGTCCTGTCATTGCCTCCAGCTGAACCAAGCCCCCCTGTTGGTTCCCCAGAGGCCCCATCTTCACCGGCCGCTTCTCCCCCCAGCCCTCCCAAGATCCCAGAAATTCCAATTGTAATGGCACTCCCGGCGGCCGGCTTCAAGGTTTTCGCGGAAAGGTTGACCACAATGCTTTGGGATTTCCTTGCAATCCCCGGCGCTCAGTCCTTGGAATCCCGGCGCAAGCTCCTGGCGTCCTTCCAGGCCTTACTGGCGTCATTGAGGGCGGAAATGGAAGAAATGATGAAGATGGCTTAGGCGCATCGCCCCCCCCTTTCCCCTTCTTCCCTTTCTTCCCTTCTTTCCTTCTTGTTGGTTGTACCGCGCTTCCCTTTTTATTAAGAAAATACACATATCCGCGCAAGGTCCTAACCTTCTGAGAAAAAGTGCGTGACCGCGCTTTGTGAGAGTGAGCTTGAGATTGAGTCCGCGTCTGTGCGCTTTGCTTTGTGCGCAACCGTAAGTGACCAGCTGTTCCAAAAGAGGCACCTGGACTGCCCCAGACAAACTGCCACACAGTTCCCTGTACCCATCCTGTACAAACACAACAACCAAAACACCAGCGCGCGCCACCGTAAGGGAAGAGAGAGAGAGAGTAAGAGAACGGACATTCTGGGGTGTCTAGTTGTTCCGGCTGTGAACCAGCTAGAGCACCCCCTCACCAAACCAAGCTTATTCCCATACCAACCACCCATCCTTGAGATATCCTGAGAGAAAAGAAAAAGAGAAAAAGAAACCAACAGAGAATAAAAATAGAAAAGAACATATATATTTTTTTGCGCGACGCCCGTAGACCGCCCGCAAATTGCTCTTTGTCCCGTTTCCCCCATCTGCAAGATTGTTCTTGCGTCCCAGTTCCGCAGGGCTTGTCCTCGCGTTCACGGACCCGGCTTTGTGCCGCGCCCGCGTTTCCTGCAAAAACCTCAAGCCAGCAAAGACCCCACGATCCAGATAAGAAAGAACCATAGAGAAATGAACATTCTGGGGTTTCTAGTTGTTCCAGCTGTGAACTGGCTAGAGCACCCCCTCACCCAATCAAAACTTATCCCCTACCCCCACCACCTCCCCCCCCCCCCCCAAACTTGGCCACTGTCCCCAGCTGATCGCAACCGCCGCGTCCGGTTCCTCCTCATACTCCAACACTCTCCTCCGCTTTCCCTGCCCGTGATCGCAGATTGTTGTCTCAAACCTCCCGCCGGACAAATCCTCCACGGTCAACGCCTCCGTTCCCGTCCCCGGATTGAAAACCATTTGTGCTCGGAACCCAAAAATTAATGGCCTTCCCAAAATCACATCCCCACAATCAACCAAAAGAAAAGAAAGCAGCCTACGGACCCTTGCAACCTTGACCTCCTCCTCCTTGACTACCCCATCCACACAACACTCTCCTCCGTTAAGCGCGCGGAGACCCATTGCACATTTCCGCCAAACCAACAACAAATCATCCACCATCTGCAATGGCAGTAGGTTCACCATTGAACCGCTGTCCACCATAGCCCACACCCTCCTCCCCGCTATGACCATTGGCACGTAAGCAAGCGGAGTCAAAACCAATTTCAACTCACACTCCTCGCGCCCCTCCTCCTTCCACGGCAAATGAACCCGCTGCACCGTCTGAGGTACCCAGCCCTGACTGCAATCCCGCAACGCCTGAACCATCTCGTCTACCACCACCAGAGACACGGAAGCCAGTTCCCGCAAGGTCAGCGGGACCGGAGTCTCATTCCCCATCACCCTACGCACAATGTCCGCCGCTTTCTTCTTCCCTACAGGATTTGCTGCCGGCGCCTTGGTTCTGGGCACGCGTGCGGCCGGTTTTGGAACGGTCAACGGGGGTTGATCCTTTGCATCCACCTCCATCTTATCGGAGACCTCCACCTTCTCTTCCGTTGCCACTACCCTTACCTCAGCTTCCACCCGAGGTGTTTGCCACGATACGGGACCAGTAACAATGCCTAGTGAAGCTTGCGCCGTTGTTCCCGCCTCCTGACCCCGTGTGCGCACCTGCTGCATTGCGGTTGGCTGGCTCGGCTCCATTGGAATCTGTTTGCCCGTTGGAAACATGTACCCCATCCCCGCCGTTCAAACCAATCCCGCTTTGAGATCCTTTGTAAGCTCCTTGCACGCCAATAGCCAATGACTGTTTGCCCTGCAGTACAAACAACCCCTCGGCACAAAGGTACCGGGGGGCAAAAACCCTTCCACCATGTGCGGTGGAGGCCCTTGCAGCTGCTGCTGGCCCATACGGCTCATGCAGATCTTTAAATCCTTCATAAGCTCCATCAATTCACTTACCGGAGGGGCGGGCGCGGGTTGAGGAACCGGAACACGCGTTGAAGTAGGCGGAACCGGGGCAGGAAATTGCACCGGAGCCAAAACCTGGGGGGCGGATTTCTTCAGTCCCGCCGGGAAGGACTTAGCGGTATCCTCAATAAGCTCTTCTAAGTCAAGCTCACTCTCCACAGGCTGGCAAATGACAGCCAACTCCGGAAGGAGCGCAATGCTCCCGTCCAATGACCGCTTTACCAAGTTGTGATTGTAAAGATGCCGCTGCACCCTTGCCCGGAGTTGAGCGCCTAAACCGCCCAGAAATGCATGTTTCATGGCCCCCATCTGCCCCCCCACCACCTTGTTATTTGACAAGTACCAATAGATTCAATTGAATGTCGAGGTGTAACCCGCCAGCTCCACCCGCGTTCTGACTCCTCCGCGCGCGCTCGCCTCCAAGGCCACGCGGTCAAAATTGCTTTCCCGGAGTCAAGGTTTGCGCCTACCCTACCGCGTTAGGATCTCCGCCTTCAATTTTGGCCAATCTTGATTCTCGTAGCCTTCCATTTCCTCCACATCCCGGTGTGGTAGACCAAACCTGTCCTATAGCCATCAGACTCACTTTTCTAGTGTAACAACAGCTCCAACCCTCAAAGTAACCTCAGAAATGGATTCTAAATCACAAATAACCTATAGTCACTCAGCCAAAGTACACCTCTATCTCTCATGGATTGGAAGATACAGCCCAAGAACCCTTCAACTGTGGCAAACTCATACCCAACCAGGTGTCACAGCTCTGTGGAAGGCATAAAGACATACCTTTCAAACCCTCAAGTACATACTAGTAACAGCCTACCCTCAACACCAGAACCATACACCAACCCTGTCACCTTAGCTAGAATACAGCAATACAGATACAGGAGGCAGTGCAACTAGTTCAGCTCCTGTCACCTCACCCAGGATGCATTCAAATACACATACACAAGGCTATGCAGGAGTATACAGGACATTATAGGCAGGAGGAAGTGAAACCAATCTCAACCAGATCCAAACAAACAAGCAAATACACATACACAAGACTATGCAGAATTATACAGGACAGTATAGGAAGGAGGAAGTGGAACCAGTCTCAACCAGATCCAAACAAGCAAGCAAATACACATACACAAGACTATGCAGGAGTATACAGGAAAGTATAGGCAGGAGGAAGTGAATCCAGTCTCAACCAGAACCATGCAGTACCAAACAAACTCAGCACCTCACAGCAATCTATGTAGGCAGCAGCATGTGATACCAAAACAACCCACCAGTAAAAGTACCCCAGGGCTACCCAGCAATATATGCAGGCAGTCAAGAACATGCAGCAACAAACAGACCACCATTAATGCACAAGAAATACATGAAGGTAGAATCAAGTAGCACCAAACAAACCACCAGTGGATGCACAGAAACACATGTAGGAAGTATCAAGTAGCACCAGACCAACCATTAGTACTGCACAGGAATACATTGTATCTGCACTTCACAGCAATTTATGCAGGGCTGTGCATGCATGAAACCCCTGTACCAGCTTTTTCCAACCACCAGAATTGCCTCAGTTTCATGCAGTTTCTTTTTTCCAACCAGCAGAATTCCCTCAGTTTCATGCAATGTCTTTTTCCAACAAGCTAAAATGTCTCATGTACCTGTATCCCACTGTAACAGGGGAAGCCCCAGGGCACCCTCAGGGGAAGCCCTGAGCATCCCCTGAGGACCAGATTGTCTATTTAAGGAGGGCCTGTCTGCCCTATCCAAGTTGTATCATCATGCCATCCATACCAATCCCCTCACACACACATCTCAGGCCCTCAGGCCCATCTCACCATCTATCTGTGGTACCTACCCAGATAAAATATTAGTAGTGAATCAGTTATAAAAGGAAAACAAGAAATCAGAAACCAATTTATTACCCATCTTTAACCAATTAAACCACCCACCAGGTGCTTGAATAAGGGTTCTTCTGTGACCTAAATATTCAGCACCATATTAAAGAAACCCCACCCATTAGTCAATAAATAACCCTTTGCAAAGAAAGAGAGCACAACAAAAAGAAACTACCAACCTTCCCTCTGCCCAGCCCCCTGTGGGTAAACCTATCCTTGGGTCCTCTCCTGAACCAGTCCTTTGATAAACCCTTGAACCCTTTAATATTGGGGTATTGGTTAAGATCAGAAATATCTGATCAATAAATTAACCAATATTCCAATACATCTGGTCTATTCTTCAACAAATCCTACCAATATCACAGTTAATAATTAATCTAGGTCTGATCTGAGACCTATATTAAGTCTCAAAGAAACCAGCCATTAATTTAAATAAATTATTGTGCAGACTTACTATAGTACTAGAAGGGCAGGCAATTCAAAACCACTCTTGGTATATACTAATACTCCAAAGGAGAAGAAGTAATACTAAATTCCCCTTCAAGGACTGCCAGCAAGCTATTTGCTACTTTTATTTATATAATCCCACAGGAGTCTCTACACTGGAGCTTCACTTCGTCCATAATGAACAAGACAACAATCCAGGCCTTATCGGCGTCCGACGCACCTTCCACATCTGCAATTCCTTTGTATCTCGAGATGAATTGCTCCACGTCTGCGGTGTTGAATCGGATGCGAGGGTAGTTGCGAGGCCTGATGCAAACCGGAAAAGTGGGTTCATGGTCACTGGAGACCGATGGGGGAACGGCGTAGCTTGTCCTGGGTCAAGCAGAGGGAGGGGGAGGAGGAGGGATGGAAGACAAGAGTGGGGTTGGAGTAGCAGACCCGGAAATGGAAGGAGAAGAAGAAGAAGAAGGAGCAACTGTAGGGAGGTATGAATAGGACATTGTGCCCATTTACCTTTGAAAGACAAGAAACGGAAGGTTATTTCCCGGCCAGACCCCCAGATGTGGAAAGAATAAAGGTTATCCCCCTATAATTGTCCCAAGGTTTGGAAGTTAACGGTTCCCTGCGTTTGAAAGGAGATGGGGATGCCTGGAGTCGCACTTAAATGAGAAATAGAAATAAGGAGATGAAGAGATAAAGAAAAGTAGAGAGAGAGAGAGAAATCGCCAATCCTTCAATCCTAGAACTGTCCACCTGGATGTGTATCCAGTATGAGTTCCTTTTAATCTCTTGGTGAGATGAGTGATCCAATCCAATGATGTGATGGTCTGATTCCATTCATTCCATGCCTCCCCTCCCCCCTAACCCGGAGTTGAGAGTGAGAATAAGTCCTCCCTCTCAACCCTAACCTAAGTACATGCGCAAACAACAGTATGACAACAAAACAGAAAACAATCCCAAGACAGAAACCCTAGCCTCCTATCCCTACCTCCGTACCAAACTCCCCCCGGCGTCCATACGCCGTTCCGTCCATCCGGTTTGTCCTTCTCATGAAGCGGTCCTCGCACCGCGCCCTACTCGGAGCCCCCCGTGCCTGGCTGTATCCGTTTTTCCGCGCCCATTGTGGGTGTCCGGTAATATCTGGCATGATCCGCGCGCTCCATCCGTTCCTTTACAGCCCACGGATTGCTCCGCCCCTACGTATCCGTACCGGCGGGCCCGCAAACGTAGTTGAGCGCACTAACTTCCAAATCCAATCTGCGGGGCGGATTGCCGCCCACGCCGCATTCGATGCTGAGCCCAACCCGTCCACTAGGTGCGGAGCCAAACAGCGGCTGCCGCTGCTGAGCACTCCACATACCCTAATGCTGAGCCCGCTCCCTCCAATGCTGAGCGCGCAGCCGCGACGCAGTTCCCAATCCGTGTCTATAAATTGACACCACACCGGGAAGCACTCTTGCTCAGCACCACCAGTAAGCACCCCCCCTCCTCCTGCTCCCCATCTTCCCCCACCACCAACTTGCCGGTTGACCAATCAATTGATTGGCAAGCAAACAATCGATTGCTTGCCAACCAATTGATTGGCAAGCAAACAATTGATTTATGTCCAATCAATTGATTGGTCAACTGGCAGGGCATCAATTGATTGCTTGCCCAGCAAGCAATTAATTGTTTGCTCACCAATTGATTCATTGGTTGACTGGCAAGCAAACAACCGTTTTCTTGCAAATTGATTGATCAATTGACCGGAAAGCAAGTGAAGGGATTGAATGGTGTGGAAAAAAAAGAGTGGTAATTCCCTAGTTGTCCCTTTTGTTCCGGAATTGATGGTCCTAGTGTCTATAAGGATAAGGATGCGCCTGTTTAGAGAGATAGAGAGAGATGAATTTCTTCCTTTTCCTTTCCTTTACCTACCATAAGCCAAGATCTCCTCTATCTCATATATATCCCTCCCAGGCCTCCAAGCTGGGGTTGAGAGCGGTCACTTCATGCCCACACTCTCAACCCTAACCTAAGTACAAGCGCAATGAAAGCCCAAAAACAACTAAAAAAGAAACCCTAAAAACCAGAACCCTAGCCTAACCCTAACCCTTTCCCATGCCGCAACCACCCTCAAGCCCACCTACTGTTACACACACCTGGTTTTTCCTTCTCATGACGCGGCCCTTTGCCATGCCCTACTTGGAGCCCCCCTGCATTGTCTGTATCCGCCCGTCATGCCAGGTGATTTTCTGCCCCACGGGTTGGCCTGCACTTGTGCCCACCCGGCCCACTCCTATAGCCCCAATCACCCTGCTCTACCTTCCCTAACTAGCCACCACAAAACTGGTTGGGCCAGCTCCATTCTTGGGTCCGTAATAAAATGATCTGATGATTTGAGATGAATTAAGACCAACAGGCTGAGGTAATTAAGTCAGACACACAGCTGGGAAAAAGAAGACACAACAGAATGATGAAAGGACAACAGAACTGAAAAAGATGAAAGATGACCAACGGGACTGGCAGAGGAGCTTTAAGAGGTGGCAGACTTTTGTTAACTTGGCAGGTTGATCATGGAGAGGCTGAGAGCATTGAGGTTGAGAAGCTGAAGGATGAGAAAGACAGAGGTCACAATTATGATGGAGGAGCAACTCTCACCAGTCACAAGTTGAGAATGATGAGTCAATTGAGATTGATGCCTCAATGGTTGTAGTCTGGGAAGCATGAGGTTGACAGAGGTCAACAGTTGAGAGATCTGAGAAGCTTGAGGTTGAGAGGAATGATGATAAGGAGAGAGAAAAAAAGAGATGAAACAGAGGCAATGAAGAAACCACAAATGAATGAAAAAGAGAAGAGACAATGATCCAGAAAAACCAGCATGAAGAAAATAAAAAAAGAATCACAGAAACAGAGGAAAGGAGATGGTGTTCTCAGGTGAGAGGTGTTCTCTCCGCAAGACCGAGGATTATGTAATCAAATGCTTGCGGGCAACAAGAAGTCCAGGTGAAACTTCACAAGAAGTCTAGGTGACACTTCAACATGTAATTTCCAGCGGGCTGCGGCCCCCCACATCCAATTTAGCCCAACCCAGGCCCAGTATGAATGGTCAATGGCTTGCCAATAAACTGACTGGTGACTTCCCTCAATGGCTTGCCAATCAACCAACCAGTGACTTCCCCCCCTTCAGCTCCTCCTCCTCCTCCCAGTTCTTTAGAATTTGACAGACACTCTTTTTTTTTTTGGTAGGAGATTACCGGTAATGTTCTTGTTATTTTCTATGTTGGTTGATCATCTAAGTGGTTTATAACAGACTGATGATTGTTTTTTTTTGGTTTTTTTTGGTTTTTTGGTAGGAGAATTGCTGTTATTGTTTTTTTTATTTTCTATGTTTGTTGATCATCTAAGTGGTTTATACTGGATTAATGACTGTTTTTTTTTGCTTTTTTTTATTCAATGCAAGGCAATTAAACATTTCATTGCTTTGACCATCCGTTCTTGAAGGCCCATCCTTTGCCCACCAAACTGAAAATGTTACAACTAATGGATTTCCATCCTGATCCTCACCCCAATCAAAGTATACGGTTGGGAGGGAAAAAAATGGAAGGAGATGGTTTGAAAAACATACAAAGAAGAGGGAAAAAAAGGGCTTGCCAGAGAAGGAGTGCTCAAATGCAGGATTCTGAAATTTCATTGGAAGTGACTGAGGAAACAATTAATGAAAAGTTTGTTTGGTCTTCATCAAACTACATCCCTTGAACAATTATCCATCCATTGTCAAGAAAATTCAAAAACCCACCCCTGAAGATTGAGAACAGGCTAAAAAGAAGATCAAACCATTCCATTTCTTCAGCTCTGGAAAATTATATGTTCAAAATCAATCAGATCATGGGGCTATGGTTGTAATCATCAAATTTATCCCTTTGAATGAACTCTCTGAGAAAGATAAGAAGGAAATAAACTCAGTAACAAAATTTTTTCACCAATCCAAAAAATTTGTCAACACTGTTGGTCCCTCAAGATCTTGGGGTGGGAAAATGTGGGAAATTGGATGACAAGAATTGATGGACCCTTCTGAACTATTTGGATGATATTTGAAGAAAGATGCTGTCAAATCCTCCCCTAAAGAGTATTGTTTTTTGAACCTTAGGTCTGAAAAGGTCTTTCACATATTGGGCCAAATGTTTCAAAAATTATCCAAACTTGCATTCAATCCCAACCGTGAAGCTATGATGGACAAAAAAATCCCTTCCTTCTCCTCAGTGGAATTTTGATCTGGCCTTACTGCTTTTGACTGCTCACCTCACATTGCCTTCACCTCAGACTCCTTGTACAACTTGCCCCATATTGACCAAGGTGATGTCTCTGACTATTCCTTTTTACTTGTAGTCCCAACCAAAAAATTGAATGGACAATGCATCAAAAACAAGGATGAATATCAAGTATCCAATGGCCAATCTGCGTTCCCAGACTTTGGATTTTGGATTGATTTCAAAAAAAAGGGTATTTTGAAAATGGTTTTGGCAGCAAACAAGTACAAACACTGTACTTTTCCTGAAGTGAATACTGCCACCCATACTAGAATAGCCATGTCCATGCAAATCAATAGAACAACTCAAAACACTAGCAAGGACTTGGCCAGTTGCAAAATATATCTTATGAAAAGAAATAAAAATAAAAATAAAAATAAAAATAAAAATAAAAATAAAAATAAAAATAAAAATAAAAATAAAAATAAAAATAAAAATAAAAATAAAAATAAAAATAAAAATAAAAATAAAAATAAAAATAAAAATAAAAATAAAAATAAAAATAAAAATAAAAATAAAAATAAAAATAAAAATAAAAATAAAAATAAAAATAAAAATAAAAATAAAAATAAAAATAAAAATAAAAATAAAAATAAAAATAAAAATAAAAATAAAAATAAAAATAAAAATAAAAATAAAAATAAAAACAAAAACAAAAATAAAAATAAAAATAAAAATAAAAATAAAAATAAAAATAAAAATAAAAATAAAAATAAAAATAAAAATAAAAATAAAAATAAAAATAAAAATAAAAATAAAAATAAAAATAAAAATAAAAATAAAAATAAAAATAAAAATAAAAATAAAAATAAAAATAAAAATAAAAATAAAAATAAAAATAAAAATAAAAATAAAAATAAAAATAAAAATAAAAATAAAAATAAAAATAAAAATAAAAATAAAAATAAAAATAAAAATAAAAATAAAAATAAAAATAAAAATAAAAATAAAAATAAAAATAAAAATAAAAATAAAAATAAAAATAAAAATAAAAATAAAAATAAAAATAAAAATAAAAATAAAAATAAAAATAAAAATAAAAATAAAAATAAAAATAAAAATAAAAATAAAAATAAAAATAAAAATAAAAATAAAAATAAAAATAAAAATAAAAATAAAAATAAAAATAAAAATAAAAATAAAAATAAAAATAAAAATAAAAATAAAAATAAAAATAAAAATAAAAATAAAAATAAAAATAAAAATAAAAATAAAAATAAAAATAAAAATAAAAATAAAAATAAAAAAGATTTTTTCATAGGTTGTGTTAGAAATACTCTCAAACATTGTTGCAATCAAAAATAATTTTTTGGTTTTTATTTTTAAAATTTTTATCAAAGTAAATATTTTTGCAAACCAAGCAATGAATTAATTTCCTTCATTTCATCCACAGTTCTACTGCTACCAATACATGCCATGGCTACCAATAACCCTTTTTTTATTTTCTATGGCTAGCTGTTCCCTCTCCTTTTTGAGTTGGTCTTGCTCTTGATCCTTCTCCTTTTACTCTTTTTGAAACTCAAGCTTTGGCTGTTTAATTTGCCACTCAGCATCCAACTTGTGTTGATGAGCCAAACTCTCATCTTTCCACTTTTGACAATCCATAGCCAGTTGACAATCCCACTTCTCCTTTTAAAATTGAAGTTTTTTGGATTCCATTTGTGATTTCACTGTTTTTGGGAGGGGAATAGGAATGAGCTTGATTTTGAAAGCAAGTAAAATCAATCAATGAACTTACTTGAATCTTTCTTCTCCATGATATCCTCAAAGCCAGAAAAATTTGAAGTTTTTCTCCGCTTTTGACAGCTATTAGTGTTGAGGTTGATGGAATTGGATGACTTTTGCTTTCCCTTTGCATAGGAGGTTTGTGTGGGAGCATTGTCACTCTCATTTGACGGGGATGTGTGAGGCCCCATTTGCTTGAGTTTTTGGCCAAACAGGAACAGATGAGGCTGTTATTTTACAATATAGATCACTCGGGATTGACCAGAAACAAGAGAAAAGAACTTGGGTGCTTACTTGAGCAGATTTTCATGGTAGTGGCAATACAGGAATAACTTGCTCCTCATTGGCCATGTTGTTGATTTCTTCCACCCCAAGAAGGGAGCAATCCAAAGAAGGAAGTGAGGGGTCCAAGGAAGGGTTTGAATTATTGATCAATGCTGATGTAGAAATTATTAGAGCTGGCTGTGTTGGAATATCTTCCTCCACATATAATTGGGGCCACACATAGGTTTCATCAAGATCATCATTGCTAGGTTGAGAATCCATAGCCAGGTCCTCAGAATCAACTGAATCTGGTTTTTGGGCATCAAAAGCGGCTAAAGGGGTGATATTGGCCTTCTTTCCAAAGATTTCATCCATTTGAACACAAAAAGGACAAATGGAGTCCAGCTTATCAACCACTGAGTTGATTCCCTTGGCTTTATTGGAGTCAGTGATACCAAATCCAGAGGAGATTGACATTGAATGGGCTTTTTTGTACTTGGCTTGATAGTTCTTGAATTGCTCCTGCATCTGTTTGGATGAAAGATTCAGCCTACCTTTGGTTTTATTCTTGAGTTCATTGGCCATCAGGAGATAACCATTAACCTTAGAGGATGGAGGTTGGCCAACTTGTGTTTCATTCTTGGATCCAAAGAAAGCATTGTAGTTGGACGGAATTTTGAGCCAGTTTACCAGGATGATGTGGTCAGCTCTCTTGAGCTTACTTGGGCCTTTGGAATCTGATGGGGGAGGATTGTTGGATTTTGAGTTCCTGGGGGATTTTTGATTTGGTTGAGTGTACTTGCGGGGGTAGTGTTGCTGAGGGGCCATTCAAAAAGAGTAAGTGGGATGAATTGATGAAGCAATAAAGCAATTCCAGTGAGGATGTGATGAAAGGGGGGATGAAGTGATGAAGCAATGAAGCAATTGGAGGATGGATTTGATGAAAGCAATAAAGTGATGACAGTGATAAAGCAAGGTGAGAGTGATGAAGTGATGAAGCAATGAGAGTGATGAAGTGATGAAGCAATGAGAGTGATGAAGTGACAAGGATAGCAATGAAGCAATGAGAGTGATGAAGTGATGACAATAGCAATGAACCAATGAGAGTGATGAAGTGATGAAAATAGCAATGAAGCAATGAGAGTGATGATGTGTTCCAATAAGTTTGGAGGATGAAACCAGGGGTGATGATGTGGAATGATGCTTGGTTGATCTTTTGAAGGCCTTTATATACTTTATTTTGAAAAACCCATTGATTTTCAGGTAACTTTGACACATCTGATGTGAAATAAGTGGGTTTTTTTTGATTTTTAATGGCAGGTTTGAAATGGCAGATTTGGGTTTAAACCCACCATTAAAAAATTGCGGGTTTGCTTAACTTTGATACGCCCTATAATAATTATTTCAGAACTTTAGTAATTCATTTTCCTGTCAGAAAATAGGATTTTACACTAAACAATAAGACATTATTTTCAATTTTTTTTCCTTATTTTTCCATGAGATGTTCCAAATTATGAGCTTTCAGTCTTTCAGGAGGCATTTAAAAGGACCCAAATAAATTATTTGGGGATTTTTAGGATCAATTATTTACCTGAAAATAATTGATGCATCTACAACAATAATGGGAACTGTCTGTTTTGGGAAGTGTTTTGAAGCCATTTCTGATATTATTTTCATTCTTTTTATGGAAAAACTGATTTTATAGTTTTGAAATGAACTTCAAATGAAACAAAAAAAAATTATATTTTTTGGAACTTTTTTTAGCCCTCAAATGTCCAACCTCAAAATACAATGTTCAAACCCCTTTTTGGGGTAGGTCCATATTTTTGGGCTCTTCTGTATGAATGATCTGATATTGAATATTATTTTGAATGATTTCCTGCCTCCTCCTCACCTCTTGGGCAGTCTAATTCTCTCCTCAACCACAACATCACCTTTCAAAATCCACAATCCACTCCATACCACACCAATCATCACCACTATTACCAATCATCACAACTCAACACCAATGAACCAATCACACATCAATAATCAACACAACTCAAAAAATCCAATTCAACACTCCACCCCAGCTAAATCAACCCCCCTTAATCCAAAAACTCAATCAAATATAAAAAAAAAACTCCTTGACAACATAAGTCTTCACAAAAAAAACCATCTCAGAATCAAAATCCCAAACCAAAGATGTCTGAACAACACATCAACCCACATTTACAATCTGCCTCTGATTCTTCTTCTTCTTCTTCAATATATGCCTCTGCTTCTTCTCCTTTTACTGCTTCAACTCATTTAGATAACCCCCATGATTCCACCCCTTTGGCTCCCGCAACTGAATCATCATGTCATTCGAAGGGGGAACTTGTGGATGCTGTTCAAGATTGGGGTAAATTCCAAGGATATGCCATTTCCATCAAAGTATCAAATAATAAGGGGAAAATATATACTTACCAATGTGAGAAATTTGGGGAATATAGACCCAATTTGGATAGCAAAAGACTTTCATCAACTGCAAAAACAAACGGTCCCTTCAAATTCTCTGGAAATTTTTCAAAGGGGTCTGGTCTTTAGGAAATAAAAATCCAATCCCCTGATCACAATCATCCAAAATCAACTGATCCATCCACCCATCCACTTCATAGAAGAATTCAGGGGGGTCAAGAGGATATTTTTGATTCTTTAACAACAGCTGGAGTTCCTCCCCTCAAAATTCTTAATTCCTGAATGCAGTCTTCTAATTCTCCTGTCCACACAAACCTTAGTACAATCTATTAGAAAAGAGCAAAAATCAAAAATCAAAAACTGGAAGGAAAATCACCCATAGACGCTTAAATAATGGAATTAAGGAGCTCTTCTTTCAAATATTAAATCAATAATCAGAATGCTCATACTAGTTCTTTATTCTTTTCTCACCCAGATTCTATCAAATTAATCAAACTCTTTCCATCAGCATTAATGATGGAATGTACCTATAAAACCAAAAAAATTTCCATGAATCTTCTTCAAATTTTTGGTTTCTATAAATATGCTAGAACATTATTTGTTGGGTTTTTTTCCTTCTCAGGAATGATGAAACTGTTGAAAGGGAAGTATCAACTGACTCATATTCAAGAACCCCTACCAAAAAAAGAAAGGAAATTTTTTGCAAGACCCAAAGGAGCCCCCAAAAAAATCAAAATATTTTTCTCAACATTCATCTAAGGGGGATCCATCTGGGTTTGAATATGTTGAAGTACCTAAGGGAAGAGTAAGACCAAGGAAGCACCAAGTGGTTGATCCAATGGTTTTTTTCATTTTTCTGTTTTTTTATCTCTTTCTGTTGGATTAATTTTAACAGCATATTGTTGGAAATTGGTTTTTGCTAATTTCAGAATCTGAGGAAAAGGAAAGGAAAGGAAGACCATGAAAAGGCCAAGGGAAAAAAGAAACTGGAATCAGAGGAAGAGGTTTTTCTTTTCTAATTAGGCTAACATTGCATTTTGAACAGGATGATTTTATAACAGAAGAGGAATTGGGTGTAGAAGACCTCAACAATCTTGAAGAATCAGATATGATAAAGACATTTAGACATTTCTCTTTTGGGTGGGGGGGATGAGGATAGTTTTTCTGGTTTCCATTAATTTTCATATTTTCATTTGTCACTCAGAGGAAGGAAAAATCATCAATAAGAGGTTTGTTTCACAGAATTTAAGTCCTGGGACTTTGATGAGGATCAAGATAATAAAAAAAAGAAAATTCAGATTCAGATGCTTATAGGCCTCCAGGGAATCCAATCTTTTCTCCCACAGCTACAGCCTCTGAAACTGAAAATGTGAATAAATTTCTGAATTAATCTTGCTTTATGTTTCATTTATTCACATTTCCTTTTTTTTTGGTATGATATTCAAGGTCAAAAAATTTTCTTTTTCATTGTCTGATAAATTTGAAGTGGTTAATATTGACAAAGTAAGTATGAATTGTTTTTTTTTTTTTAATTTGACCTTAAATAATGCTCATCTTTTTTTTCCTTATATATCTATAGGAAAATTTCATTTTCCCAAAGACAGCCATACCATAAATTTCACATTTTCAAGATGTGATAGGTAATTAGAACTGTGTTTTTAGATCAGTAGCAGTTAATTTGGGCCACAAATGTGATGATTGGAATTCAATAATTCAGGAAATGATCAAGAAAATTGAATCAAAAACTCTCTTCAAGAATGAAAACTTGATGGATCAAGTCTGGGATGAAATTTTTTACAAAGAAAGAAAACATTTCAACCACACTTCTGGACCTTCCCCTCAAATTTACTGAATGAAATTTGCTTGCCGTGGTTTCTTGCTTGCAGATACATACAAAAGGCCAGTGACGCTTTTATCTAAGTTAATGCCATCAACTTATTTTCCCTTCAATCCCCCTCCAACTTCCATTTCTCAAAAACCTCCCATATCTTTAATTACTTTGGTATATTTTGAGAACATAGTTTCTTTCCACTATAATTCTGAACTGTGGCCAGATCCCCAATTAGATCCCCTTTGGAAGGCTTTGGTAGCAAGGAATCACAAAAATGGGAATATTTGATTCATAATAACTTGGAACTTGGTTTGAAGATTTTTTTTCCTGGTAGTGAAAATAATAAAGTAGTACAAATTGATCTGGATTGAATTCTTTTTCTCAATTTTTCATATTTTGTTTTTCTATTGATTATTGAATCATTAATCTAGAGCAAAAAACACCACTTTTTTGTTTTCAGTTATGAATTCTTTGGGAGACAATAATCTAAAAAAAATTCCCAAATAAATTATTTGGGCCCTTTTTAATGCCCACCAAAATACTGCAAGCTTGAAATTTGGAAAATCGCATGGAAAAATAAGGGGAAAAATTTGAAATAATTTCTTATTTTTCATGAAAATCCCATTTTCTGGTGGGAAAGTTAAGCAATGAAGTTCTGGAAAAATTACAATTGGATGTCCGGGAATATTTTGAAAATTTTTTTCTCTTCAGATTTTACAAATTAATCAAGAAACAAAATTAAAAATGTGAAAAGATTGGAGACATGAGGTATTTTTTCCAGTTTTTTGAGGGCAATCTTGAAGGCCTTAAAAATGGCCAAAATTAGTCATAACTATTTTAAAGGGGCTTCAGATGCCTGCCTATCCCCTTGTTTTTTTTTTGTTTTTCTTGAAAACCCCAAAAACCCATGTGTTTTCCAGGATTACCACGTCTATTGGGGATGTTGCGGGACATTTTGGAAATTTAAAAACTGCGTGAAACCCAGGTTGGGGGCCCTAAAAGTTCAATGCACTATTTTTAAAATATTTTGTTTTCTTTTCTTTTTTTTTTTTTTTTTACTTACAACTCTCAATTCCCTCAAACGTTGTGAAGGGCCATTTGCAACCCATCTGAGTTGCAAATGACCACTGGCTACTGAGATGGGTTGTGACAAGCCTTTCAAAACCCCAATGGTTTGCAAACTGTGCCACACAACCCATTATGAGTTTTGGAAGGGTTGTTTTGGGTTGCAAATTTAAAATTGCCCTTTTTATTTTTATCAAAATTTTTTCTCCTAGATTAGATCTTGTGAAAACTATGGCCAGCAATTGGCTTAGGAAAATGATCAGTAATTAAAGCAAAAGAAATGCTGGACACATCGTGCCTATAAATGATAATGGGCTCTGACAATGGGGCAATACGTCAGATTATTGATTGAAAAAATTTGAATGGATGGTGGAAAACAGCGGGGAGAAGAGCTCCTTAAGTAAAAAACATTGGCCTCTTTTGGTCTCATGATACAACAGGGGAAAAGGAAAAATTTTCTCCCCAAAAGAGCTCTATAGGCTCTACAAGCCCTGTTAGTTGGTTTGGGCTACATCCCCACATGGCATTGTCCCTGTACGCTTACAACCAGCCTATGCTTGTCAATAACGGTGTTTCCACCCTCACAGTTGACCAGGCTGGTTACAGTTAACCAGCCCTTACCTCACTACGGCCTGGATTCCATGTGCTCCCTGGCCTGAAGCCCAAAAATTGCTGAGATCAGGCTCCCCTGGGTCCTCCATTTTACTCACAGCCTCAACCTTACAGATGCTAGGACCATTAATTCTGGAACTTAGGGACAACTTGGGGAGTACCTCCCTCTTGTTTCCACAACAGTGATAGAGGAGAGGGTATGGGGGGAAGCAACCTTGCTCCCCCCCACCGCCACCGCAACCCAACTGGTTGCAGCAGCTGTAACAACCAACCGGGGTGGAGGGACTGCAAATGAGTCCCTCAACCCTCTACCACAGCCCCACACGGGCCTCTGGGCCAATCAATGGACCAAATGCAGGAAACAGTGGCCCCAAGCAGGCCTCTACACAGGTGGCAGTCCCAAGCAGGCTGCAAAATGGGTGGCAGCCCCTATGGGCTGTTCTAAGCCCAATAAATCAGTAAAACATACTTTTGCAGGCCAGACCATCTGGCCAGTTATTTCCAAAATAAACCTTGGGCCCAATAATTCCCACAAAAGCCCATCTGGCTGTGTTTGCCCATACACCCCACAGGGCCCAATGAGGCCTGTGTACCAATAGGCTTATTTTAAGTGTTTTGGAGCCATTTTCCCCAAAATCTGTGACATCCTCACAGGCCTGTATGGCCCATGTACTTTTCCAATGGGCCTTAGAGGCCCATACGTGCATCCCATTTGGATTACACATATATTTAGCACACACATGAGTGCATACATATTTTAACACTTGCCACTAGTCAAGTCCCTGCTGGTGTTAGCAATCTTCTAATTTATTTTCATGGACATAGCTATTTTACTATGTGTGGCAGATTCAATAGCAGGCATTGAAAAATGCTTATACTTTTTGGTAGCCCAAAGCATTTTGACATTACCTTTTTGCTTGAAATCAATGCCAAAACCCAATTCAGGAAAGAAAAAAGTTACCTTCAAAAACGTCACATTCATACAATTTTTTAATGATTTTTCCATTGGCCTTCTTTGTTGGAACAACAAGGAGAAACAAGTGCAAAGAGATATCCCAATGGTCAATATGGGGAGCCTTGTAGAAGCCACCATAGTTAAAAGTAATATATGGTGAGAAATCAGAAGGATTGGTTTTACTTCCCAATTCCAAGGAGGCCAAGGAGGTGATTTTGTTTTACTTCATGATTTTTTGCTTCAATTCAAAGGGTATCTTTGCCAAAGCTTGAAACCTTTGAACCAATTTCTGAGCCAACATTTCTTATTTTGAATTGAGGTACTTGAATTCTCAAAGAAAAGATTGGAAAGCCGCTTTTTTAACATATGTACCAAACAATTCAGAAGAGTGCATCAACTATTGCCATCCATTTGCCCACATGTGTCCACCCCATGTTCTTCAAGGTCAAATAGAGTTCATAAAATCCTTTGATTGGTGAAGGTAAGTGGTGAAAAATTTGATTTCTTTCTTTTCTTTCTTGCTGAGTTGATCCAATGTAAAAAAATTTATGATAGCCAAAATCAAATGCTGGTCCAACCCGTCAAGGATACCCACTTTTTCCTTTTTGAAGAAGTAAAAATTCTTGACAAAATCTTGAGCATTCTGGATATAAAAATTGGTTGGAATTGAAGTACATTTCTTGTTTTGACCTTGGATAGCTGGGTATAGATGAACTTTCTGTAGATTTCAGGTTGACCAAGTGATAGCTTCAAAATAATGACAGCCATCACTATTTATTTCAAGGTAAAATTCTGAGAGCCTGTTTTATTACCCTCTTCCTCTTATGGTTGGCATGGTTTTTATTTTTATCATTCATTCTCACCTAATGTTGTTGCATTTTCAACTAAGCCTCACTAATGTTGGCTGCGTTGACAATGGAATCAAAAAAAGGTGTTTATTAATTTAAACAATTCAAAAAAACATTTACCAGAACCAAGGACCATCAGGATTGAAAAGATAAAAAAGAATATTTTTGGTATGGTTATGATGACTATTTTATGAAAAAAAATAAGATAAAAACCTTGAAAAAGCTAATAAAAAAAAATTAAGGCAGATCAGTATCAATTTAGTGTTCAAGTGCGCACTCTTCTATAGTAGGTAAGGACCATAAATTTGAGCTGACAACACCAAAATTTGGTCAAGGGATGGCTTCAATATAGTTGGGAAGGACTACAGTTTTGAGCTGGCAAAACTGAAATTTAGTTCCCCCCCCCTAACATGAAGGAAAAGAAAAGATCAATTATCATTATTTTTCAACCCATTTTTAGAGGGATCAATCAATTGATAAAATTTAAATGATTTATTGATTGTTTTGAAAATGATCAAAAAAAATGTATTGATCAATTGATTGTTCTAAAAACAATTGATTGATTGATTAATCTACAAACAATTTATTGATTGATTTCTCTAAAAAAAATGATCAATTAATTAATTGTGGAACAATTTATCAATCTATTTCTTCTAAAGAAATTGATTGATTTATTGCTTTTAAAAAAATAAATCAACCAATTGTGTGTAGAAAAATTGATTTATTGTTCCACAATCAATCATTCTATAACAAAATTGAGAAAAGATTGATAAAATGATCATAAATTGGAGTTTGATAATGATTTGGATGTGGTGGTAGTGGTTGCTGCAGGTTTGAGTTTTTGACTTGGAGAAAAAAATTCATGATTTAAATTGAGCAAGAGTGAGAGGTATACTAAGATCTCTCATTCCAAAAGATGAATGATGAGATGAGGCTGGAATGGCTTGAGGAAGATCACACATTTCATCTTTGAAGATTTTTTCCCATTCCTCTTTACAGTTGGCCAATAATTTAGGGAGAACAAAAAGCATAAAATCCAGTCAAGAATTACCTTCATGTCTTTGGAATCTTGGAGATTTTTCTGCATTTCTCAAAAGCTGGCCCAGATTCACTTCAGCAATCCTATGGGATTCTCAATCCAAACTTTTGATTTATAAAGACAATAGTTGAAATCAATTTTTCCTTGATCATTGGAAGAAAAATTGAATTATTCTGGCACCACATATTTTCCACAAGCATAAGCTGAATCTGCCAGAAGTTATTGATTGTCATCAAAGTATTTGTGCTTTTCTTGTGCAATACACATCCAATTGAACACATGTGAATCATGAAAGGGACCTGGAAGTCCAGCATGGACCAAGATAAACTTCTTTTTGTTATCACAAACTATTTTAACAGTAACAGAGTATCTCATTGAACAGAGGAATGAATTTTTGTCAGTTTCCCATAAAACACATTTGAGAATGAAAGAATTGATTGCCTTTTCTTCCAATCAACATATTTTTTTTTTATCAAGCTTGGTTTTTTGACGCAAGGGGATTGTTTTGCCATTGACAAATCCAATAAAACCAGGAAAACCTCCAGTCTCCAAAAAATGATATATCTCCTTCCTCATTTTCCTTTTTAGCCAGTATTGAAATTTTTGGAAACTGCTCTTGAGTGCGCATGCACTCGTCCTCAGATTTAACAGCATCAATTGCAACTAAAGTAAAATACCTACTTAAACCAGTTTTTCCATTCTATTCAAATGATCCTCCATAAACCTTGAACTCTTCCCTCAACTCTTATAATCAACCCTTCAACCCTCATTGGAACTAACTCACCTATCATCACTAACCTATTCAACCATCATTCTCAACCTATGAAGTCATCATCTTTGATGCCTTCCCTTTTCACATCAAGTTCAGACCCCTTTGAGCAATTCCTAACTGGTTTGACACCACTCCTTTCCTGCCTGCCTGGTAAGACTTAGTCTAACTTTTGCTTTATTTTCAAACTTAACTTCTAATATGTCTCTTTCTCTTCAGATTATTGTTTGTGATTGTCAGTGCTATCTTATTCCTTGGCTTTTGTTCAATTCAAACATAAGATTTATTTCATTCAGAAAAGGACTGAGAAATGTAATCCTAGAATAGAAATCATAGCCATTTTGGTTTCTGAGTCAAATACGGCTCCATATCAAACAGACAGGAGATTTTCTAATTTGTGAATAGCTTCTCCATTTCCAATTGATCCCAATCTACAGAGAGAAACAGCCAGTTGGATAGCTAGATCACATTGTGGATTCCAAGAGTTATTATGAAAGATGGGTTGATCTTCAATCATGTCCAAAGGTTTCATGAATGACACCCAATAATTTTTAAAAAGTTGATGGAAGCCCAAGTCAGGGATATGGTGAATATTTTGCCTTTCTAAATGGGATGATGGATTTTTATTCTTCTAGGAAACATGTATTTCTTTTCCAATAGAGAATTCATGTGTAATCAATTGGATTCCAATTCAGGGTCCGAATCAGAGTCAAATAGTAGAAAAATTTCAGTAAGCTTGATTGATTTTCAAACATTATCTTGGGGTGTTTTTTTGGAAATTTTTATATTGATAGAAATTGGATTCAGATCAATGGGTTGATTATCTGGTATAATGGATTAAAGGATTGTGTGATGCATCCCCAAAGCATAGTGAGCAATGGGATTTGTATGGGTTTGATTTTGTGGAGGTTTGGATTGGTGATTTTCATGTCAGGGATGATGGATGGATGGTGAAACATAAATGGTGGGTTTAGTGTTTTAAACATATCATTTTTGAAATAAAGCAGTTAAGGGGTAGGTTTATTTCAGAAAAACACCATGAAAATGACATTTTTGTTCAAAAAAAGGCTTTTTTCTAATGGTGGGTTTTCTAACTCTGATACAATCTATTGATCTACTTTCAAATTTTGTCTTGACATATTCCAGATCTATTTTTAAATTTGGAAGGATTAAAATAGCTCAAGAGCACATTCATCACTCATTTATTATTAAAACAAAATATTATCCACAAAGATCATGTTAACCACTCATTTTAATTTTATTCATCTTATTCAATTGATATTGAAATATTTTTAATTGATTCAAATAAAAAAAACAACAGTAATGAAAACCTAGTTAACTGGCCAGTCTCTCACATTCCTTACTCATTAAAATTATTAATTCATTAACCAATAGGCATGAAGCTTTTTCCCTGAACTCTATCTTTCATTTAAATTGATATATAATTCCATCTGGCACTTCTCATTCCAAGAATTGGAGCCTCAAATCTTATTTCATTCTTTTAATGTCATACTTTTTTCTGAATTTTTAAATCAAAATTAGATCTGTATTACTTTAGTTAAATAATGACCTTTGCATTAATTTCCTTTCAATTTTTTCTTTTTATCATTTTTAATGTTGCATCCACCTCAATTTACCTTGTTTCCAATAACTTGCAATATTTATACTCTTCAGAATCATTGATTATAATTTGAAAGATACCCGTTGTTACTTTTTTATTTCTCACTGCAGGAAGTACTCTTAAAGTTGTCATTTTTGAATCAAGGTGTAAAAACTTAAATCAAACTTATATTGATTTCCTGTTGAATTTTGTTCCTGCATTTTCCCATTTCAAATTTTTGGCATTTCCTGGTCTGAAATTACTAAATTAGGCTTGGTAAAATTTCCTCCTTATTCAAAAATTACATTTCAACTTTGCACACATCTTGAAAAATTTATTTGATCCTTCAATCACTTAAATTGAGAATGAAGATAACTATAGAATCCTTTTTTGTGGTTTTCATCTCATTTAAATTTTTATTATCAAAATTATCCTTCATCCTCAAAGTCTTGGTGTGGCTGAGTGAAAATCTACTAAAATTTGATCCTGATTTTCAAAATAAAACTTCATGTTGAATATATGTCTCTCTTTGTAAATTGCATCATGCAAGACTTATTTGCAAAGCTTGCATTGTTTTCAGCCATGTCTAAAATTTTATTCAATGATGCAAAGGAATTCCTGAACAGGATCTTTAAGCTTCTCTTTGGGATCTGCTAGAGAGTTTGAAATTCAAACATGGGGTGGCAGAGGGTATGAAACCTAGGGATCAATTATTTATTCTACAGTATGTCATTCAAGTGAAAGATATCTGATCACAGGTCATATTCTGGATAAGAGTTCAGAAGAAACAGAAACAAATCAGTTTAATTTCATTGCTAATTTTATCTGTTTATTTTTGTTGGGCATTTTTGAATTATAGAGCTTGATCTGTGGTGAATTATCATAGCCTGATGGAAGTTTGGTGGTTTAGAGAATGATGTGATTTTGTAATTATGATGAGCTTTATTTACACTATGCTGTGTGGTTCTTTAATTATTCTGTATATTTATTGAGATAATTTATAAGTGTGGGTGCAATTTTTTGCATCTTGGTAGTTGATGATGCAACAATGGTGTGTTGGCTAAATTTGGTATGATTGAAATTTTAAGAAGTGCAGATCTTTACAGCTACATGCACAACTATTACTTAATGGTGGTTCCATTAAAATTTAATTCCTCATCTTTATTGCCCTTGCAACACCTCAATATCTTTATTAATTAAAATGAAAATTTGAAATAACTTATCTCTGGAGATTATATTGCATGTAATTTCACATTATTCTCCATTGATGGCTTACCTTACATTAAAAAATTATATCTTACAGATGTTGAAATTGTTGGAATTTTGTCATTTCCTGGTTCTTCCTGAATCTTTATTGTGGTTTCTTTCTTGACTGTTATTATTATTTTTCTTGAATTGCTCTCAAGTATTTCTTCCTAGTGATCTCTCTATACTATACTTGCTTAGTCATAGTTCCATTTCCTCCTTTGTCAACAATCCTAGTGGCCCTCTCTTCTTAGTCTGCCCCCTACTGTTCTCCAATTGTGCAGACTCCTAGGTTCAGCTTGCATATCTTGTATTCATTTTTATCTTTCTCATTTCAACCACTTCTTGGAAATGCTTGTACCTAGTCTACTTAAGCAGCCAACTCTCCAGTGAATGATCATCATCCTTTCTGACTCAATCTGAACCAGAGTGTCCCCCTGAGTTTTCTCTCATAAGACTACTTGATCCACCTGTCTCTGTGTCATCATAATCTCTCCTCCTATTCTCTTAAAATCTAAACTGGAGCTACTCTCTTAAATTCTCACAGAAATCACTTGGGTTTCACTCTAATGCTAACCTATATTATGAAATTGGTTTTTACAAATATACTTTTCAAATAAAGATATAATGATTGAAGTTTTCATTTCATTGAATTTATTTAAAATGGGGAGTATCAGATTTAGCCCACCCTCCATTTTTTTAAAGGCAGGATTCAGGAGCAAAATACCTCAATTCTTAACATGCCATTAAAAATAAAATCAAAAACACTTATTTCACATCAGACCTGTCAGAGTTACCTGAAAATAAATGTCTTTTTTCAGATAAAGTATTTAAAGGTTTTTGAAGCCTCAACCACACATTGGTCCATGTCATACACCCCTGGCTTCCCACCTCCTTCTACCTCTTACCTCAAGGGAAAAATCTGATTCATTACTCTCATCACTTATCCCTCTCATCACTTCATCACTCTCATCACTTCCTCACTCTCATCACTTATCACTCTCATCACTTATCAATCTCATCACTTCATCACTCTCATAACTTCCTCACTCTCATCACTTCCTCACTCTCATCAATCTATTGCTCTCATCACTTTATTGCTCTCATCACTTCATTACTCTTACTCCTTTCCAAAGACCCCTCAGCAAACCCCCCCCAATTCCACACAAAAATCCAATGCACCAAAGCAAACATCCCCCAGCAACTCTACAACAAACAATCCTCCCCCATCAGCTTCCAAATCCTCAAGTCATCTCAAGAGAGATGATAAAAGAATCCTGGTAAACTGGCTCAAAATTCCCTCCAGCTATGACACTTTCTATAGATCCAACAATGAAACACAATTTGGCCAAAATCCATCCTCTAAGGTTGATTTTTATCTGCTGATGGCTAATGAACTCAAGAATAAAAGGAAAGTTAGGCTGGATCTTTCATCAAAACAGATGAGGTACCAATTCAAGAACTACTGATTGAAGTTCAAAAAGGCCCACCCAATTTCAATCTCCAGTGGCTTTGGTATAACCAACTCTGATAAAGTAAAGGTAATCAACTTGGTGGTTGATAAGTTGTACTCTATTTGTCATTTTTATATTCAAATGGATGAAATATTTGGAAAGAAGGCCAACATCACCTCCTTAGCTGATCTTGATGCTTAACAATCTGATTCCAAAAATTGGCTGTGGATTCTCAGCCTATCAATGATGATCCTGATGAAAACATTGAGTGTCCCCAATCTGATGCCAAGGAAGATATTACAACACAACCAGCTCCAATCATATCTACATTGGCATTGATCAACCATTCAAACCCTTGCATGGATCCCTCACTTGATTCTTTCAATTTTTCCCTTCCTGGGGTGGAAGAACTCAAAAACATGGCCAATGGGGAGAAAGATATTCCAGTATTGCCATTACAATCAACATCTGTTCAAGTAAAGAAGCAATTTCTTATTGTTTCTGGTCAATCCTGACTGATTTTGAATTTAAAAATCAGCCTCATCCATTCCTGAATGGCCAAAATCTGAAACCAATGGGGCCTCCCACATTAATTTCAAATAAGAGTGATGATGCTCCAGCACAAAACTCCTCTGAAAAGGGAAAGCCAAAGGCCTCCAATTCAATCAAAATCAACCCAAATAGTCTTCAAAAGAGGAGAAACAATGAACGTGTCTTGTGTTAAAGATATCATCAAGAAGCAAGATTCAAGGAAGTGCATTAATTGAATCTATTAGATTTTGAAATCAATTTAATTGATATTCCCCTCCAAATAAAAGTGGAATTATAAATTGAATCCAAAAAAATGGTATTTGAAAAGCAAAGGTGGGATCATCAGCTGACTATTGATGATGAAAAGCAGAAAGCTGAGATTCGGGCTCATCAACAGAAATTGGATGCCAAGTAGATATTGAAACAGGCTGATTTGCAGTTTCCAAAAAAAGAAAAGGGGAGGATAAACAGGAATATTGAGTGGAAAAGGAGAGCAATTGACTGGAAACAGAGAAAAACAATCTTTCATCCATAGCCATGGCATTTTTTGTTTGGTAGAAGTGGAAAAGTGGAAGGAATACAGCAGATTAATCAATTTCTTGGATTGTAAATGTGTTTGCTTGAATAAAAATTTTCAAAATAAAAACAAAAAAAATTTACTTTGGATTACAACAACATTTGAGACTATTTTTAACCCCACCAATAAACCAATCTTATTTATCTTCTTTGATATTTCTTTTCTTGGATTCATAAAGAACAATTACTTTTCTAGAGTTGAAGAAATAGAATTTTTTAATCTTCTCTTTGGCTTTTTCAAACTCTTTGAGAGAGGGCTTGTTTGTTCTTTTCCTTTTGGGAAACAATGGTGGGATACAGATCCAAAGTTTGTATTTTTTGTCCAGAACACACAATTTTTTCATCAATTGCTTCCTCTGCTACTTCCAAAGAGATTTCAGAATATCTATTTTGTGACCTCTATTGCTAACAAGCCCTGTTCTTTCAACCTCTCTTTATTTTTTTCAAATTAGGTAAAACAAATCATCATTCATCTGATATTCAATGTGGATGATCAAAAAACATTGAAAAAAAATACCTGTCAATGATCCTAACAACCAAAAAAAAAGGTCAGTCATGTCATGATCATTGGTGACTCATGATGGGATGAAAAAAGAATAAAATAAAATAAAATTGTTGATTGGAAGCACACCAGTGAAATCTGAGAAAAATACGGTTGGTAACCAAGACCAAGCTATGATTCATTTCAGGCAAAGAAAATGAGTAATGGTGAAATGAAGGATTGAAACAAATTAAGAAAGGATTTGAAAACAGTGACCAACGGAGTTATGACTGGCAACTTTCTGATGTCAAGTTTGAGGAGTCGATAAAATGAGACTAAGCAGGAAATGACAATCTGACAGGAATGTGAGTCAGTGGAGCGTTGGCAGAGACAGGTTGAGAAGATGGCGATGTACTGTAAGCCAGTTGCGAATCTGTTGAGGCCAGCGTTTGGATGATCAATGAATCGTACTCGAGCGCCTTGAACAATCTGAGAGAGTGAGAAGGTAAGCAAGGAGGTGAGGAGTTGAAAGCTTGCTGTTCTTACTTTGATCAAGCTGGCTGCCAAGAGGATTGAGTTGATAGTTGTTGCTGAAGTTGAGGATCAAGCGTTGGGAAGGCAAGAGGTTGGTTGATCGTCTGTCAAATGAGGTCTTGATGGTCAAGCTTGATTGAGGATAGTGAAGTGGAATTGAGAATTGGTTGGAATTGAAGTATTCCCAGCGGGGTTCGAGAAGTGCCACCGCGCGCCATATAGTTTGGTTTAGTAATGGACAGGATGACAAAAGGAGGCAGAAAGAAAACAACAAGTACGCACCAATCTAAGGTGGAAATTACAATATATAATTAACACCAAAAGATAGGCCAGACAACCAGTTGAAGAGATCTAGAAGAACAAGTATATTGGGAGGAAATGTCAGAACAGAAATTAACACGCCCCCAAAACTCCGAACTCAATGGTAAAGAGAGTTAAATGAATTCACGAGTCTGGTGTTCAAGGTTTTGTTGGCAGCTTTGGTGAGTGCATCAGCGGTCATAGATAGAGATGATATCAACTTGAGTTCAATTAAGCCTTGTTCATAGTCGTCTCAAAGACTTTTTGTTTTGAGATCGATGTGCTTGGCTTTTGAGATAGAACCAAATTTTTTAATTTTGTCGTCGAGTCCCTTGTTTTCTATGAGGTGAAGGGGACACTTAAACTTACTTCAATAGACTTCTTTGATGAGTTGATTTAACCATTGCTCTTCTAGATGACAGCTTGACAGTGCCATACACTCTGATTCAGTAGAGGAGTGAGTGATGTTTTTTTGTCGTCTACTGGTCCAGTAAAGGGGACTTCCTTTGAAGGTGCAGATAAAACCGCTTTGAGATATTCTTGTTACTGGGTCATCGCCCCAAGTTGCGTCGCTAAAGCACACCAGTCTGTCTGAGATCAAATGTTGTCCTAGAGTAAGACTTAGATTTTTCGTTTGGCTAAGGTATTTCCACACGTGGCATATCTCCTTCCAGTGACTTAAGCTGGGTCGTTCGCAGTATTTGGCTAAGCTGGACACAGCAAAGCTGATGTCAGGGCGTGCAAGACCGGCGATGAAATTTAGTCTACCTATTGGGGATCAGTAATTGATTTTCAAATCTAGAAACTTTTGATGATCATCGTCATCAGCTGGTGCGAGGTGTAATCCGGGAGTGAGAGGAGTAGATACTGCCTTGCAACCAGTCATGTTGATCTCGCTCAGTCCTTTCTCGATATGGAGTGGTAGAGATAGATGAATCATTCCGTCTTCGCGAGTGACTTTCATCCCGAGGAGTGTGTTTGGTTCGTGAGCGGACGATTTCTTGAATTTAGTCAGGAAGGCGTCTTTGAAGCGTTTGACGTCTCCTGCCACAACAAGATTGTCTACGTGAAAGAAAACAACCAAGCTACCGTCATTGCCTATGTACAGGCAGGGATCACAGTTGGATTCATTGAATCCTTGAGACTTGATCCATGTACTCAGCATGCGATACCAGTTTTGAGGAGCTTGTTTGAGGCCGTACAAGGACTTCTTGAGTCGTAGGTATTTTGATTTTTGATTGCAGCCATAGGGAGTTTTGATATACACTTGTTCGTAGAGTTCAGAGTGTAGGAATGCGCCCTTGACGTCAAGTTGTAAGAGATCAAGACCCTTGTTGGCCGCATAGGTGAGGAGCGTTTGAAGCGAAGCCACTTTTCCAGTTGGCGCATAAGTTTCCAGATAGTCGAGACCATACCTTTGATTAAATCCCTGGACGCATAGTCGGGTTTTGAAGGTTTTGGGCTCGCTGTGGGCGTTATGCTTGATTTTGAACACCGCAACAGTGTTTAATGGATTAGTTACCTCTCCGTCTTCAGCTTCTTCCCAGACGGCTTGATCCTCTATAGTGGCAAATTCCTTGGTCGCTGAATCTTTCCAGTGAGGAATCTCCATAGCCTCTTCAAGGCTTGTTGGTGTTTTTTTGGCTAAGAATCCGTATCGATTGGGTTTGGAAAGATTGTTTTGATTTCGTAAGGTCGGTTGTAGATTGCGTTCTAGGGACTCTCCGTCAGAGCTAGTGTCACTGTTTGCGTCAGAGCATTCAGTGGGCGTCTCCTCCTTGATTTCGACAATTGGTTGAGAGGGAGTAGGTCCACTGGGAGCGGAGACAGGTAGTACGGGTGAGTTGTCAATTTCATCTTCGGATGAGATTTGAATCGGTTCTTGATTGTTGAAGATGACATGTTTTGAATCTATGATCCTCCCGGTTGCATTGATGATTTTGTACGAGAGAAGGTTTGGATTGAACCCAACCAGGATGCCAGAAGCTCCTTTTTTGTCCAATTTGGAACTTATTTCAGTCTGATTGAGTTTGTAGGTGAGTGAAGGCCCTATGGGTTTGATGTAGTCCTTGGGTAATTCTTTACCGTGCATTTTAACCCAAGGAGAGTCTTCGTCTTTCTGTTTTGGAATTTGGTTGAGCATTAGACAGCAACCTTTCACAACTTCGTGCCAGCAGGATTTTGGAAGCCCTGAGTCGGAAATGGTAGCTCTGGTAGCTTCGATGATTGTTTGATTCGCCCGTTTGACCCGACCATTGTGTTGTGAGTGATAGGGCTCACTAATTATCTGATTGATCTGGTGGGATCAATAGTAAGTTTGAAGTTTAGAGTTCACAAACTCTCCCCCACCATCAGAGCAGACATCTTTGGGATATTTATTGGTCTTGCAATGTTGGTTTTCAATTACAAAGATGATGATATTGGCCAAGTTGCTTTTTGATTTGAGGGGGAAACTGGCTATGTACCCAGAGTAGGAATTGATCAAGTTAAGTATGTATCAAAACCCACCCTTTGAGACGGGGTTGATCGGACCCATTAGATCTAAATGAATCTTGTCAAAGCATTTTGAGGCGACAGTTTGTTGATGAGGAAATGGTTTGCGTGTGATTTTCGCCTTATCGCAACTGAGGCATTCGAAGTTGTCCTTTTCAGCTGACGGGATGGAGTACTTCAGGAACTTTTCCATTCTGTTGAGGCTTGCATGTCCTAACAAACGGTGTATTGTCATCAGCTCGGCCTGAGAGTAATAAGTGCTTCGTGCTTCAGTCATCATGTCTATGAGGAATAGATTATTGGTTATTTTCCCCAATAGTAGGGTTTGTCCCTCTTTGTAGAGCTTGAAGGTGCTGGGATGGTTCTTGGAATTGACTGAGAGAGACGCTCCTTTTGTCATGAGGGCTCCTAGCAAGATTAGATTGACCGTCAACTCTGGTACCCATACAGCGTCGGAGAGAGCTAGGTAGGCGTCCTTGGTAGCCAATGCAGCCTCACCAGTCCCTTCTATGACAATCGCCGCATCCTTCTTCCCGGTCAGAATCTTCTCATTGCCGTTGCTGGGCTTGATGTGATTGAAGAGATCCTTGTCAGTAATCATATGGACTGAGCAGCCTGAGTCTAAGATGAATCGACTGGGATGGATGATGGAGTTGGTGTTCATTCCGCAGAAGAACGAGTAAAAGTGGGATTCGTTAGGAGGCTTATTTTTTGTCTTCTTACCCCGATTGTGAAGATGATCTGGCTTGAGTTCTGGAAATTCAAACCAGCACGAGCTGGCTGGGTGCAAGGTGACGACTGGGTTGTGCTTGCCATTCTCACACCTAGGTCCTTGATAGAGAGCTACACTGACAGGTTCGGGGCGTTCATCTTGAGCGATTACCTTGTTCTTAAGCTAAATGAGATGATTGAGAACTACTTCGATTTGCATATCAGATGTCGTATGCATGATTTGTGATTTCATGTTGTTCATTGTGGTTGGAAACTTGAAGAGCGCAAGATAGGCGATGATATCTGTGGGAAGTTCTATGCCCACTTTGGTCATTTTCTTGAGATAGACTTTGACGGATGTGACAAAAGCGTTGATGTTGGAGTCCATGGCTAGATGAAGAAATCCGTTGAAAACCCTTGCTCTGTTGGCCGATTGAGAGGACGCAAAATGATGTTGTGTTGAGATCCAGATGAGTTTGGCATTGTCTTTGTTTGTATCATCGATGACGTTGTTGTACGTGATTGAGTCCAGCTTGGCAATGATATGAGCTACAAACTCCTGATTGACTTCTTCGTCCAATTGTATTGACTCGTTGGGATCATTCATTAAGCCAAAAATTCCTTGCAGCTTGAAAAGTTTCTCGAACTTTTTCCTCCACATGCTGTAATTGTCGGCCGTAAGTAATGGGGTGGATTCAATTAGAGACTTGATAGCGAGAGATTTGTAGTTGAGTTCCCCCCCCGGTCCTGGCGTTGTCGATGGTCCCGATTGCGCCATGGCGGAGAGAGAGGCTTTTAACCGTGAGAAAAATACGGTTGGTAACCAAGACCAAGCTATGATTCATTTCAGGCAAAGAAAATGAGTAATGGTGAAATGAAGGATTGAAACAAATTAAGAAAGGATTTGAAAACAGTGACCAACGGAGTTATGACTGGCAACTTTCTGATGTCAAGTTTGAGGAGTCGATAAAATGAGACTAAGCAGGAAATGACAATCTGAAAGGAATGTGAGTCAGTGGAGCGTTGGCAGAGACAGGTTGAGAAGATGGCGATGTACTGTAAGCCAGTTGCGAATCCGTCGAGGCCAGCGTTTGGATGATCAATGAATCGTACTCAAGTGCCTTGAACAATCTGAGAGAGTGAGAAGGTAAGCAAGGAGGTGAGGAGTTGAAAGCTTGCTGTTCTTACTTTGATCAAGCTGGCTGCCGAGAGGATTGAGTTGATAGTTGTTGCTGAAGTTGAGGATCGAGCGTTGGGAAGGCAAGAGGTTGGTTGATTGTCTGTCGAATGAGGTCTTGATGGTCGAGCTTGATTGAGGATAGTGAAGTGGAATTGAGAATTGGTTGGAATTGAAGTATTCCCAGCGGGGTTCAAGAAGTGCCACCGCGCGCCATATAGTTTGGTTTAGTAATGGACAGGATGACAAAAGGAGGCAGAAAGAAAACAACAAGTACGCACCAATCTAAGGTGGAAATTACAATATATAATTAACACCAAAAGATAGGCCAGACAACCAGTTGAAGAGATCTAGAAGAACAAGTATATTGGGAGGAAATGTCAGAACAGAAATTAACAAAATCTAATACCCCCCAAAAATCAGCATTTTTTACCTACACATTGTACACATATCATCCCAAAAAAAGGGGAAAAAAAGGAAAGACTTACTTTGAATCAAAAGCCACCCCCCCCCCAAAAAAAAAAAAAATAGTATGATGCAAAGAGTAAGGAGGATGACAACAAATAGGACAAGGTGGGGGAAATGGCAAGCAAAAAATTGAACAATTGGGCAATGGGAAGCAAGATATTGATTGGGAAATGTCAAGTGAAAAATTGAGCAATAGATTGCAAATCAATCAATCAATCAATCAATTTGCAATCAATTACTTGATTGATTGGGAGGGAGGGAGAAGTAGGAGGAGGAGGAGGGGAGGAAGCACCCAATCAAACAATTGATCAATTGGGAGTGGAAGGGGGAGGAGGAGGAGGACAGCTTACCTGAGGGAATCAATTGATCAATTCAGAATCAATCAATTCATCCATTAGGAGCAGAAGGAGGAGTCAGAGGAGGATGAGGCTAGATCAATTGATCAATCAATCTGCCATTGATTGATTGAGGAGGAGGTGGTGGTGGTGGCATTGGTCTGTTGATCAATTGAAGGGAGGCAGAGGGGGGGACTTACTGCCATGATTGATCAATCAATTGGAAGCAGAGGCAAGAGGAGGAGGAGGAGGACCTTAAGGGACTATGAGGCAGAGGTGGATGGTGAGGTGGTTTGGTGAGGAGGAGGAAGAAGTGGACCAGTGAGTGAGTGGGGTAAGGTGGTTGGTTTGGTGAGTGGTGAGGTATGAGGCAAGGGTTTTCTTTTTTTTGTCCAAGTCCACCAAATAACAATAATAATAATAATAATAATAATAATGATAATAATGATAATAATAATAATAATAATAATAATAATAATAATAATAATAATAATAATAATAATAATAATAATAATAATAATAATAAATAATAATAATAATAATAATAATAATAATAATAATAATAATAATAATAATAATAATAATAATAATAATAATAATAATAATAATAATAATAATAATAATAATAATAATAATAATAATAATAATAATAATAATAATAATAATAATAATAATAATAATAATAATAATAATAATAATAATAATAATAATAATAATAATAATAATAATAATAATAATAATAATAATAATAATAATAATAATAATAATAATAAAAATAATAATAATAATAATAATAATAATAATAATAATAATAATAATAATAATGATAATAATAATAATAATAATAATAATGATAATAATAATAATAATAATAATAATAATAATAATAATAATAATAATAATAATAATAATAATAATAATAATAATAATAATAATAATAATAATAATAATAATAATAATAATAATAATAATAATAATAATAATAATAATAATAATTATTATTATTATTATTATTATTATTACAATAATAATGAGCAATAAACAATAAAAAATTAAAAATAAACAATAAATAATAATTTATAATTAATAAATAATAAATAATAAATAATAAATAATATATAATATATAATATATAATATATAATAAATAATAAATAATAAATAATAAATAATAAATAATAAATAATAAATGATAAATAATAAATAATAAATAATAAATAATAAATAATAAATAATAAATAATAAATAATAAATAATAAATAATAAATAATAAATAATAAATAATAAATAATAAATAATAAATAATAAATAATAAATAATAAATAATAAATAATAAATAATAAATAATAAATAATAAATAATAAATAATAAATAATAAATAATAAATAATAAATAATAAATAATAAATAATAAATAATAAATAATAAATAATAAATAATAAATAATAAATAATAAATAATAAATAATAAATAATAAATAATAAATAATAAATAATAAATAATAAATAATAAATAATAAATAATAAATAATAAATAATAAATAATAAATAATAAATAATAAATAATAAATAATAAATAATAAATAATAAATAATAAATAATAAATAATAAATAATAAATAATAAATAATAAATAATAAATAATAAATAATAAATAATAAATAATAAATAATAAATAATAAATAATAAATAATAAATAATAAATAATAAATAATAAATAATAAATAATAAATAATAAATAATAAATAATAAATAATAAATAATAAATAATAAATAATAAATAATAAATAATAAATAATAAATAATAAATAATAAATAATAAATAATAAATAATAAATAATAAATAATAAATAATAAATAATAAATAATAAATAATAAATAATAAATAATAAATAATAAATAATAAATAATAAATAATAAATAATAAATAATAAATAATAAATAATAAATAATAATAATAAATAATAAATAATAAATAATAAATAATAAATAATAAATAATAAATAATAAATAATAAATAATAAATAATAAATAATAAATAATAAATAATAAATAATAAATAATAAATAATAAATAATAAATAATAAATAATAAATAATAAATAATAAATAATAAATAATAAATAATAAATAATAAATAATAAATAATAAATAATAAATAATAAATAATAAATAATAAATAATAAATAATAAATAATAAATAATAAATAATAAATAATAAATAATAAATAATAAATAATAAATAATAAATAATAAATAATAAATAATAAATAATAAATAATAAATAATAAATAATAAATAATAAATAATAAATAATAAATAATAAATAATAAATAATAAATAATAAATAATAAATAATAAATAATAAATAATAAATAATAAATAATAAATAATAAATAATAAATAATAAATAATAAATAATAAATAATAAATAATAAATAATAAATAATAAATAATAAATAATAAATAATAAATAATAAATAATAAATAATAAATAATATGGTTGTGTAAAAGGGTACAAAAATCAAAAATGCCCATTATGGGGGGTACATGCCCCCCCAGGGGTTGTGCGTCTTTAGAACAACCCTTTGGAGTAGTGTATGGGCCCTACACAACTCCCACACAACTGGAGTTGTGAATTTGTCATCACCTTAATAATAATAATAATAACACCTTCAGTCTCCATTACTTGAGACATCCCCTTGCTTTCTTCTTTGTTTGACCATCAAAGGACTGAGCAATGCAAAGATAGGATAGCAATCATGACTCTTTTGGTTTATAATTCAATGGTTCCATAACCAACTGAGGATAGATTTTCTGATTGAACAATTGCTGCTCCATTTCCATTTGATCCCAATCTACAAAGAGCAACGGCCAGCTGGATAGCTGGATTGCATTGACAATTGCAAGAATTGTTCTGGAAGATGTGGTGGTCTTTAATCATTTCCAAAAGTTTCATGAATGAAGGTAATAAAGTTTGGAATAGTTGCTGGAAGCTTAAGTTGGGGAGGAGATCAAGCTTTTGCCTTTCATACATGGGGTTGTGGAGAGTTTGTCTTCTTGGAACCATGTATTCCTTTTTAAATAGAGAATTTAAAGGTTACCAATTTATTCCAAATTTGAGTCTTAATCAGACTCAAATAATAAAAAAAGTTCAGTCAGCTTGTTTGCATTTTCAACTTGCAGCCTGGAAGTTTGATTGGACATGTTGAGAAAGATGGTGATGAGATGATGATGGGATGTGTGCCAAGCAATGGCAATGCAAGCCAAAGGAGATGTGAAGCAATGGAGATGAGATGTGTGTGAAGCAATGAAGATGGGATTGAGGTCTGGATGGGTCTTTTGCATGCCATGGATGGTGCATGGATGATGATGCATAAATGGCAGATTTGATGTTTGAAATCCACCATTTCCATGAAACACACCAGTTAGGGGGTATGTGCATTTCAGAAGCCAAACATTAAAATGGTTGGTTTGATAAAAAAAATGGCAGGTTTCTAATGGTGGGTTTGCTAACTCTGATACACCCTAATGAGAAAATATTCATGGGATTTGATTGATTTCTATTTGCTACCTGCCAGAAATTAGAAAACAAATCTCAGACCCATGAAACCAATCTCAAATTTACCAAGACCTCAAAAAAATTGAAAATTTTGAGAGAATAATTAAATAATTAAACATACAAGAAATTCATATTAGAAACTGACATTGATTTTATCATTGTGTGAGTGTGCAGCAATTTCATCCAATTCATTTTAAAAAATTGAAACTCTGTGTAAGGGCAATGCAATAGCGATACTACTTTGCAGTGCTTGAAATTGATGTATTCAATGGATGTTGCAATGGAAGCAAGATATATATTGGAGAAATTAGGAGTAAATTGGTGAGGCACTTATGAAACACCGAACAATCGTAAGGGTGAAATCCGGAAGACACCATGAAGAAACCAAGGAGATATCGGGGAGAAACCAGGAGTTATCGGCTAGACACCAGGGAGGTACGAGGGAGGAACTGAGGGGATACCAGGGGTGCATCAGGGAGACAACAGGTGACATCAGCGAGAAACCAGGGAGACCCGGGGAACATAAATTGGAAACCAGCGGGAAGTAAAACTCAGTTGCAATGAACATCAAAGTGAATTTGGTTGAAAGCCAGGGGAGGTTGGGGGTTTTCCAATCTAAACCAAGTTTCTTATGGATAGAGACAAAATGGAAACCAAAGCGAAAAGACCATGCCTTCAAGGCGATATTATGCCACTGGTTGACCCGATATGCCAGAATTTTCTTGGTGTATCGGTGAAGGTTACAAGCCTTAATCTTCGTCGGACTCGACGATAGTGCGACGATCGGGCTCCCGCGGAAGGCTTGGCGCCGCGGAATACGCAACGATGCAGGAAATCTGTTTAGCCGAATACAAAAGTTTAAGCCAACCAATAGATGACACATAGTCGGGGTTTCGGCCCGACTGAGGACCAGTCCGCAATTTACTCACGATTCCGAGGGTCAATCCGGGACCACCGTTCCAGGTAATGTTCCACCATTTGTATAGAGTTGCTTGGTATTGCATGGGTTTGGTGATCTCAAAGACACCTAGGGCTGTATCAAGGAAGCCAATCAGTCTTCACGACCAGCAGCTCTGTTGTGTGATGCATCAATCAACTCACCCACGAAGCAACAGAGCACCAAGCATGATGAGATGATGAGACATTCCACGACCGCTTGCCACAATGTGTTACTAGCGTATCGTCGCAATTGTCGGTGGTAGCCTTTCATTTCCGCCACTCCGCCATCCATAACTTGTCTCTCAGTCTTTTGAAAAGGTCCGGAGCTCCAGACGGTAGCTGAGATCCCTGTTCCCGGTTGAAAACTGGGTAGATAGTATCGCAATCGCATCTTGAGGGTTTTTTTACTTAAAAACCAGCCAGAAGTACGCCTTCTTTCAGTGGAGACCGCATTGTGGCCTATGAGCTTATTCTGATCGGATAAACTCAGCCACTTGTAGTCAGCATTCTCAAGGTTTTCTAGTTGTTTTTGCGTCTTCACGGCTTTTCGTAGAATCTGGACCTGGTAGTATAAGACTCGAACTATTTGGGTCGAAGTCCACACTAGAATTGACAGCTGGATCATTTCCACTATTGCAAATAGGGCACCGATATATTGCATGCTTGTTCGCAATATATCGAAGCTTTTTCGTATCTGAAGCAAGGCACCGAGAGCTTCCTGTTCGTTTAACAGATTCGTCAAGGTGCTTGCGGACGGCTCGACTAGGACGGGGTACGCAGATCGGTATTTTTGATAGCTTGAAAGAATATCGCCAGCCGCTTTAACGGAGTCATACATCCATTTGATTGGTACCAATAAGGAGATTAAGTGGCCGATAATGATGAAGGAATTGAACAGTGTTGCAGGAATCCGCTGTCGGGTTGAACAGGGAGAAGAGTTCCAACCAACTTTCTGGCCGACTGCCAAGCCACGGGTTGATGGTGGCAAAGCATAAAGAAGCGCCCACACTGCGGTTCGGCAAAACAACGAAATGCATACATCGAGATTCATCAAAACACATTACCCAACTATTTCGAGCAAACGGCTACACACCTCTGGTCCAGCCTGGAGAAAGCGTTAGCGGTCGGGCAAAAAGATCCAATGAGGACAAATCAAGATTTTTTTTTTTTAGAATATTACTTGCTTCGAAGAAAGGGCACAGGAAGGCTTATGAACTTTCCACTCACCTACGCAAGACAATAAAGATAAACATGGAAAGTGAAAGGCGATGGTAACGGGATGCAAATGAGATTGACAGTCCACCAGCAAGCTAATTGAATGGACCAGATTCACTGCATCTCAGCCGAAGCGACCAAGAAGAAGGACAGAAGGACAGTGAGAAACATTAGCAACCCTTCTGATCGATAAAGCTTCCTGGATTGTTAGCTTAACGGCGAGTCATCTAAATAATATAGTACCCAAGGTGAAGACGACGAGCCAAGCAGCTATCACAGCATGCGCGTGAGGATGAAGGTATCCTTTTTCATCCTTTCGTACCCACCATCGGCCGTTCAAGTTCCACCTTCGCCAGCCGCTGGCAAGGTAAAGAACGCCGGTGATTGGGCCTGTTATGGTGGCCAACCAAATGACGAAATATTGGCCCCGAGTTACTCGATCATCATAAGTGATTCGAAGTTTTTCATTGATCAAGAGCCACTGTTCTGGTGTGGTCGGAATATCCGCTAGACTCATGATGCAGCGCCCGTCGGTACGAAGGGCGGATCAGAGAATGGTGGCCGAGTAGGTGGAATAGAATCGGAGCCCTTCTATACCGGAGTCAGTAGCTTGATCCACGGGCTCCATTTGTAACCTTGAGCGATCGATACCTGTAGACAGCTGAGTGCTCCCCGGTAAAGTCTCAAAATTACACCGCTAAAAGTGGCACATACACCCCATTCAACAATTTGTCGTTTGCACGACTGTCCAGCACTCGTCACATGAGCTTTGTTTGCGATAGCTTGAATTTCATTTCCCGCACCCCTTTAGCCTCCAACTGTGACAGCTTGAAAAAACTCTCGCCCCACGAAGTATTACATAATGAGGTTCTAAGCGTTGAATTTCGACCTTGACCACCCGAGATCGAAAGATTAAAGCCTTGCAGCGTGTACCGGATGCACGCCTCATCAAATGTATTTATATCAATTTTACAGTCAAGAAACGGGGGAAGATTTGGTTCACTGGCCTTCTGTTCGAGAAAAATTTCTCTTGTAGTCAATTTTCACGGCCTTGCAATGCCTCAACATCTATCGACCACAATAAGCTGCCATGCTGCACAAGTCGCAAAATGTACAAATTCACACGCTTCGCCCTTCGCCCCAAAGCTGACTCTGAACTGATGGACGTTTTCAAGCACCAGTTCCCAAGAGGATCTCTGTCCTGGTGAAGTATGTGCAAATCTTGGTGGCAAATCTATTATCGAGCCCAGGGAGTCGGACTCGGTAGGCCTGATATGACATGGCCCCGCTATTGCTTCTCCGCTTGGAGCCTGGAATTGGATTCACTTCCGAGTTAAGAACCTGCTCGCCAGTGGCGGCGATTGTAGATTGTATATGTAGTCATTCACTTCGTATAGTTGTCGCTCACACTCTTCGGCCTGGTCATGGGGTGTTTATATGTACTGCTGCGGCTGGCTGAGCTCAGAAGCACAAGTGATGCAACCCCAGACGTAGGCTAGTGGTGTTAGCAACCTCGGTCATGCGAGTCAGTATTTCTCTTACCCACGAATCAGACAGCGCATGGCTATGGCCATTGACTTGTATTCTTTTTTTCTTGTGGGGATCATAGTGTAATTACCTACAGTTTATAGGAGGAGAAAATGCCCGGTTGATTCTCACCAACCTTCCAGGAATAGGCAACAGTAAGAAAGCTGCCCAACCAGCAAAATACTGCCTACCAGGTGGATTCTGTTGTGACTAGTACACACTAATCACATAAATATTTACGTTCTCACCAACCCGAGCTGCATGCATGCCGGAAACACATACATATATGAATACCTCTACACAACTTGAAATGCATACTCAATGTCTTCTAGCGACAACAGGTTATTGTTGGGATAAAGAAAGGAAGCGCCTTCACCGCGGGGCTCACCCATTCTTATCTCGCACCCCTGACCTACAGGGAGTAATTGTACCCGCTACTTGAGATTCTTAGTGCGCAATGCTAAATGCGAAGCTGCACTTTAAAAATAAAAAGGAAAAAAAGGGAGCGCCAGTGTGCCAGCACAGCAGCAAAGGAGTAGAGAACTGACCAGCGTTAGTAAGCTCAAGCCTAGCTCTGTTGTAAAACAGACCACTAGCCCATCCTTGCTGACCCACGTGTACTCCTGCTCTGGCCATACCACAGAAACAGATGGTTGTCAAGAAGAAGCAAAGCTTTTGCAAGAAACAAGAAGCCAGCCATACCCACAACTCAGGATGCTTATCAGGCTGGGCAGCCCATGGGCTAGCCTGCACCCAATGGGTTGGAAGTCAGGTTTGGGCTTGTCAGCTCTCTGATACCAGGAACCTTGCAGTTCTTTAGCTACAAAGAGTGATAAAAATACTGGAATAATAATAATTATTATTATTCCAAAAATAAATGCTTAGAGGCTCAAATAAATAATATAATAAGGGCAGTTGCAAGGTTTAATTGGTTTGGTAATAAAAGGCTTCCAATATGTATATAAAAGAGGGGCCACAGTATTATACTACTGGGGGTCTTTACAGACAAAGCAACCTCTCTTCAAGGGGCCTCCTTGGGCAGTTTAAGAACCTTGGAATGAAGATGGGTGCCTTAGAAAGGGCTTATTCCACTAATGGCTGGGCATAACAGCACAATGGCCAAGACAGGAAGGGAAAAACTCACTCTGAGCACTTTACCATGAAAATCCTGAAATAATAGGAAGGGTTTCAGAGCAGAGGGGGTGGATTGCCTGACTAAACTTCAAGGGTTGATTGGTTTTAAGAAATAAATAATAATACTACAGACTTGGTCATAAATCAATTGCTTATATTCTTCACAAGCACTTGACTAACAATGACACAGTGTCTGATTTATAATAATAATTCCTGGTAAACTGATGATAGAATAATGGATCCAAAGAGGTCTGTATAAATACCTTTTTGGGGTGATTTTGAGCTTCTCAGGGTGCGTAGAGAGAGTTCTGCTCATGGGCTGAGGCTGGCAAGCCAGTCAGAGCAACATTAGCACATCCACTTGGTGCTGTTAATCAGCTGACCTTAGATCTGCTGGATTTCTGTACTATTTTAGCCACAGGATCTGTTAATCTATTATGGCGTAAATTTGATCATTCTGCACTCATCCTTCATTTGTACTATTAGTATTGCTTTAAAGTGAACATATGTGGATGTTTACTAGTTTTTCATCATTTGCTGATCACGTAGATAGTTTTTAATAATTTTTATGAACACTCCTTGTAGTGTTTTGTGGTCTTCAAAGATCAGAGTTAATGATTTATGTGGTAATCCTTGATCTTTAATTTATTATTAAAAAATGTTCTAAACTTAATTTTTATTAAATTTAATAAAGTTTTGATCTTTTTAGATTATTACTAATGCATATGTCAACTTGTTACATATTCCAGGCAACCCTAATTAGGTTGTAGCTCTTTTGAGCGGTACCTGGTTGTCAGATTAGTCACAACGGATCCAGATGCGGGGATCAGTCAGTTCAGATGCGCGTGGGGTGGGATCCGCTGCGTGCATGGCAGAATGAGCTGCGCGCGGGTCTCTAGTACGCGGGAAACTGATACAATGAGTACGTAGGGGTATG
Source organism: Puccinia polysora (assembly GCA_025617555.3). NCBI lineage: Eukaryota > Fungi > Basidiomycota > Pucciniomycetes > Pucciniales > Pucciniaceae > Puccinia > Puccinia polysora. Next base: position 40,650,628 of record CM062623.1, read on the forward strand.
TAATGATGCAGGGCTGCGCGCAGGAATTGTGACATAACACATTTCCGCGTGTAACGCCTAAAATATACTCAACACCTCAATTCTGAGTGAATTTTAGGTGTAAACCCTATACGTGACAACACATGTGAAATGTTAAAATGGCAAAAAGCTGCCATACTGGTGTTGTAATTTTTGAGTACTTTTCTTAATAATTATTTTAAAAATGTAAGGACTTGGATTTCAAGGGTGGGGTCAGTGAGTGACCCTACCTAATTTTGGGTGAGGAATACATTTCTTCAATAATATTTATGGATTTCTCACTCCTTCTTTTTTTAATTTAGATATTCTTATTTTTTATAGTTTTGTGTTGCTTTGACAGGTTGCTCTGTACATAGTAGGAAGCTGACAGGGCTTACCCCTAGGGAAAAAATTGGATTTTGAGGAAGCCTGGTGGGCTTTGAAGGTTGGGCTTGGTCTGGAGATGGAGATTTGGGCTTCTTTAATGTGGGCACCCAATTAGAGATAAAGGAGGAGTTTCAAGGCAGGTTTTGAAAAATGAAGACAGTAAAATCTGACTGTATGGTGTCACATAAGTATGTGGTGAGGGGATTGGTGGTGAAAATTCCTCCAAAAGGGTGAAACCAAGGCTTATAAGAGATCAAATGTGGGATAAATGTTACTTTCAGGAGTATAAGATGGAACAGTGAATTGATGAGCTATGAAGGAGTGCTAGTGTCCATTTTTTTGAACTGTTTATTTCTCATCTTCCCTCATTCAACCCAGCTGTGTCTTGAACTCAGTTAATCTACCATTTCCACATCAAAATCCACTCATGTCAGCCACAAGACAATAAGAGTTGTCCAAATGTCTGCACAACTCATATGTCTTGTTGGTATAGTGGTTAAGTACCAGGCTCACCTTCCATTATTTGACACCAAGGTCACTGGTTCAACCCACCATGGAGACAAGAGTGAATAATGATTAGAAGTTCTAGAATTATATAATAAATTTTGATAATATTTTATAATATTTTATAGGTATGTTTTTATGGGTATTGATTATGGAACTTGAGCCTTGATAATGTATATTATCAAGATGAGGATCCTATATAACTTTAAATTAAGTTATGAGGACTCAGATGCGTCCCAACTATTGATATAGAACTTCCCAATATGTTCCATTCCTTTGGGAATAAGTTATAGTAATTACTATGAGCCATACTCTTTACTCTGTATAAACAAATTGCATAATTTTAATCTTATCCCTCTTTGGGATGTAATTATACTTTAATATACTTCACTGGGCCTTGAGAGCGTCCACTCAGAGAACTCTGAGCTCAGTTGTAAAGTATAGACCATGTAACATCATTGCCAAGAACATACATACCTTATATGTATAATATTTGCCAAGGTACTAGGAATTAAGAAGTAAGTACATGCCAAGGCAATCAATCCATGGTTATGTAATCTTTCTGGGGTGTTCTAGGACCTTTTCACCGTACTTTTGACTGATGTTAAGTCCTAGGATCATTTAACTACCCTTTGGGGTATGTAATTAGAACCTTTTACATTGAAAATCCGCCCCAAAGAGTACTAGTACCCTATCTCTCTTTGGGTATGATGTAATGGGGTTCTGAGACCTTGAGGACGAAACCAGGGGGAGCCTGGATCTCCCCTGATGATTCCTTGAGTCCCCTAAGGGCTCCTGTTACCTTAAAAGAGGAGGGTCTTCACCCTATAGCCCCTTCCTGAGTTATTTTATTTTATATTATTGATCCAAGAATACGGCAAGAGTTAACATGCCCATTAAAACTTAATCTCAAGAAGAAGATTGACTGGGGCCTTAAAATTTAGTATTATAATCAATTAATAATCAATTTCTCAACTCCAAGTTCGAGTTGTGAGTCCTTTGGAGTTGTAGAATTTATTGTTACCTTAAAGGGTGTGAGTTTACTTTGTAAGCAAGGCTCCTTTTGGCTTTATTCAGTTAGAGCCAGGTCCCTTATCTCTTTATAGAGATCAAGGTGTGGCCTTTTACTCACAATAACCCAGTATTGTTCAAGTTGGGTTGTTCTGTAACAGTATTACTGTTTTATTAAGTCAATAAATGATTTAATTATTGGTTTTGATCTTAATTTTTGCAGGTTTAACCACAGCCAGTATAGCTATAGAGATTAAATCCCTGACAACTCACAAAGCAACAAATGAACTTGCTGGTACAAAATATCCAAATTTCAACCTATATTTCCTTACTCTGAAGGATATAGAACATCATCTGGAAGTTTCATCTCAAGAAGTTGGGAACTGCCATATGAATTCAATAGTTCTGCCGATGATTGAAAGATTCTGCAAGTGCTGGTCCAACATGAATGAATTTCTATCTCTTGAAATTGTTTATGATTGCCACTACAAGTTCAATTACATAGAATACAATATTTCAAAGACTATGGCTATCAAATAAGCTCATAATGACATACAGGGCATCAGAAGAACAATATATTTATTTCTTGAAGCAAATTCTCTAAAATCATCAATGAAAAACAAATTTTTATTTCTAGCAAAACTGCTGAAAAACTTTATAAAAATTTTAAATAAGATGGTTTACATAAGTTTTTAAAAGGAACTGCAAAATATCAATAAAGCATTCCTTTGGTTGAATCAAATTTGTACATTTGAAAAAATTTAATTAAGATAGTGGAAGTTAATTAAGAATTAAGCATACTCAACTGGTGGGAAGAAAATCCACTCCAATTTTCAACATTAGCTTGTTTAGAAAAGACAATCTTGATGGTTCAAATGACCTATATTGTATCACAATCAGTAAGACTGATCTCCTTTTTTAATTAACTTCTGTGTGATAATGCATTCATTTTATTGTTTACTCTTCTAGGAATTCTTTCCAATTGTTTGTTTTTTGTGAAACTTGCAAACAAAAACAGCTTCAGAGGCCCTCAAATCATTGATTTTTTCTCAAGATTTGACTATAAATTGAATACTATTTCTCAAAATTTTCTCCTGAATAATCAAAAATCATTTTTTTCCCCCTCATACCTACCTATTTTCATGATTTGAAAGTGTTTAATTTTTTTCCAAAATTGAATTTAGATATTTGAAAGCACAGTCAACAGCTTCCAATTCAAAAAAAGGGGGAACCCAACTCAACTAATCAAACTTTCAAAAAGTGTGGAAATTTGGGCTACAGTTGGGTTTGGGTCCAACAAAACTTGCATCATACCGGGCCCACCAAATCCCATTTATATTTGAGATATCTTTAGGCTTTCCAAAAAGGGGTGAGCCCAACTCAATAAGCATCCTAAACCACATTAATGAGAGGGGTTCCAACAAGAATACAGCAGTCTTCCTGAACAGCAAGATCCCATAAGTAAATTTCTAAAAACTTTCCCAATAAAATTTTATCTTCTTTATAAATTCTCCACACTGTCCATTCATTATCAAGGAAGCAGCCACCTTGCATGCACCCATTAATAAGCCTCACCTCCATGAAATATGATCTTTCATGTTTTACTGTTCTTTTCACCTTGTTACCATTGGTCAAAAACCAAACAAAAAAACCTTAATCAACCGCTGCTTCTCACCAATTAATCTCAATTAAAAATAATTGAGTTATAATACTACAACATTAGAAATTGAGGAAATTCAATCCAAAATGCTTTTCCAATAAAAACACATTCAGTCAGATTGAAACTTGAAAGCTAAACAAATTCCCAAAAGCATGGCACCTAGACAGTAGGAACCAATAATCCAATCAAGCAATGAAGCCATCAGAGCCATTACTCTCGAGGAAGAGAAAAAAAAATTAAATTTTTACAGTGAATGAGGGTATCCCTAAAGATCAATTGAATGCTAAGCGTGAAACTCAACCCTGCACCAACAGAACCAAGCAAAAAGGAATGAAAGAAGTTAACTGAGGTGGCAGTAAAACCAAATGTGAAATTCAGCCCAAAAATCCATAAGGATACCATAACCAAGGAAAAAGTGTCAGCCTCCTGGATGCCAAGAACCTTGCTATACTTTAGCTACCAGAGGTGATAGAGTAAATAATAAATATATTATTTAATAAATGCAGAAAAAATCCGTAAAATATTTGGATTAAGCTTATTGCAAGGTTAAGTGGTTTGGTTATTGTTTATTGTTTGAAATCAATATGAATAAATTGATTATTAAATATTTTTATAGAGGGGCCACAATTATAATGGGGATCTTTAACACCTTTCTTCAGGGATTTCAGTATGAAAACACGTAGTCCTGGTTACTTTGGGCTCTTTAGTTTAAAGAATATTTTACCCAAAGATAATATGTATATAAAATACACAGTGGAGTGGTATGGCCTTGTAGCCAAGCTACCACAACAGAGAAAGGATAATAAGACTTACTGGTATATTATTAAATCCTTTTGGTATCTATTTGAGACGTGTACTGATGGGTTAAACCTTTATACTGGGGTTATAAGGTTGTTCAGCAGTTTTAATTGATAAAAGGGGTTGAGGACAGATATTTACTGATGAGACATTGCCATAAATCACCTACTTATCTATTCTAAGTACTTGATTACCTTGGCACAATGCCTGGATATGAATATAACTGGGTTCCTGCCCATCAATATCCTCAAAAGAGCTCTTTATTTATACCTTTTGGAGTCCCAATATTGTCCTTCTGAGGGTTGTAGGTGCTCAAGGGGAAGGACACTAAGGCTAGCAGGGTAAACAGGGGTAGCCTGTCAAGTGTTCATGGTGCTATAGCATGGGCAGCATTTAATCCCACAGGGTATGGGAACTATTCCACTTTATAATAGACATTAGGACGTGTGAATAACACTAATTTGTCCTATTTATATATTATTTAATTAATTATCCTTAGTAAATGTTCCCAGTAATTTAATAATTATATAAATATACATTTCTACGGAAATCTTGATGTCAGGTAAGTTCTCATTATGTATTATATAACTGGAGTAAAAGTCATAATATTGATTTTACTCCTTATTTTTGATTTCCAGTTGATTTACTAAGATAATTACTTAAAAATATAATTCATGTGAATTCATGTAATATTTTTACATCATTAGTTTCCTTAGTATGTCACAAAGATACTGATGTCTAGCAATTCTCATAAAGTTATATTAAAGTATTTTAATATATTTTTAAAAGTTGTCATTGTCTTATATTCGACATTCTTGGTACTTTGAATTATATTAAATAAAAAATACGTATAAGGATTATTTATGTATTTTTATATAATATTATGTATTTGTAGACTGTCTACTATCCACAGGAACATTTATTACATATGTAGAATGTTCCCGTGTAGGTTGTAGCATGTTTACGCGGTACCTGAGCCTCTCAGGCCGCCTGTCACTCTGTCAACCCGTAGTCCCGTGGCTGGGTGCTTGTCAGAGGCCCGGGGCTGCGTACACGACCTCGACGGAGTGACAGGGCTGTATCTCAGCCGCGCGCGGGTGCATTGGCTGCTGCAGCTGCGTTTGGGAATTGTGACAAAACACATTTCCGCCCATAAATCCTAAAATATACACAACACCTCAATTCTGATTGAATTTTAGGTGTGAAATCTATACATGACAATGTGTGTGAAATATGTAATTGGCCAAAAAGCTCAATAATGGAGCCGTAGTATTTTGGTTTTTCTTTCCTTAATTATTTAAAAAATATAAGGAGTTGGTTTTCAAGGGTGGGGTCAGTGAGTGACCCTACCTAATTTTGGGTGGAGAAGCCATTTCTGTAATAATATTTATGGTTTCCCTACTCCTTCTTAGTTTAATTGTATTATTATTATTATTATGTTATTTTTGTTACTTTTGCAGCTGGCTCTGCAATAGTAGCAAGCTGACATTCCCCCACTCCAAGATATGGCAATATCTGAAAAAAGTCTGGAGGAAGTTGGGAGAAAAAATTAACTGAATTTGTGCTTCAGTTCCTTTTGCTGGCTCTGTAGTTTCTGAGATGTGTTGGTCCATCAGGTATATTATTTTCTGGTAACCATTCATCTTTTTCTTCAGATTCTCCTTTGTATCTTACTAAGTATAGTCTGATATCTTTTCCTTGTACCCTCTCTTTCTTATATCTCAATATCCTGCTGACTTTCCCTTTTTCGTTTACAGGGTCAGGTTCTATTGGGATTATTGCTGGAGGGAGGTTGCTGCCTTCTCTTGGTTCAAAGTGTTTGACTAGGCTAACAGGAAATACTGGATGTTTTCTTGATAATTCTTCACTCAAGATTACTTCCACAGCATTTTTGACATGCATCTTCTTGATAAAAAATGGTTCAACAAAGGCTGGTTTCAGTTTTCTGTTGCCTGCTAGGTTTTTGAAATTGGTTTTAGATATCAAGATCTGATCTCCTATTTTAAAGTCAGGTTCTTGATGTGATTTGTCCCATCTTTGTTTGTTGTATTCTACTGCTTCTTCCACACATTTCTGAGCATGATTATTTGCCAGATCTATCATCTTCTTAAAGTCAAGAGATGTTGGATGAATAGTGGCTAAGTTATAGTTCAAGTTATTCCTAGGGAGTTTTGGAATCCATCCTCTTTCTAGTATGTAAGGAGCTTCTTTGGTAGTGGAATGTTTACTGCTGTTATAAGCCATTTCTAGGGCTGGGAGTAGGCTTACCCAATCATGGCAATAACCATCTGAGTTTTTGTATTCTAGACCAAAGCTACAGAACCTCCTTAGCATATCTTCTAGGGTCTGTATCATCCTTTCAGCTAATCCGTCAGTTTGGGGATGGTATGCTGTAGAAAATGCTAGAGTAGTACCCAATATATCATGTATATTCCTCCAAAACTCAGAGGTGAATTTGGGGTCTCTGTCACTGATTATAATCTTGGGTATACCCACATCAGCTATGATCCTATTCCAGAATAGTAAAGCTACATCCATAGCACTATCTTCTTTGTGGTTAGGTAAGAATTTTGCCTTTTTGGAATATCCGTCAACTATAACTAGGACAGAGTTATATGAATGAGTACCTCCAGGGGGGAGGCCGGTGACAAAATCCATATTGATGATTTCCCATCTGGTTTTAGGCTCAGATATCTTCTGTAAGAGTCCAAACCTTTTTCCAGTAGTTTTATTAGATTTCTGGCAGGTTTCACAGCTAGTAACATATTCAGTAGTGACTTCTTTCCAGTCTATCCACCAGGAAATTTGTTTTACTTTTTCAAAGGTTCTTTCTGTGGATAGATGCCCTGATGAACAGTTTTCATGGCATTCCTGGAGTATATGTTGTATATGTTCTTTGTTGCTTAGTACTAATACACTGGAATGTTGGTGTCTATAGTAAAGGAGACCATTCCAAAAGGTAAAACTTCCTGCTTTATAGGGTTTAATTAGTGAAGCAGGCAGGCTATTTATCAAAGCTGCTTCTGGGGATTCACATTCCTTAATGGTAATCAGCAGCTTGATTTCAGGAGTGTAGCTATCCCTTACTAGGTTGAAGAAAGCAGTATCTAATTCACATAAGTGGATCCCCATTATAGGAGCACTCAATGCAAAAAGATTGATGTTCAAGATAGGAAAGACATCTTGATCTTCAGGGTCATATACTGGATTGTTAGAGTCATTAGGCAAAGCATTTTTACTTAGACTATCAGCATTTTGATGTTTAGCTCCAGCTTTATGCACTATAGTCATCTGTCCTCTATACTGTTGTGTAGCAATTTGCCACCTGAGCATATTTCTGCTGGGAGTTTTCATGTTCATAAGAGTTCTTACAGCATTGCAGTCCATGATTACTTGAAAAGTGGTGCCTTCTCAGTAATAGTGTAGCTTCTCTATAACCCCTACTAGTGCCAAAATTCCAACTGACTGGCCCCATATCTCTTCTCTGTATCTTTGATCTGTCTAGATATGAAGAGTACGGGTTTTTCTACTGGTCTTTCTTCTTCTATCCTTTCCTGATGTAAAGCAGCTCCTAGCCGTTGTGGAAAGAATAAAGGTTTATCCCCCTATAATTGTCCCAAGGTTTGGAAGTTAACGGTTCCCTGCGTTTGAAAGGAGATGAGGATGTCCAAAGTCGCACTTAAATGAGAAATAGAAATAAGGAGGTAAAGAGATAAAGAAAAGTAGAGAGAGAGAGAAATTGCCAATCCTTCAATCCTCAGAACTGTCCACCTGGATGTGTATCCGGTATGAGTTCCTTTAATCTCTTGGTGAGATGAGTGATCCAATCCAATGATGTGATGGTCTGCTTCCCTTCCTCCTTCCATACCTCCCCCTCCTCCAACCTAGAGTTGGGAGGGAGGATAAGTCCTCCCTCTCAACCCTAACCTAAGTACATGCGCAAATGACAGTATGACAAAGAAACAGAAAACAATCCCAAAACAGAAACCCTAGCCTCCTCTCCCCACCTCCTCCGTACCAAACTCCCCCCGTTGTCCGTACGCCGTTCCGTCCATCCAGTTTGTCCTTCTCATGACGCAGTCCTCGCACCGCGCCCTACTAGGAGCCCCCCGCGCCTGTCCGTATCCGTTTGTCCGCGCCCATTGTGGGTTTTTGGTAATATCCGGCATGATCTGCACGCTTGCACGCGCGCTCCATCTGTTCCTTCATAGCCCGCGGATTGCTCCGTCCTTACATATCCAAACTGGCGCGCCCGCGAACCTAGTTGAGCGCACTACCTTCCAAATCCAATCCCCAGGGCGGATTGCCACCCACACCGCATTTGATGCTGAGCCCAACCCGTCCACCAGGTGCGGAGCCAAACAGCGGCTGCTGCTGATCCAGCAGCTGCTGCTGATCCAGCAGCTGCCGCTGCTGAGCACTCCGCATACCCTAATGCTGAGCCTGCTTGCCTCCAATGCTGAGTGCGCAGCCGCAAAGCAGTTCCCAGTCCGTGTCTATAAATTGACACCACATCCCCCCCCAAATTGAGTTCTGTCCCCAGAAGTTTCCCATTGCTTCACCATACTACCACCCCCGCTACTTCCACTACCACCACCACCTTCCCCATCCTCCTTCCGCATCATTGCCAACATGCTCTCATGCAAGTTCTGCGCCCGGAATGGGCACGCATTTTCAATCATCCCTGGTCAACGGGCCTGCGTTGCTTGCCGTTGCGGCCACTGTTGCTTCTTGCTTAGCAACAGCATGCCCTGAGCTCCCCCCCAATCCAGCTCTTGCCCCAGGCCGTGCAAGAGGGCTTGTCCGGACCCATTCGTGGTTTCGGACGACAACTTGATCTAGGAATGCTCGTGGACACCCCCTGGTTCACCTACATCCCGCTGCCCCCAAGCTCCGTCACCCACCACCTCGCACGTGAGCCGCAACTTGGCATCACCTCTCCGCCGGGCCGGACCTCCGCAACGGGGCAAATACAAAACCTCGGAGGAATGGCGCGCGGCGACCCGCGCTTGGGCCGCCGCTGTTGGCGTGAACCAAACGGTACTGGACCCAAGGCTTTTTGGAAGACCCGCAGCCCCGCCAGCACCCCCTTCTCCTCCTCCACAACCGCTAACACCGCCCGCGCCACCAGCAGCCTCAGATGAGAGGCCTATGACCCCCGACCTCCCTCCGCCTCCGTCACCCATAGTCATCCTGTCATTGCCTCCAGCTGGACCGAGCACCCCTGTTGGTTCCCTGGAGGTCCCATCTTCACCGGCCGCTCCTCCTCCCAGCCCTCCCAAGGTCCCGGAAATTCCAATTGTAATGGCGCTCCCGGCGGCCGGCTTCAAGGCTTTCGCGGAAAGGTTGACCACAATGCTTTGGGACTTCCTTGCAATCCCGGGCGCCCAATCCTCGGAATCCCGGCTCAAGCTCCTGGCGTCTTTCCGGGCTCTACTGGCATCATCAAGGGCGGAAATGGAGGAAATGATGAAGATGGCTTAGGCGCATCGCCCCCCCTTTTTCCCTTCTCCCCCTTCTTTCCTTCCTTCTTCTTGTTGGTTGTACCGCGCCTCCCTTTTCAATAAGAAAATACACGTTTCCGCGCAAGGTCCTAACCTTTCTGAGAAAAAGTGCGCAACCGCGCCTTGTGAGAGTGAGCTTGAGGTTGAGTCTGCGTCCGCGCGCTTTCTTTGTGAGCAACCGTAAGTGACTAGCCGTTTCAAAAGAGGCAAATGGACCGCCCCAGACAAACTGCCACACAGTTCCCTGTACCCTTCCTGTAACAAACACAACAACCAAATCACCAGCGCGCGCCACCGTAAGGGAAGAGAGAGAGAGAGAGAATAAGAGAATGGACATTCTGGGGTGTCTAGTTGTCCTGGCTGTGAACCGGCTAGAGCACCCTCTCAACAAATCAAGCTTATTCCCATACCAACCACCCATCCTTGAGATATCCTGAGAGAAAAGAAAAAGAGAAAAAGAAACCAACAGAGAAGAAAAATAGAAAAGAACTTTTTTTTTTTTTTTTTTTTTTTTTTTTGCGCGACGCCCGTAGACCGCCCGCAAATTGCTCTTTGTCCCGCTTCCCCCATCCGCGGGATTGCCCACGCGTCCCGGTTCCGCGGGGCTTGTCCTTGCGTTTACGGACCCAGCTTTGTGCCGCGCCCGCGTTTCCTGCAAAAACCCCAAGCCAGCAAAAGACCCCACAATCCAGATAAGAAAGAAACATAGAGAAACGAACATTCTGGGGTGTCTAGTTGTTCCAGCTGTGAACCGGATAGAGAAGCCCCTCACCAAATCAAAACTTATGCCCTACTCCCTCTACCTCCCCCCCCAACATGGCCACTGTCCCCAGCTGGTCGCAACCGCCTACTCCATTGCAACGGCACGGCCTCCGCTTCTCCGCCCAAAGACAAATCCCCGGATTGCATTCCTACACAATTGCCGCGCTCCACACTCCCATCGTCAGATCCGTCACCCCCTTCCACTGTTTCGTCAAACGAGGTAGATCCTTGCGCAAAGAAGCACCTGACATGCAAAGCCGCCGCCTTTTGTTTCAGCGGAGTACCGTCTAATTCCTAAAACTAATAACTGCTGCCCTTGAACTTGGACAACACATGGAACGGGCCGTTCCACCGGTTAGCAAACAACTTTCCCCACTGAGACTCCAGACTTTGGTTGTAAAGGAGCACCAAATCCCCCTTCTGCAAGGGATCCCGGAGACAATGCAAGCAGCGCTCATCCCAATAGCGCACTGATGCCGTCCGAGTCTTCTTCAGCCGGTCCGCCGCCTTTGCAAGCATCCCGTCCCGTCAAAGGAGCTGTTTGGCGCAAGCCTCAAGCAATTCTGCGGGAGTATTCACCTTCCACCAGTCAACCCCCAGGAACGTCTCCAACTCAATGTCCACCAGAAGCACGGGGCGCTGCCCAAAAAGTAACTTGTACGGCAAGTAGCCTGTCGACCGCTTCACCAAAATCCAATCCGCAAACAGAACCATTGGAAGGGTCTCCTGCCCGCGCTTCCCGTCTTCCCCGCACATCTTGACCAGGGCGTCCTTGATTGGTTGATGCCCGCGTTCAATCATGCCAGCCCCCTTGGGATAGTACTCCGTCACCCGGCCGAACTTGGCTCCGCAACTTCTCACCAACTCAACCAAACGGCCACAAAACTCAGCCCCTCCGTCCACTTTAACCAGACAAAGCAACCCGTACTGCGCGAACCAATCTTCCTCCAGAAACAGAGCAACTTTGTCCGCCGAGAGCTTGACCAATGGACGTGCTTCCGCCCAACCGGACAGGTTGTCCCGCGCGACAAGCAAATAGGCGAACTTATTGGCCTTGATGTGGACAACATCAAGCAAGACTCAACCAAAGAGGGCGTCTTCCCCTGTGGGGTTTCCAACTTCCTTGGGCAATCTTGCGCTCCACCGTTGACAGGATTTGCAGGACGCCAGCCATTCCCACACCGCACGCACTACCCCCGGTGTGGTGTCATTATATAGCCTTGGGTCGGGAACTGCGTCGCTGCCTGCGCGCTCAGCATCTGGTAGGATAGGCTCAGCAGTGGGGGTGCGCTGGTTCTCAGCAGTAGCCGCTGCGGGCTCAGCAGCAGTTGCCGCGAGGCTCAGCAGTGGGCGCAGCGGATCAAGCACGCGGCTGCGGGCCGGGCCTGACTAGGGGAGACGGGCCGCGATCCGCTTGGATATCCAACTCACGGATGGAGCTGGGCCGACCAGGTTCTCGGGCGGTTAGTCGGGGGAGGAAAAGGCAGGGCAACAGCGGGGCTATATGCGTGGACAACCGCGCGCAAGCGCGGGCCGGCCACAGGATGGGAAATCCACAACGGCGTGTCGGGCGGATACAGGCAAGCGCGGTGAACTTTGGGTAGCGCGCGGTGGAGGGCCGCGCCACGGAAGGACAAACCGGATGTTTGGAATGGCAGGCGAGCTGAAGGGGTAGGGTATGGGTATGGGTTGGGGGATGGGTTAGGGTTCTGGGTCTAGGGTTTCTTCTTCATGGTTGTCAGTTTGTCTTTGTGCTTGTACTTAGGTTAGGGCTGAGGGGAGGGGATATAAGATACCTCTCCCCTCAGCACGGGTTGGAGGGGCACACACACACACACAGGAGGGGGGAATAGGAAAAAGGAAGATTAGAATCTCACTCTCTCTCTCCCGGACAAGGAATCATCCTCGAGTCTTACAGGCGCTAGAACCATCAAACTCCGTGACTTGGGACAACTTTGTGAGGGATAACCTCTAAAGTTTCCACATCTGGGGGTCTGGCCGGGAACTTTGATCCGTTCTCAGTCTCTTGAAGATAACGCAGGATGTTGCTGACAAAAGCTCTGGGATCCAATTCTCCCCTTCCATATCCTCTACGTTCAACTCCTGTTCCTGCTGCTCAACCCCCTCCGCCGCCATCCCCTGTGGAAACTAAAGGGGCAACACCCCAGAAGTCGTCCTCGAGTTCCGGAAGTTATTGATCAAAGCGTCTGTAAGGAGATTGGATGCAGCCGTTCTTGAGAGAGAGAGGGAGAGAGAGAGAGCAATAATAAGATGAATTCCTTCCTTTCCAATCCAATCCAATCCGATGCCATAAAAAGTGATATCCTAGAGTGCAGTCCCGTCCGTGAAGTGAAGTGAAGTGAAGTGAAGTGCAGTCCCCTCCCTTCCTTCCTCCCATCCTCCGATCATAAGATGCCCCTACAACCCGGAGTTGAGAGCAAAGTATTTAAGCCCTCCCTCTCAACCCTAACCTAAGTACAACCACAAGTAACAAGAAAGAGTGATGAAATACAACCCTAAGCCGCAGAACCCTAGCCCAACCCTATCCCTCCATACCTTGCCATTACCCGCGCCCTTTGGTATTAACGTAGCCCGGTTCGTCCGCCCGCGCGTGTCCGCCCGACAACCCGTTCCAATATCCGGGGCGTACCCACGTGACCCAATCCGCGCGTCTTGCAATGCGCGGTACAATCCGTGCAAGCTTTCCAATCCGTGCAAGCTTTCCAATCCGCGCGAGCCTTCCGATCCGTGCAAGCCTGCCAAACCGCAAAAGCTTTCCAATCGGCGCAAGCCTTCCGATCCGCGCAAGCCTTCTGATCCGCGCAAGCTTTCCGATCCGCGCAAGCCTTCCGATCCGCGCAAGCCTGCCGAACCGCAAAAGCTTTCCAATCCGCGCAAGCCTTCCGATCCACGCAAGCCTTCTGATCCGCGCAAGCTTTCCAATCCGCGCAATCCGTCGTCTCCCTTCTCCAGGTGCTGAGCCCAACCCAACCGCTGCTGGGCCTACCTGACTGCTGCTGAGCCCGCCTGCAGCCCTTTCCTGACTCGCGTCCATAAAAGAGCACCACATCCCCCCCCAACTTGAGTTCTGTCCCCAGAGATCTCCCACCATCTCACCTTCCGTAGTTATTGTTGTGCGCAATTGAGTAGCCTTTGGGCTTGTGAGTCCCTGAGCAAGAATAAGAACCGCGCGCAATATCCGCGCCTTGGAGAGAGAAGATCAGCGCCAGTGGGAAATTGGAAAAGGTGAGAAATCCGCGCCAGTGAGAGTCTGAAGGTGAGAAATCCGGGCCAGTGAGAGTATCTGCAAGAGTACATGGGGAGACAGAAAAGGAAAAATGAATAGATAAGAAGGAACAAGAGATTTTTTTTTTTTTCTTTTTTTTTTCTTTTTTTTTTTTTCTTTTTTTTTTTTCTTTTTTTTTTCTTTTTTTTTTTTCTTTTTTTTTTTTCTTTTTTTTTTTCTTTTTTTTTTCTTTTTTTTTTCTTTTTTTTTTTTTTGAGCCCACGTCCTGCGTCCCAACTCCAACCTTCCACCCCGCGCTAGCTCCCCCCCAACTTTGCCGCTGTCCTCAGCCGACCGCGCCCCACCCATCGCCAGATCCGCGGAGTGTTGCCTCAACCAATTCTGCAGGGACCTTGTTTGCAAATTGTTGTCCCAGACTGCCTAGGTGCACCTCCCGCCGCCAAGACCCTCCTGCATCCTTTGAAATTTGAGCCCATCCATGCGCAAAACCCAAACAAAAGCAAACACCCCCAGACGTCCTTACAACAACCCGCCGTGGAGGAGGAAAGAGGCTTTGAAACCCTTTCAATCCCAGCTCTCTTCTCCCCCACCCCGTCCACACAACATCCTTTGCCCTTTGCCTTTCTTGCGGCCTTGTTCTCCCCTCCAGAGATTTCTGACCGCTCCCTGCCCGCCAGACCGGGTGTGACCACTTGACCCTTCCGCTCCGCCCCACCGTCTGTCCATTCCGCGCCCTTCCTTTCCGTTGCTGCCACTACCCTTTCCAAATGCGCGCTCCCTGCTGTCAAAGAGGTCCAGCTTGGGTTGTGATTCTTCAACGCGTGGTCCGTCTCTTCCGCCGCCGTGTGTACCTTCTTTGCAAGATCCGTCCGCCGCTTGCCAATTCCCAGTCCGCACGGAGCATCCATTTCCCGTTCCGTTGTCCTCACCCACTTCCTGTCAGTAGGCCGCACCGGTTCCATCAATTCCCGCTTCCCCAACACGTTCTTAGCCCCCACTGGGGAAACCAATTCCATGTTTGAATCCACTGTCCGGTCCCTTTGTCCCGTCTGCCAATGGTTGTTGTCCTCCCCATTTGCACACATGTGGGGCGCAGATGCGCTGGGAGACTGAATACTCTCCAGATAGGCCTCAAGGCCCCTTGCCACCTCTGCAAGTTTGCTAGCCCAAGAGATGGTTGCCGGTGGCGGGGCCGGAACATACTCTGCCCTGTAGTACTCCAGTTCCGCGTAGTCCACTTCCGCTTGCAACCGGGTCCCGTTGCGCGCGCCTGCCTTGTAACCCAATTCCACGGATGGCTTGAGATCGTCCTTCCAAAAGCAAGAACCGTGCCTCACCCATCTTGCCAGCATGTCCTCCTTCAGTTCCGGCCAATCCAGGTTCAGGTATCCTCCCATCTCCTCCACTTCCCAACGCGCTTCCGCGTCCTCGATGAACAGGAAGACATGGCGCACCTTCTCAAAATCCAAAACGCCTTCAGAGTCCGCGATTGTTTCATACCGTGAGATGAATCGCTCCACCTCCGCAATGTTGAGTCAAATATGCGGGTAAATCCATGGAGTAGCGCGGAAGCCGTCGGAGGAGGAAGGAAGAGAAGCGGCTGTTGATAGCATCCGTGAGTACCTTCAAGAGACTTCGACAAAAGATTTGTTCCCGGCCAGACCCCCAGATGTGGAAACTAAAGGGGCAACACCCCAGAAGTCGTCCTCGAGTTCCGGAAGTTATTGATCAAAGCTTCTGTAAGGAGATTGGATGCAGCCGTTCTTGAGAGAGAGAGGGAGAGAGAGAGAGCAATAATAAGATGAATTCCTTCCTTTCCAATCCAATCCAATCCGATGCCATAAAAAGTGATATCCTAGAGTGCAGTCCCGTCCGTGAAGTGAAGTGAAGTGCAGTCCCCTCCCTTCCTTCCTCCCATCCTCCAATCATAAGATGCCCCTACAACCCGGAGTTGAGAGCAAAGTATTTAAGCCCTCCCTCTCAACCCTAACCTAAGTACAACCACAAGTAACAAGAAAGAGTGATGAAATACAACCCTAAGCCGCAGAACCCTAGCCCAACGCTATCCCTCCATCCCTCGCCATTACCCGCGCCCTTTGGTATTAACCTAGCCCGGTTTGTCCGCCCGACAACCCGTTCCAATATCCGGGGCGTACCCACGTGACCCAATCTGCGCGTCTTGCGATGCGCGGTCCGATCCGTGCAAGCTTTCCGATCCGCGCAAGCCTTCCTATCCGCGCAAGCCTGCCAAACCGCAAAAGCTTTCCAATCCGCGCAAGCCTTCCGATCCGCGCAAGCCTTCTGATCCGCGCAAGCTTTCCGATCCGCGCGAGCCTTCCGATCCGCGCAAGCCTGCCGAACCGCGAAAGCTTTCCAATCCGCGCAAGCCTTCCGATCCGCGCAAGCCTTCTGATCCGCGCAAGCTTTCCGATCCGCGCAATCCGTCGTCTCCCTTCTCCAGGTGCTGAGCCCAACCCAACCGCTGCTGGGCCTACCTGACTGCTGCTGAGCCCGCCTGAAGCCCTTTCCTGACTCACGTCCATAAAAGAGCACCACACCGCTCATGCTCCCAGAGTTAGCAGGTTTGCTCCTCCCTCGGAAGGGTAATTGGACATGGCGGCAGAGGCCCCTTGCCGCGTTTGGTTGAGGCCGAGGGATTTCCCTCACCTTTGTTTCAGTACCTCGGACGTTGAGCGGTTTCTTTGTAGATTCGAGGGGATCGCGGATTTGGAGGGCGCGTTGGGCGCCAATAAGGTTTGGACCATTGTGCTGTTCATTACCAAGGAGGAGAAGCTGTGGGACATGGAGGAAATGATTGGTTACGAGAGGCAAGACTGGGGGAAGTTGAAAAGCAAGATGTTGGCAAGGTGGGGAAAGCACAAACCCCGGTTCCGAGAAAGCAACTTTGATTGAGCCGCAGAGGAAGAAAGCAAGAATGGCGGGGTGCGATTGCGCAAAGGATTAGTGGAATATATGTCAAAGTTTGAGCAAATCTACGGCTACCTGGCGAAGAATGAGGTTGTCGCGGGCCAGAAGGGTGCCATGAAGCGGGAGTTTCTGGGGGGTCTCGCGCCACAGCTCCGTTCCAGAGTGCAGCGATACCTGTATGACCACGGTCTGGTTAAGAGGTTGCTGGATGGGAGTGTCGCGATTCTTCCCAATCTTTTGGTTATCTGTCAAGCTTTGGAGAGAAAAATTGATTTGGACGAGCGCATTGCAGATACGGCACAAACGTAGCCGTCTTCTTCCAAGAAATTGGTCACAATCTTGGCGCCGGTCCCCGACCAAACCTCGGCCGCGCGGCCGCCAATGCCTTCTCATGCCAGAATTTCCCAACAATCCGTGGGACCATCAGTCGGAGAGATGACGGAGATTCTGCGGGACATAAGGGTTTTCCTCAACCGGACATCGGCTCCCACAGCTCCGACAGCTGCCCCATCTCCGGCGGCTCCTTCTCAACCGCGCGCGGTACCGCCTCACATGGTAGAAGGGTTCCAGCCCCCCAGCGGACCATCTGGGTTGTTTGGGTTGCCGTGGTGTTCATATTGCGGGGAGAGAGGGCACTGGAAGTTGGCTTGTGAGAACCTCACTCGAGACATGGACGAGGGGCTAGTTTGCACATCCGGGATGACGTACATATTCCCGACAGGTGAATCGGTGGATCTGACCAAGGACAAGCTGCCACCAATGGTGCAAGTGCGGGAAAGAGCGAGGGCTAAAGCCAAGACCGCCCGGGTCTCACTTGGGATTGTCACCGCGCCCGGAGACTGGGTAGCGCCAAGAGTTGAGGCCAAAGTCAGGGCATTGGCGACAAACGAGCGGATCGCAATGGATGTTGACAAGCAACTAATGGCCCCAAAGCCAGTCGCGCGCGTACCAGCGTCGGAAGGGCTGCCTGCTAATCCTGCGGGGAAGAAGAAGGCCGCGGACATTGTCCAAAGGGTGATGGGGAACGACTCACCAATACCTCTGACCCTACGGGAGCTAGCGGCGGTGTCCCCTGCGGTTGTCGACAAGATGGTCCAGGCCTTAAAAGATTGCGGTCAGGGCCGGATGCCGACAACGGTTCAGAAAGTTAATGTGGCGGAGGAGGAAACGGATCCCGAGCCGTGCCGGTTGAAGTTGGTATCCGTCCCGCTTGCTTATGTCGCAATGACCATTGCGGGGCGGAAGGTGTGGGCAATGGTGGACAGCGGGTTGATGGTCAACTTGCTTCCGTCAAGGTTGGTGGACAAGCTTGGCCTGGTGCGGAGGAAGTGCGCAATGGGCCTTTGGGCGTCAAATGGCGGCGAATGCCGTGTGGATGGAGTAGTAGAGGCGGAGGAGGTAGAAGTTGCGAAGGTTTGTAAGCCCCTGTCATTTCTCTCAGTGGAATGCGGAGATGTGATTCTAGGTTGGCCGTTTATGTTTGGGTTCCAAGCTCAAATGGCCTTCAACGCCAAGGAAGGGACGGAGGCGCTGACCGTCAAAGACCCACTTGGAGCGCGGTTCGAAACGACAATCTGCGATCGCGGGCAAGGGAGATGGGTATAGGACCCAGTGTCTGGCGGCAACAGGGAGTCCGGCGTGGGGGCTGACCGCAAGGGTCACCCTGCGGAGGATTTTTGCTAGTTGGCCGCGGTTACCGTGTGGGGCAAGCTCCGGCTCAGCACGGGCGGCCAACAGGTAAGGAGCAGGTGGAGGGGGGCGCGCATAGGGCGCAGGCGCCAGAAGTAAGTTCTATTCCTCAGCATGCATTGCGGGAAGGCTCTACGCTTCAAAAACCTTATCATTGTGCCACAGTCGTGAGCAAAGGCAAAAGCCCCGGTCTGGTTATTACTAGGGCTTACAACAGTGACGGCCGGGTCTGGATGGCGCGGTGCAACGCGGGCAAGTACAAACCGGTGGCGCAAAAAGTCTGGCGGCGGAATGAGCCAATGCCTCAGGGACTCAACGGACCCCTACGACCAATCGCGTGGTCCCGGGACCCGTGGGAGACACCCCTTGGGTAGAATGGATGGATAACGCGGTCGGCGGAAATCATGGACAAGCGGGTGGACGCCCTTAACTTTGGACCGACGGGATGGCTGAGTGCGGAGGAAAGGGATCTTCTGGTATTGGTATTGGTGCTGAGGGAGAAGGCACTTGCTTTCGGACCGGACAAGCGCGGGTTGTTGAGAGGCCAGGTCGGGGACCCTTATGTTATTCCCACTGTCCCTCACAAACCGTGGCAAATCAAGCCAATTCCGATCCCCCGTACTGTTTGGGAACCCTTTCTGGAGCTGGTGCGGGAGTGTGTGAGAACGGGGCTTTACAAGCAGTCCACATCAAGCTATTAGAGTCCTATCTTTGTGGTCGTTAAACAGGATGGGAAGTTGCTAAGGATTGTTCACCACCTTCAGAGGCTCAATTTGTTCATGTTGGGATTTCACTCTGCTGGGATTTCACTCGCTGGATTTCACTCACCAGTCCCAGTTTGCATCTGTTCCTCTTGGGTTCCCCGCATAAAACTCACTTGGGGGAAGCGTTCTTTGAACTCTTCCGCGCAGGGCTCATGGGAGGTCTCACGACCATCGTTCTCCCTCTCCTGATCACTCAAACCACCACAACCATTCTACTTTGCCAACTCCCCCAGCTCCTGCATCACTCAATCAAAACTTCCCTCTCTGTTTCTCTTTCCTCTTTTTCTTTTTGTTCTCTTTCCTTCCTTCTCTCAAGATCACTTCCAACGTCCTTCTTTAAATCTCCTCCTCACTCGTCAATCATCTCTTGAACATGCCGTCAAGTCTCAATATCCCTGTACTGCCTGGTTAGATTCGTTGTCTAAATCCTACCAGGCCTCTATCTGAACTGTCTCTTTGCCCTGCAAATATCAGCCTCCAAATCTCGTCTCTTGATTCACCCTCAGACTCAACTCGTCGACTAGGCAGACCCCCTTTTCTGTTGGTTCTGTCTCTCAACTCTGACTCTTCTTCTGTTCTGTGTCATGTCTCTTTTTCTCTTTGTCATATCTTACTCATCAAACTTTCTTCCTTCAGCTCTCAGTCTTGTGGTTAGATCTGTAATCAATAATTGCTCTTCACAGTTAAAAGCCGAAGGTCTCTCGTACAGATCTGGAGCACTCAAACCAAGGAACCATGGACTGAGGGAGTATTTGATGGCCACAATGGACTTCCAACAGACAATGCTGAAGACGGCTCTCAAAACCATTCCCTTGCTCGGTGACAATAACTATGGCATTTGGCGGGACAAAATGGATGTGATTCTCGACGTCAGGGGTTGCTCTATTGCCATGAATGACAACACCTCTACTCTTGAATCTTCAGTCAACGACAAACTCAAACTCTTGATCATCTCTAAACTCGACTCAACTGCTCACAATAACATTGTCACCGCCAAAAACAGGAATTCAGCTAAACTCCTGTGGAAGGCGATCATTCAAAAATTTGCCTCATCTCAAGCCTCAAATCGCGCCCGAGTATTCAATAATTTCTTATACCTCACATTCAATCCAGAAGACATCGTTGAATTCATCACTAAGGTCAAAGTTAGTCTCAAGAAGATGGCGGAAGTAGGAATCAAACTTCCAGATGACATTGTGGCATACCTCCTTCTTTTCAAATTTCCCCCTTCCATGGAGGAATTTAAACAACAGATTATGCATTCCGACAAGGAACTCACTGTCGAGTACGTCCTCAATCACCTCACCCAACTGAACAACGAATCCATTGCTCAATCATCTATATCAAGTTCAAAATCTAAGGGAGATGTGGCTCTGTTTGGAGGAAAGCATTCACCTCGTCCGAATCAATCCAAAGGACCCAAACCCAAAAGATGTATCAAAGGGTTTCACCATCCCGGTCAAGACAAAAATCACTCGGCCGCAGATTGCTGGAATCTTCATCCTGATGTGGCCCCCAAATGGTGGAGAGAGAACCAAGCCAAATGGAAGGCAAAGAAGAATGGATCTAAAGCTAAAGTTGAATCCCACTCGGCTCACTACCTCGCCTTACTGAATCAATGGATCAAACATGGGGACCACAACTGCCGCTTCTTGCTTGACAGTGGAGCGTCAGTCCACATGATAAACGACTCCCGATTCTTCTGTGAGATGGAACCTTACGTGGGCGATCCTATCAGGCCCAGGAAAGAAGGTGCCTGTTTAGAGATTAAGGGGAAGGGAACTGCGATTCTACACTGGAAGGACATTACAATCAAACTCTCCAACGCCTTCTACGTGCCGGACGTAACCATCAATCTGATTAGCGCCGGCACTCTAAACAGCAAGGGTTGCTCCATTGTCTCCTGTGACAAAAGGTTCTCAATTTTGCATAATGACAAGTTCATCCTTGAGGGGTCAATCAAAGACAACCTGTATACTCTTCCTACTCCTACATTCACTCCACTCTCTTCTCCTAAATCCTACCATTCTTCTCTCTCTACTACTCCCAAAGACGCACTCCTTGAGATTCATTGGAAATATGGCCACGCCTCACTGTTGAGACTTGCCCCCTTCATTTGCAACATTCCAAACGACGTCATTCAGGGGTTCCAATGCATTGACTGTGTTAAGAGCAAGATCACAAAGGCCTCATTCCCTCATTCATCTACTCGCAGTTCAAAGACTTTTGATCAAATTCATCTCGATCTTATGGGACCAATCCGACCCTCATTCAAGGTCGGCCACAAATTCATCATGTCGCTTGTGGACAACAAGAGTGCTTACCTGGCTGCTTTTCCACTGGCCTCGAAGGATAAAACTGCCGATGTCATCATTAGTCTCCTTGAAAAGGAACATTGACGGCGTGGTGTATATCCCTCTGAGGTCTGTTTGGATGGAGGAACCGAGTTCGTCAACTAGAAACTGTCAACGTACTTTGACGAACGATTCATCACTCACATTGTTTTGGAGCCATACCACCCAGAACACAATGATCAAGCCGAACGTGCTAATTGAACCATTGTTGAATCAACTCGGGCCACTCTCAAGGATGGTAGGCTTCCCCCATTGGTCTGGCATGAAGTCGTCAAAGCATGCTGCCTAATGCTGAACCAAATCCCTACCAAAGACAAGGATGAAACTCCCTGGGTGAAGATACACGGTCAACCTCTTCCTTCTTCTTTCCTTAAACCCATTGGCAGCCCGTGTATCTATCTGATCAACAAGAGAGTCAAAGGTTCAAAGTTTGAGTCTAAGGGAGAAGAGGGCACCTTAGTAGGCTTTAATCCTCTCTTGCTTTCATATCAAGTGCTGACCAAGTTTGGTTCTGTTATCTCCACAAAGCACATGAAGTTCCTGTCCATGCCACGACCTAACACTTCTGGTCTTGACTTTGATGACAACTCACTGCATGATAATACGGCCAAACCGCTTGACTCTGGCCTACTCCCCAACCAAACTGATCCCTCTCCCCTGTCTCACAATCAGCAGCGATCTCCTTGGAGAAAGTATTGCAATCGCTCGGATGAGTCCGCATCTTCATCGGATAGCGGTGACTCTGAATCTGCTGATCTCTCCTCTTCCAAAGACGTCAAAAATCCCAACTCAGTGGAGGAACTCACCTCAACCTCCGCTCAGCCGTCTCAACAAGACAATGGACCAGCTGGAAGGTCCTTGCGTGACCGATCTCGCATCAAGCCACCTCAAAGATATGGATTTTATCATTACTACAAACCCAAGTCCTACAATGACGCCCTCAATTGCGAAGAACACCTTGAATGGATTGAAGATATGGATGCGGAGCTCAATTCGATCAAAGACCTTCTCATGTGGGAAGACTACGATGGGCCTGAACCAAGGAACATTCTCAAAACCACGTGGATTGACAAAATCAAGCACAACTGCCATGGTGATCCGGTCAGATACAAGGCTTGTCTGTGCGTTCAAGGATTCAATCAGATCCATGGACTTGACTACACCAACACCTTTTCACCAACTGGAAAGCCTTCCACTCTCCTTTTGCTGCTTCTCTACGCCCTCAAATCTAAGCAGAAGATTTGCCAATTCGACGTCAAGAGCGCCTTTTTACATTCACCCATTGACGAAGAAGTCATCATTCAGACTCCGAAAGGTTCCAAGCAAACCGGTAAATTTCTCAAACTCCAAAAGTCTCTCTACGGTCTCAAGCAAGCGCCGAAGAACTGGTACAAAACCCTCACGGCCTGGTTCAAAGAAGTCGGCTTTGAAGAATCCTCATGCAATCCGTGCCTATACCTCTCTCGCGACGGGAAGTCTTGGCTGTTCTTCCTTATTGACGATCTGGTTCTTGTTGGTGATGGCAATAGATTCAAAAGGAAGTTCCTAGATTGCTTCTCAGGTTCAACTGCAAAAGATCCAGACACGGTCCTCGGGATGAGAATCAAAGTGTTAGAAGATAAGATCCTCCTCAGCCAGCCCAAACACATAGAACGTGGACTAAGGAGCTAGGCCTCAAGGATTTCAAGCCCAGCAAATCTCCTCTAACTCCAAATTTACAACTCAAGCCAGCTTCCGATGACGAGTTCAAGAAGTTCATGGCTCTAAACATCAACTATCGGTCTGCCATAGGCTTGCTCAATCATATCGCGTGCTACTCATGACCGGACGTAAGCTTTGCCATGTCCAGCCTTGCCAGATTCAACGTCAAGCCCGGCCTTCCCCACTGGAACAAGGTGAAGAAGACCTGGAAGTACCTGAAGGGCACTCCGCACATCAAACTCTGCCTGAACGTGGGAAGCCCCGACTGCCTCATCTCCGCCTACTCGGATGCTTTCTGGGCTGATGATCCAAATACTAGACAATCTCAAACCGGTTATCTCTGCACTGTCTATGGTTGTACTGTATCCTGGAACAGTTGTAAACAGAAAAATATCACGTTCAGTTTGACTGATGCTGAACTGAACGCCTTTGTAGACGCATTTCAAGAAGCCACCTGGATCAGAGCACTGGCCTGCAAGATGTTCTCAGTTTACTCAACAGCCATCATCATTCACACTGACAATAGCGGGCTAATTGACAAACTCAAACGATTTGGATCCAATTCAAAGACCCAACACCTGGATTTAAAAACCAAAGGCATGCGCAATGAGCTAAAGTCGGGAAACATCCAGGTAAAGCTGGTTAGATCAGAGGATATGCCCGCTGATGCTCTCACAAAAAGCATCGGCATCTCTAGCCTTGAGCTTCTTTGCTCCTTTTCTCAGATCTCCAGGTCCTCGTAGTGCTTCTTCCTCTCGTTATGTCTTGTTTTCCTTTTTTTTTCTCTTCTTTTTCTCTTTTTGTTTGTTCTCTCTTCTTTGTTCAATCTGGTCTCCATAGGCTATAAGCCCTCTCATCTCACCAGGCATGGGGCGTGTTGGGATTTCACTCTGCTGGGATTTCACTCACTGGATTTCACTCACCAGTCCCAGTTTGCGTCTGGTCCTCTTGGGTTCCCCGCATAAAACTCACTCGGGGGAAGCGTTCTTCGAAATCTTCCGCGCAAGGCTCATGGGAGGTCTCACGACCATTGTTCTTCCTCTCCCGATCACTCAAACCACCACAACCATTCTACTTTGCCAACTCCCCCAGCTCCTGCATCACTCAATCACAACTTCCCTCTCTGTTTCTCTTTCCCCTTTTTCTTTTTGTTCTCTTTCCTTGCTTCTCTTGAGAGCACTTCCGACGTCCTTCTTTAAATTTCCTCCTCACTTGTTGATCATCTCTTGAAAATGCTGTCAAGTCTCAATATCCCTGTAATTCCTGGTGAGATTTGTTGTCTAAATCCTACCAGGCCTCTATCTGAACTGTCTCTTTGCCCTGCAAATATCAGCCTCCAAATCTCGTCTCTTGATTCACCCTCAGACTCAACTCGTCAACTAGGCAGACCCCCTTTTCTGTTGGTTCTGTCTCTCAACTCTGACTCTTCTTCTGTTCTGTGTCATGTCTCTTTTTCTCTTTGTCATATCTTACTCATCAAACTGTCTTCCTTCAGCTCTCAGTCTTGTGGTTAGATCTGTAATCAATAATTTCTCTTCAGTTCACTATTTGCAACGCGGGGCTTCCACCGCGTGTGGAAGAATTTCTGGAGTCAATGGCCGGGCGCGCTTTCTACGGGCTGGTGGAGGTAATGGGGGGATATGACCAGCGAGAACTCCACCCTGACTCGCGGCCACTGACAGCGTTTGAGACCGGGCTAGGGAGGATGCAGCTGACGCGGCTACGGCAAGGTGCAATCAACTCAGTGGTGGTTTGCCAAGCCCAAATGATCTGGATACTACGTGAAAATCTTCCGGAAGGCGTGCAAATCTTCATCAACAATGCTGGCATTAAAGGCCCCAGAACAGACTACGGAGGCGCGGTTGTAGAGGATGCACCCGCAATCTGTCAATTCGTCTGGGAATACGCGGAGACTCTGGAACAAGTCCTCTTCCAAATTGAGGAGGCAGGCCTTACCGTGTCCAGGAAAAAGTTAGCAGTCTGCATTCCGGCGCTCAAGGTGCTGGGGCACGTCGTGGCCTTCGACGGTAGGCAAATAGCGGAGAAGAAGCGGAACAAGGTTCTTGAATGGCCGACTCCTCGGACGGTGTCGCACGTCTTGCAGTTCCTGGGGTTGTGCAGCTACGTCCGCATGTTCATCAAGCGGTTTGCGGAAGCGGCGAGCCCAATGCGGGCGCTGACGCGTAAGGGGGCAGAGTGGAATTGGACCAAAGGATGCAATGCCGCATTTGCGAAGCTCAAGGAGATCGTGGGGAGCAACATTGTCCTTCGGGACCTCGATTACAATGCCGGAGGGATACGCCTGGCGGTCAACTCTAGTGAGTTTGGTGCCGGGGGGGGGGTCTTGACACAGGAGGAGGACGGAAGAGATAGGCCAGTGCTCTATGAATTGGTCACCTTTACCGCAACAGAGAGTTGCTATTCACAGCCAAAGCTGGAGCTGTGCGGCTTCCCCAAGATCGTACGGCGGTTGCAGCACCTCTTGTGGGGCGTGACCTTTGAGCTCTTGGTTGACGCGGAGGCCTTGGCGCGAATGATTAACTCACCGACGCTGCCAAACGCGCCCATGACCAGGTGGGTAGCGTTTCTCCAGTTATTCTCCTTTAGCGTGGTACACATCCCAGGAATGGCGTTCACAATGCCAGACGCGCTGTCGCAGTACCTGCGGGACAATCCCTACGAGGGGGAGGAACCCTTGGACGTGGAAGCGCCGGTCGTTTGGGTAGGAATGGCGGAGGCGGCGATTTGTCTTCCGTTGTGTCAGTCAGGGCGTTACGCGGTCTTGCGCTCTTATTTGCAGGATCTCTGGTTCCCCGAGGGCACGGCGGGCACTGTCGTCCGGTGGGTGAGGCGTAACATTCTGAACTTCTACTTACAGGATGGTCAGTTATGGCGGCGGAGTGGTTCTGTGCCTCTTGTTGTTGCGACTTCTAGGGCCAACCAAGAGGTGATCCTACAAAGTCTGCACGACGACCTTGATCATCGGGGTGAGGTTGAGACGCGGAGAAGGGTGAAAGCAAGGTTTTGGTGGCCGGGGATTGTCCGCGCGGTGCGCGATTGGGTGAAGTTGTGCAAGGCCTTCCAGCGGCAAAGCTCGGGTCTGCCCAAGGAGGTTGGCCACCCCATGGGCGAGGACGCGCTGTTTGGGCGCGTTTTGCTAGATGTGGTCCACATCAAGGCGGAAAAATTTGCATTTTTGCTGGTTGCGTGTGACAATCTGTCTGGGTGGGTGGAAGCGAGGCCCCTAGTGAAGCTATCGGCGGAAAAGGTGGCTCAGTTTCTGGAGGAGGAATGATTCACACGCTACGGATTGCTTCGCTTGGTCACCGTCAACGGAGGGGCGGAGTTTTGGGGATGCCTGGTGACGCTGGTGCAGAGTTGTGGAGCAAAATTTGGGCGCTTGACAGAGTACTACCCAGAGGGCGCGGGGATGATTGAGCGGGGGCATCAGCCGATCAAGGATGCCCTGGTTAAAATGTGCCGTGAGGACGGCAAAAGGTGGCAGGTGGCGCTCCTGGCAGTTCTTTTCGCCAATTGGATCTCCGTGAAGCGCTCTACGGGGTATTTGCCTTACAAGCTACTCTACGGGCAGCCGCCTGTGCTTCCTGTGGACATTGAGCTGAACACTTTCTTGGGTGTGGATTGGTTGAAGGTCAAGACGTCCGCAGATCTGGTTGAGGCGCTGGCCGAGCAACTCCTTAGGCGTGAGGAGACCTTGAGAAGGGCCGCAGATTGTTTGAAGAAAACCCGGACGGCCTCCGTCCGCTATTGGGACAAGCGCTGTTCCCATCGGCTCTGGGATCCGCTGTGGAAGGGGGACCTGGTCCTGCTGTATAATCGGAGTCTGGAATCCCAATGGGGCTGGCTTTTCGCCAACCGGTGGAACGGGACGTACCGCGTGGCCTCTAAGTTCTTGGGCGGCAGCTACAAGCTTGAGGAATTGGACGGGGAGCCGCTTAAACAGAAGGCCGCGGCTTTGCATTTGAAACACTTCTTTGCGCACGGTTCCACTTCCTTTAAGGAAACGGCGGGCAATGATTTGGGGTCTGGGGGCGAGGCGGTCCCGGAGTCAGGCAACGACGCGGAGCGTTTGGGTAGCAAAGAACCGACGCGCAACGCGCAACCCCGGAGAAGTCAAAGGTTGCGGACTGCTGGGGACAGCTGTCAAGCTGGGGGGGGGGGCGCTAGGTGGTTAAGCTTGATTTGGTGAGGGGGTGTTCTAGCCGGTTCACAGCCGGGACAACTAGACACCCCAGAATGTTTGTCTCCTTATGTTTTGGTTTTGACTTGGTTTCAGATTGGTACTGGCTACGGTTTATTTATTGCAGGTACGCGGGCGCAGCGTGAAGTCGGGTCCACAAACGCAAGGACAAGCCCCGCGCACGGATGGCGGGACAAAGAGCTCTGCAAAAAAAAAAATAAATAAATAAATAAATAAATAAATAAAATAAAAATAATAAATATAGAATATTTCTTTCTCCTCTTTGGATCCGGGCTGTTTTCCTTCCTCCTTTTCTGTTTCTCTCCTGTTTCTTTCTTCAACGGACGGGCGCAATGGACAGGGACGGTGTGGACATGGTTAAAAGCTTAGCTTTTTAAGGGGGTGCTCTAGCCGGTTCACAGCCGGAATGACTAGACACCCCAGAATGTTTGTTTCCCAGCGCTCCTCCCTTATACTTGCGGTTGTGAGCGCGCGCTGTCGGCACGGTGTTTGTTTGTTTTGTAGTACGGGTATGGGGAACTGTGTGGCAGTCCGTCTGGGGCGGTCCAGGTACCCCTTTTTGGAACGGCTAGTCAATCTCAATCTCACTCACAAAGCGGCACGCGGACGCGGACCTCAATTTTAATCTCATTCTCACAAAGCGCGGTCGCGCACTTTTTCTCAGAAGATAGGACCTCGCGCAGAAGACATGTATTTCTCTAGGAATAGGGGAAGCGCGGTACAACAAAAAATGGATGAAGAAAAAGGGGAGAAGGGGAGTGGGGGGAGATGCGCCTAAGCCATCTTCATCATATCCTCCATCTCCGCCCTTGACGACGCCAGTAAGGCCCGGAAAGATGCCAGGAGCGCGCGTTGGGATTCCAAGGATTGGGCGCTGGGGGTTGCGAGGTAATCCCTGAGCATTGTTGTCGACCTTTCCGCGAGGACCTCAAAGCGGGACGCCGGGAGTGCCATTACAATTGGGATGTCCGGAATCTTGGGAGGGCTGGGGAAAGGCGGTGCCGGTGCCAGGACGGGACTTGATCCAAACGAGCAAGGGGGTGATGAGGGGGTCCCCGGGGCATTGCGCGGAGGGCTTGGCTCAGCTGAGGGCGACGACGGGATAAGGATTGGGGACGGCGGAGGAGGGACCTTGGGGGTAGTAGGCCTCTCATCCAAGACCGCTGGTGACGCGGGCGGCGGTGGAGTGCCTCGTGGAGCCAGGGGGGAGGAGCCGGCGTAGGTGCCGGAGGAAGACCTGAAGCTGCAGCAGCGCAAGGCGGGAGAATTTTATCGAGTTGCGGGTCCCTTGCCCCTTCCCTCATCCGGACGCGGTCCAACCAGAATTGCAGGGCCCTCCAATAGTCATTGACGGACAAGAATTTGTCCTTCTGCGGTGGTCCCGCGCGCCGGAGGGGGGAAGCCAAGTCGCGAACCTTGCTTGGCGGAGGGCGGCAACAAGGGGAGCCCAGCGGAGTCCACAAGTCCTCCGATATAGCGTCCTCATCCAAAACTACGAATGAGTCCGGACGAGCCCTCTTGCGCGGCCTGGGGGGGGGGGCTCGGGGCATGCCGTCACTAAGTGAGAAGCAACAATCGCCGCGACGGCAAGCAACACAGGCGCGTTGGTCAGGAGCGATTGAGCATGCGTGCCCGTTCCAGGCGCAGAATTCGCATGGGAGCATGATGGTGATGAAGCGGGGGGAGGGGAATTGGCGGAGTGTGTGAGGTGGAGTAGGTAGGGGGGAACGGTGTGAAGGTGGTCGAGGTAGCAATGGGAACGGACCTCTGGGGACAGAACTCAAGTCGGGGGGGGGGATGTGGTGTCATTATATAGCCTCGGGTTGGGAACTGCGTTGCCGCCTGCACGCTCAGCATCTGGTAGGATAGGCTCAGCAGTGGGGGTGCGCCGGTTCTCATCAGTAGCTGCTGCGGGCTCAGCAGCAGTTGCCGCAAGGCTCAGCAGTGGGCGCAGCGGACCAAGCACACGGCTGCGGGCCGGGCCTGACTAGGGGAGACGGGCCGCAATCCGCTTGGATATCCGACTCATGGATGGAGCTTGGCCGACCAGGTTCTTGGGCGGTTAGTCGGGGGAGGAAAAGGCGGGGCAACAGCGGGGCTATATGCGTGGAAAACCCCGCGCAAGCACGGGCTGGCCACGGGATGGGAAATCCACGACAGTGTGGCGGGCGGATACGGGCAAGTGCGGTGAACTTTGGGTAGCGTGCGGCGGAGGGCCGTGCCACAGAAGGACAAACCGGATGTTTGGAATGGCAGGCGAGCTGAAGGGATAGGGTATGGGTATGGGTTGGGGGATGGGTTCGGGTTCTGGTCTAGGGTTTCTTCTTCATGGTTGTCATTTTGTCTTTGTGCTTGTACTTAGGTTAGGGCTGAGGGGAGGGGATATAAGATACCTCTCCCCTCAGCACGGGTTGGAGGGACACACACACACACACAGGAGGGGGGAATAGGAAAAAGGAAGATTATAATCTCACACTCTCTCTCCCGGACAAGGAATCATCCTTGAGTCTTACAGACGCTAGAACCATCAAACTCCGTGACTTGGGACAACTTTGTGAGGGATAACCTCTAAAGTTTCCACACCCGCCACCAGAACCGCTCCTTCACCCACCTTGGCATTTCAACCTCCCCTCAATGACCGAGATTGTCGTGAAGGCTCCGGAGGATAGCTTCCTGATCCGCCCTTGAAGTGGTAATCACAAGAGGAACCGGAGTCTCCCGCCGCCAAAGCTGCCCCTCCTGTACGTAGAAATTCCCCGCTCGCTGCTTTGCCCATTGCATGTCCTTCTCCATAGCTCCTTCGGGAAAACAAAGGTCCCACAAGTAGTCACGGAGAATCGCGTACCGCCTGGTCTGCCAGAGCGGCAGCTGAACGCCTGCCTCCACAACCCCTACCTTGACAACTGGGGCCTCCACATTGAACAGTTCCGCATCCTCAAACATGTCATCCCTCGGATACCGCTACAATGCTTTGGGAATAGTGAACGCTTTCCCCGGAATATGAAGGACAGCAAAGGAGAAAATTTGAAGAAAAGCCACCCACCTGGTCATGGGAGCATTGGGCAACTCCGGGGAATTGATCATCCGCGCCAGCGCCTCTGCTTCCACCAAAAGCTCAAAGTGAACCCCCCACAAAAGATACTGGAGCTGCCGCAAAACTCCAACTTCGGCTGGGAGTACCAGCTTTCCCTTGGAGTGAAGGTGACCGACTTGTAAAGCACCGGCCTATCCTTGCCGTTGTCCTCTTGAGTGAGAACCCCCCCGCGCCAAATTTGCTGGAATTGACCGCTAGCATAATTCCTCCTGTGTTGTAGTCAAGGTTGCGGAGCACAATGTCACGTCCCACAATCTCCTTGAGCTTCCGGAATGCGCTATTGCACTCTTCTCCCCAATTCCACTCCGCGCCTTTCCGCGTTAGTGATTGGAGCGGGCTTGCCACCTCTGCAAACCTCTTGATGAACATAAGGACATAGCTACATAATCCCAAGAACTGAAGGATATGCAACACTGTCCACAGGGTCGGCCATTCGAGGACCTTGTTCCGCTTTTTCTCTGCAATGCGCCGGCCGTTGGAAGCAACAACATGGCTACGGACTTCGAGCGCCGGGACACAAACCGCCAACTTTTTCCCCGACACCGTCAGTCCTGCCTCCTTGATGCAAAACAGGATGTGTTCCAACGTCTGCGCGTATTCCCACACAAAATGTCAAATGCCGGGAACTTCAACCAACTCCGCTCCCCCGTAATCAGATTTCGGACCTTTGATGCCCGTGTTGTCGATGAAGATTTGGACTCCCTCCGGAAGATCATCTTTCAGGATCCAAGCCATTTGCGCCTGGTACACCTCCACGGAATTGGTTGCGCCCTGCGGTAGCCGAGTCAGCTGCATTCTTCCCAACCCAGTCTTGGATGTTGTTAGAGGCCGCAAGCAAGGATCCAACTCGCGCTGGTCGTATCCCCCATCACATCCACTGACCCATAACAAGCGCGAAGGCCATTGACTCAAGGAACTCGTCAACGCAAGGGGGCCTTCCTGCGTCCCGGATTGTAAAAGAGTTGAGCCGCTGTAGATCATGGACAATCCTCAACAACTTTCTTTCCTGATTAACTACCGCAAAGATTGGACTGGAGTAACTAGACATTGACTGTTTGTAGAGGCCGGTCTTCACCCGTTCCCGCATCAACTCCAGAAACTGCTCCCAGACCGCCCGCGGTATTGGGATTGGCTTGATCTGCCACGGCGCGTGATTAACAGTGGGGATGACATAGGGGTCGCCAATATTGTTTTTCAGGAGCCCCCGCTCTTCCGGTCCAAACGCGAGCGCTCTTTCCCAAAGAACCAGAACCAAAATCAGCAACTTGCGCTCCTCCGTACTCAACCATCCCGCCGGGCTAAAATTGAAAGCTGAAATCCGCTCCTCTGTGATCCGCGCCAAACTAGTAACCCACCCCAAAGTCTTAATTGGCGTGACCCAAGGGTCCCACGTCCAAGCAATTGGTTGAAGCGGTCCGTTCAATTCCTGGGGCATTGGCTCATTCCTTGGTCGGAACTTCCGTGACACTGGCTTTTACTTGCCCGCGTTGCACCTCATCATCCGCACGCATCCTTTGCTGTAAGTCCTGCACAGAATGGAACCGCTGCTTTTGCCTTTGCTCACAAGTGTGGCACGATGATAGGGTTTTCAAAGCATAGTACCCTCGGGCAATGCATACTGAGAAAAGGGACTTACTTCTGCGATGTGCGCGCCCTGCACTTTCCTTCCTCCCCCTCCCTGCTCCTCATTAGTCGACCGCCCGCGCTGTGGAAACTAAAGGGGCAACACCCCAGAAGTTGTCCTTGAGTTCCGGAAGTTATTGATCAAAGCATCTGTAAGGAGATTGGATGCAGCCGTTCAAGAGAGAGATAGAGTGAGAGGGAGGGAGCGATAATAAGATTAATTCCTTCTTTTCCAATCCAATCCAATCCGATGCCATAAAAAGTAATATCCTAAAGTGCAGTCCAGTCCGTAAAGCAAAGTGAAGTGGGGTGAAGTGTTTTTCCCCGTCCTTTCCCTTCCTTCCTTCACTATCATAAGATGCCCCTACAACCCGGAGTTGAGAGCAAAGTATTTAAGTCCTCCCTCTCAACCCTAACCTAAGTACAACCACAAGTAACAAGAAAGAGTGATGAAATACAACCCTAAGCCGCAGAACCCTAGCCCAACCCTATCCCTCCATACCTTGCCATTACCCGCGCCCTTCGGTATTAACATAGCCCGGTTCTTCTGCCCGCGCGCGTCCGCCCAACAACCCGTTCCAATATCCGGGGCGCACCCACGTGACCCAATCCGCGCGTCTTGCGATGCGCGGTCCGATCCGTGCAAGCTTTCCGATCCGCGCGAGCCTTCCAATCCGCGCAAGCCTGCCGAACCGCAAAAGCTTTCCAATCCGCGCAAGCCTTTTGATCCGCGCAAGCCTTCCAATCCGCGCAAGCTTTCCAATCTGCGCAAGCCTTCCAATCCGTACAAGCTTTCCGGTCCGCGCAATCCGTCATCTCCCATCTCCAGGTGCTGAGCCCAACCCAACACCTGCTGGGCCTACCTGACTGCTGCTGAGCGCGCCGCCTGCAGCACTTTCCTGACTCGTGTCCATAAAAGAGCACCACAGCGCAAAACCGGAGCTTGTTCCGTGCGGTCTCCTTGGTTGACTAGGAAAAATCCTCCAAAGGTCGCCCGCTGCAGACAAACTCCGCGTCCGGTTCCTCCTCATACTCCAACACTCTCCTCCGCTTCCCTTGCCCGTGATTGCAGATAGTTGTCTCAAACCTTCCGCCGGACAAATCCTCCACCATCAACGCCTCCGTTCCCGCCTCCGGATTGAAAACCATTTGTGCTTGAAACCCAAACATGAACGGCCTTCCCAAAATCACATCCCCACAATCAACCAAAAGAAAAGAAAGAGGCCTACAGACCCTTGCGACCTTGACCTCCTCCTCCTCAACTACCCCATCCACACGACACTCCCCTCTGTTAAGCGCGCGGAGACCCATTGCGCATTTCCACCAAACCAACCCCAAATCATCCACCATCCGCAATGGCAGCAGGTTCACCATTGAACCGCTGTACACCATAGCCCACACCATCCTTCCCGCTATGACCATTGGAACGTAAGCGAGCGGAGTCAAAACCAATTTCAACTCACAATCCTTGCGCCCCTCCTCCTTCCGCGCCACATGAACCCGCTGCATTGTCTGAGGTACCCGGCCCTGACCGCAATCCTGCAACACCTGAACCATCTTGTCTACCACCACCGGAGACACGGCCGCCAGTTCACGCAAGTTCAGCGGGACCGAAGTCTTGTTCCCCATCACCCTACGCATGATATCCACCGCTTTCTTCTTCCCTACAGGATTTGCTGCCGGTGCCTCGGTTCCAGGCATGCACGCGGCTGGTTTTGGAATGGCCGTTGGGGGTCGCTCCTTCGCGTCCACCTCCATTTTATCGGAGACCGCCACCTTTTCTTCCATTGCCACTACCCTTACCTCAGCTTCCACCCAAGGTGGTTGCCAAAATCCGGGACCGGTAATGATGCCCAGGGACGCTTGCACCGTTTTTCCCGCCTCCTGACCCCGTGTTTGCACCTGCTGCATTGCGGTCAGCTGCATTGGCTCCATCGGAATCTGTTTGCCCGTCGACAACATGTACCCCATCCCCGCCGTTCAAACCAATCCCGCGCTGAGATCCTTCGTAAGCTCCTTGCACGCCGATCGCCAATGACCGTTTGCCCTGCAGTATGAGCACCCCCTCGGCACGAAGGTACCGGGTGGCCAAAACCCTTCCACCATGTGAGGTGGAGGCCCTCGCGGCTGCTGCTGGCCCATACGGCTCATGCAGATCTTCAAATCCTTCATCAGTTCCATCAATTCACTTACCGGAGGGGCGGGCCCGGGTTGAGGAACCGGAACACGCGTGGAAGTAGGTGGAACTGGGGCCGGAAATTGTGCCGGAGCCGGAACCTGGGGGGCGGATTTCTTTGGTCCCGCTGGGAAGGACTTAGCGGTGTCCTCAATAAGCTCTTCTAAGTCAAGCTCACTCTCCACAGCCTGGCAAATGACAGCCAACTCCGGAAGGAGTGTGATGCTCCTGTCCAATGACCGCTTTACCAAGT
Organism: Puccinia polysora; assembly: GCA_025617555.3. Lineage (NCBI taxonomy): Eukaryota > Fungi > Basidiomycota > Pucciniomycetes > Pucciniales > Pucciniaceae > Puccinia > Puccinia polysora. The sequence goes on from CM062623.1 coordinate 40,685,302, forward strand.
TGTGATTGTAAAGATGCCGCTGCACCCTTGCCCGGAGTTGAGCACCTAAACCGCCCAGAAACGCGCGTTTCATGGCCCCCGTCTGTCCCGCCACCACCTCGTTCTTTGAAAAGTACCAATAGATCCAATTGAATTTTGAGGTGTACTCCGCCAGCTCCACCCGCTTTCTGACTCCTCCGCGCGCGCTTGCCTCCAAGGCCAGGTGGTCGAAATCGCTTTACCGGAATCAAGGCTTGCACCTACCCCACCGCGTTAGGATCTCCGCCTTTAGTTTTGGCCAATCTTGATTCTTGTAGCCTTCCATTTCCTCCACATCCCGGAGCTTCTTTTTGTCCATAATGAACAGGACAACAAGCCAGGCCTTATCGGTGTCCGACGCACCTTCCGCATCTGCAATACCTTTGTATCTCAAGATGAATTGCTCAACATCCGCGGTGTTGAATTGGATGTGAGGGTAGTCGCGCGGCCTGATGCAAACCTGACAAGTGGGTTCATGGTCACTGGAGACCGATGGGGGAATGGCGTAGCTCATCCTGGGTCAAGCGGAGGGAGGGGGAGGAGGAGGGATGGAAGACAAGAGTGGGGTCGGAGTAGTGGAACCGGAGACGGAAGCAGAAGAAGAAGAAGAAGAAAGAGCAACTGTATGAAGGTATGAATAGGACATTGTGCCCAGTTATCTTTGAAAGACAAGAAATGGAAGGTTACTTCCCGGCCAGACCCCCAGATGTGGAAAGAATAAAGGTTTATCCCCCTATAATTGTCCCAAGGTTCGGAAGTTAATGGTTCACTGAATTTGAAAGGAGATGAGGATGTCCAAAGTTGCACTTAAATGAGAAATAGAAATAAGTAGGTAAAGAGATAAAGAAAAGTAGAGAGAGAGAGAAATTGCAAATCCTTCAATCCTCAGAACTGTCCACCTGGATGTGTATCTGGTATGAGTTCCTTTCATCTCTTGGTGAGATGAGTGATCCAATCCAATGATGAGATGGTCTGCTTCCCTTCCTCCTTCCATACCTCCCCCTCCTTGAACCCAGAGTTGGGAGGGAGGATAAGTCCTCCCTCTCAACCCTAACCTAAGTACACAAGCAAATGAAAGTATGACAAAGAAACAGAAAACAATCCCAAAACAGAAACCCTAGCCTCCTCTCCCCACCTCCTCCGTACCAAACTACCCCCGTTGTCCGTACGCCGTTCCGTCCATCCGGTTTGTCCTTCTCATGACGCGGTCCTTGCACCTCCCCCTACTTGGAGCCCCCTGCGCCTGTCCGTATCCGTTTGTCCGCGCCCGTCGTGGGTGTTTGGTAATATCCGGCATGATCCGCACACTTTCACATGCGCTCCATTGGTTCCTTCATAGCCCGCAGATTACTCCGTCCCTACGTATCCAAACCGGCGCGCCCGCAAACCTTGTCAAGCGCACTACCTTCCAAATCCGATCCCCGGGGCGGATTGCCGCCCACGCCCCATTTGATGCTGAGCCCAACCCGTCCACCAGGTGCAGAGCCAAACAGAGGCTGCTGCTGATCCAGCAGCTGTGGCTGCCGAGAACTCCGCATACCCTAATGCTGAGCCCGCTTGCCTCCAATGCTGAGTGCGCAGCCGCGACGCAGTTCCCAGTCCGTGTCTATAAATTGACACCACACCGTTCCATACAATCTTCAATGTATAGTTTGAAGGGCTTAGAGTAATCTGGTTGGATAAGTAGAGGAGTAGAGGTCATAGCTATTTTTAATTCCTCATAGTTCTTTAGTCTCTCATGAGTCATTTCAAATAAGGTGTTGTTGTTGCATACTTCATACAGACTTTTAGTTAGCATAGCAAACTTTGGTATGTATTGTCTGTAATAACTGCAAAAACTGATGAAAGACAGTAATTCTGTCTTATTTTGAGGCATAGGTCTATTCATGACAGCAGCTATCTTATTTTGATCAGCAGCTAGAGTTAGACCAGAGACTATATGTCCTAAGGCTTTCAATTCTCTGTAGCCAAAGTTGCATTTCTTCATGGACACCTTTAATCCTGCTCTGGATATTTTCTGGAGTACTAATCTTACTTGGTTAATATGAGTACCCCAGTCATCAGAGTATATGATAACATCATCTATATATACCATCATCCATCCTTGTCTGATGTAAGTACCTAGAACTGTATCCATAGTTCTTTGGAAGTGTGATGGAGCATTCCTTATACCAAAGGGCATCCTAAGATATTCATATATTCCCAAATGACAGATTATTCTCATAAACTTCTTGCTTTCAGGGCTTATTGGTATCTGGTGGAAGCCTTAAAGAATATCCATAGTAGTGATGTACTTAGCCTTGGACAAGTTATGCAAAGCATGATCAATCCGGGTATAGGATAATAATCTGCTTGAGTGTAATTGTTGAGCATTCTGAAGTCTCCTACCATTCTTGACTTGTCATTATGCCAAGCTATGATTACAGGTGTGGTCACATCTACCTGTTCATTATGCCCTACTTGCCTTAATACTTGTAAGTCTATCAGCTCTTGGATATGTTCCTCAAGAGCTTTTCTAGATTTAGGACTAGAAGGATAGGCTGGCCTTCTTAAGTTAAGAGGATAAGGAGGCTTAATGGTCAATGTAAATACCATATCATGTCCTTTAATATAACCAATGGGATGATCTTTAGTGCAAAAAGCATTCTGGTTCTCAAAGCAGACTCTCAATATTTCATTCTTCTGTTCCTCAGAAAGTTTCATATTCAGAGCTGCTTGAGAGAAATATTCTTGGTCAAAGTCTTCTAAATGCTTTTGATAAGTAGAGGAGGGGAAGTTAGACTGGATGGTGCATATCTTAAACTTCTTATCCCAATTACCTCCTACTTTGAAGTATTTTCCTCTACTCTGGAACACATCTATACCATATAGACATAAGGCATCATTACCCAGTATCAGGTAGTCACATAGTCCATTGAGCAATACTACAAATTCCACTTGTATTCTCAAAGATCCTTTAGTGTGAGGTAGTATTATAGGAGCAGTCCATACTCCAATAGCATCTATGGTAGAGTTGCAAGAGCTGAACCTGGCTTTTGGGATGGGTAAAAGGTGTTCTTTCCAATTGGGGTCCCATTTGTTTAAGAATTCAGAACAGACACATGAGCAAAAGGCTCCACTATCCAGCCATAACCTAATAAGTCTGTTTTTATACAATCCTGTTGCATAACAAGTTTGACCAGTGGTAGAACTTTTCCCACTCATAGGTTCAACTGTTAATGGTTTGACATCCATAATATGTCTAGGAATTATGGCAGGATCCCATTGTTGGGGAAAGCTAGAATCCCCATGGATGTTATTGATTTCTGCAGAAGTGCCTATATCTCCTTCTATAACATTAACAGGGTTGGTCAGGATCAATTCACATTCAGAAAGAGATCCTTCAGTATCAGCTATATCTTCATAGTTCTGATTCTCTTTGACATCCTGTTCTCCTTCCAAGACTGCTATCTTTCTTTTTGGTAATGGACAGTCTTGTCTCATATGCCCAGCCTTGTTCAATTCCAACAAGTTGCCGGCATCCTCTCTTTGTCCCTATTATCATTAGGTTTCTTATTATCAGAGGCATTTATCAGAGGAGGTTGTTCTCTGGTTTTGTTGATGTTATAGTTCTCTTTGGGTTTGGAAGGGGCTTTCTTGTCCAACCCATTCATGTCTATTACTTCTTCTAGCACATTGATTAGAGTGGGCAAGTCTGCATCCATACTCATCCTACATCTTACACTATGGTTAAGATTTCCAGGACACAGGTTGAGGAGTATTTCATTTACTTCCTCTTTATCAGCATCTGGATAGAAGAAATCCAATCTTTTCTTCTGTTCCAAACACCATTTGTGAGGTTTATCCTTGGAGGGGTCAAATGAGGAATTTTTGAAATTTTTCATCATTTTCCTTTTCCACATTCTAGAACCAAATTGTTCTTTAATGAGAAGTTTTCAAGAATTCCATGGTAAGGATCCTACTTCTTCTCTATTACTGATAAACCAGTCCAATGCTACTCCTTCAAATAGCCAGGGTAGCCTGACTACAGCTATAGCTTCTAGTAGGTCATAAGAGTTCATGGTTTAGTCAATAAATTTAATAAAATTTATATGATTGTGTTCTACTTCACCGGAGAACTTGGGCCATTCAGAAATAGGGGGTAGCAGTTTGAGTGCTTGCTCCATCTCAGGAGTAGGACTAGGCCTAAAGTTATCACTCCTATGCATTCCTAATAAGGGTGGTGCATAAGGAGTAGTGGTTTGTCTGGGAGGCTTTGGTTACTCTGTAGTACTCCCCAAGGGGTTGGTCAGATGGACTTTTAAGTCTCTAAGATCATTTTTGATCAGATTAAGTTGCAGGTCCACTTTTTTATTAAACACATCAAATTTTTCACTAAGGGATAGAATAGAGCTGTTAGTGGTAGTTGCCAATTCTTCTTTTAAGGGGTGGAAAGACATAATAAAATCTTCTTGGATTCCTTATAACATATTCTCAATTTTTTGAGTCTGTTTGATCCTACCTTGATTGATTGTCTCCAATAACTGTTCTGTGTGTTCTTTAATTTCTTCCATTCCTACCGTCTTTGTTTGGTGATTAATCAATTTGGCTACCACTAAGGTTAATTTATCCATTTGGGTATAAACCCCGTCCAAATTTTCACCAAAAATTTTGAAATTATGACGCATATCATTGTTGAGATTCAGGTTGGAGGCTCCGGTCTGATGAGAAAGAGAATGGGGAAAGGAGCTTTTGTCGCTAAGAGGAGCGGATCCTAGGAGTCAAAGAGGGGGCACTCCGTTTCAATGTAAGGAAGAATGGATGGGTGTTCATTCACTTGAGGTTCAGCTGGCTTAAGTAGACTAAGTACAAAAGAGGCTGACAAGTGGTTGAACAAATAACTGGAAATGAATAAGAAATATTCAATACTGGGCCATCAGAGACCGCACAAGGTGAAGGACTACAAGAAAGGTTGCACTCAAGATTCAGGCAACACTAACAGTAGACAAAAATTCTAACACACCCTCTTGACTGAAGCTTGAGGAAGGTTAAACAAAAATAATGAGTTGGGAACTTCAGGACTCTTGCATGTCTATTAAATCCAACATTGCAACATAGAATGGAGAGATGTTTGAACTCTGCAATAAGGGTGTATTCCATTAGAGAGGAAGGAAAACTTGTGATTTTTGAACTACAGTTGAACTACAAAGGAGTCTATTACATCAACAAGTAACACAAATTTTCCAATCATAATTTTTGAACCCCAGTCTGATAGTAACAGAAATTAAACTGGAGAATATTTGCCCACAAGGGAGCAGGACCAATAGAGGACCAAATAGGTGACCAACTGGCCAGACATGCGACTTGAGGTAGCGCAGAACCGGACGACTTTAAGCGGTAGCGACCAAACCGGGCGACTTTAAGCGGTAGCAACCAAACCGGGCGACTTTAAGCAGTAGCAAACAAACCAGGCGACTTGAAGCGGTAGTGACCAAACCGGGGTTAGAGTAGAAATAGATGATAGAGGAAGCGCAATGATGATAAGACGATGAGGGCGCAATGCTGTCAATCAATCAATCTTCTTGAGGCAGCAGGGCGAGAGCAACATTGATAAAGATGATGGCAGCAAAATTGAGGTAGCGGGCAATCAATTGGACAAGCGCAAGGTTGGTAAGGAGGTAAGGCAAGGTTGCTTAAGATAATAGCAATGACAGTGCGATAGGTTGAGATGACCAAGAGATGCAAGAACAGCAGTAGGAGGAATTGCTTTTAGTGGCATGGCGAGCAAGATCAAAGGTTGACAAGATGATGACCCAAGAAATTGCGGAATCAAGGATTTGAGATGACCAAGAGCGAGCTGGTAACAACAACGGAGTCGCAAGCGCACAGAGCAGACAGCTATTTTATGAAAGGGTGCAACCGAGCAAGGTTACTAAACTAGACTTAAGGTTGGTAAACATGTCTAGGCAACGATGGACCGAGAAAACAGTTGAACAAGCAATCTCAAGTCTGAACTGGGTGGACCGATTGGAGGGAATCTTGGCAAGCGAATGACTCAAGTGGTAGACCAAGCAAGAAGGGAACTATTCAACTGCAAGACTGAAGGAAGATTGCACAACAGGTTGGAGATTTGAGAGGCTCCGACCAAATGTGTGGAGGAGGAAGATGATGCTGAGAGCTCAATCAGAAAGTAGCAGACAATGATGAAACAGCCAGAGTGATGCAGGATGAGCTGGCCAAGAGACAAGAGGGAGAATGGTCTCAGGGGAGCATTTTGGCTTTTAACCGTGTTGAGATTCAGGTTGGAGGCTCCAGTCTGATGAGAAAGAGAATGGGGAAAGGAGCTTATGTCGCTAAGAGGAGCGGATCCTTGGAGTCAAAGAGGGGGCACTCCGTTTCAATGTAAGGAAGAATGGATGGGTGTTCATTCACTTGAGGTTTGGCTGGCTTAAGTAGACTAAGTACAAAAGAGGCTGACAAGTGGTTGAACAAATAACTGGAAATGAATAAGAAATATTCAATACTGGGCCATCAGAGACCGCACAAGGTGAAGGACTACAAGAAAGGTTGCACTCAAGATTCAGGCAACACCAACAGTAGACAAAAATTCTAACACACCCCCTTGACTGAAGCTTGAGGGAGGTTAAACAAAAAAAAATGAGTTGGGAACTTCAGGACTCTTGCATTTCTATTAAATCCAACATTGCAACATAGAATGGAGAGATGTTTGAACTCTGCAATAAGGGTGTATTCCATTAGAGAGGAAGGAAAACTTGTGATTTTTGAACTACAGTTGAACTACAAAGGAGTCTATTACATCAACAAGTAACACAAATTTTCCAATCATAAGTTTTGAACCCCAGTCTGATAGTAACAGCAATTAAACTGGAGAAGATTTGCCCACAAGGGAGCAGGACCAATAGAGGACCAAATAGGTGACCAACTGGCCAGACATGCGACTTGAGGTAGCGCAGAACCGGACGACTTTAAGCGGTAGCGACCAAACCAGGTGACTTTAAGCGGTAGCAACCAAACCGGGCAACTTTAAGCGGTAGCGACCGAACCGGGCAACTTTAAGCGGTGTAGAGACTCCTGTGGGATTATATAAATAAAGTAGCAAATAGCTTGCTGGCAGTCCTTGAAGGGGAATTTAGTATTGCTTCTACTCCTTTGGAGTAATAGTATATACTAAGAGTGGTTTTGAATTGCCTGCCCTTCTAGTACTATAGTAAGTCTGCACAATAATTTATTTAAATTAATGGCTGGTTTCTTTGAGACTTAAAATAGGTCTCAGATCAGACCTAGGTTAGTTATTAATTGTTATTGGTAGGGTTTGTTGAAGAATAGACCAGATGTATTGGATTATTGGTTAATTATTGATCAGATATATGTGATCTTAACCAGTATCCCAATATCAAAGGGGTTCAAGGGTTTTATCAAAGGGATGGTTCAGGAGAGGACCCAAGGATGGGTTTAACCACAGGGGGCTGGGTAGAGGAAAGGTTGGTAGTTTCTTTTTGTTGTGCTCTCTTTCTTTGTAAGGGTTATTTATTAATTAATGGGTGGGTTTTTCTTTAATCTGGTGCTGAATATTTAGGTCACAGAAGAACCCTTATTCAAGCACCTGTTGGGTTGTTTAACTGGTTAAATATGGTTAATAAATTGGTTTCTGATTTCCTGTTTCTTTATAATTGGTTCACTACTAATATGTATCTGGGTAGGTACCACAGATGGATGGGTTGATGGGGTGGATGGATAGATGATGAGATGGGTGGTAATGATTTTTTGGTGAGTGTGGTATACAACTTGGATAGGGCAGAGAGGCCCTCCCTAAATAGACAAATCCTGCCCCCAGGGGTGCTCAAGGCTGCCCCTGAGGGTTCTCCCTGTTCTTGTGAGGACAGTGAGATACAGTTACATGAGGCATTTCTGCTGGTTGGGAAAAGTTTGTACAGTTACATGAGGCATTTCTGCTGGTTGGGAAAAGCTTGTACAGGGGTTTCATGCATGCACATCCTTGCATAGATTGCTGTGTAGTTCAGATAAGGTATATTGCTGTGCTGTACTGGTAGTTTATTCAGTGATTCTTGCTTCTACCTACATGTATTGCTGTGCAATACTGTTGGTTTGTTTGGTTCTGGTTAAGGCTGGTTCCACTTTCTCCTGCATATATTGCTCCTGTATACTTCTGCACAGCCTCTTGTATGTGTATTTGCTGCATGTTTGTTGGGTTCAGGTGACCAGATCTGACATGCTGCACTGCCTCCTGTATCTGTATTGCTGTATTCTGGCTGTGGTGACTGGATCTGGACTGGTTGCACTGCCTCCTGGATCTGTATACTGTATGCTGGATGAGGTGACTGGATCTGGCATGCTGCACTGCCTCCTGTATCTGTATGCTGTATTCTAGATGAGGTGACTGGATCTGGCATGCTGCACTGCCTCCTGTATCTGTATGCTGTATTCTGGATGAGGTGACTGGATCTGGCATGCTGCACTGCCTCCTGTATCTGTATGCTGTATTCTGGATGAGGTGACTGGATCTGGCATGCTGCACTGCCTCCTGTATCTGTATGCTGTATTCTGGATGGACTGGTTGTTGTGTGGTCCTGGTCTTGAGGATAAGCTGCCACTGGTATGTACTTGAGGGTTTACTAGGTATGCCTTATGTCTTCCACAGAGATGTGACACCTGGGTGGGTATGAGTTTGCCACAGTTGAAGGTTTCTTGGGCTGTATCTTCTAATCCATGAGAGATAGAGGGGTATGTTGGCTGAGTGACTATGGGTTATTTTCAATGTAGAATCCATTTCTGAGGTTAATTTGAGGGTTTGAGCTGTTGTTACACTAGAAAGGTGAGTCTGATGGCTATAGGACAGGTTTGGACTACCACATCCCCCCCAGACTTAATGCTGTCCACAGCATTCCTGTCCATAGACATCAGACTCCACATCCTATCTTTCTTCTTCTTCTTCTTTTTTTTTTTTCTTTTTCTTCTTCTATTTCTTCTTTTTCTTCTTCTTCTTGGTATTGATCTTGAGAGACATAAATAAAAAACTAATAATCACATATAGAATAAAACAAAGGTCCAGAGAATCCTAGTGATCCAGTTGGTCCTGTTGAAATCTTGATTGTTTTATCTCTAAATCTTCTCCTCTTAATTATTTCTTGATTGTATCCATGTAGCAAGTAAAGGTATAATTAATTCCTTTCCATTCTTCTTGGTTGTTGAATTATAGTAGGGTTCTTCTGGATCAAGACAGGTTTTGGCATTTTCCTCTGTTCCTATGATTTGACTTTGAATCTTCTTTCCCCTTCTCCATATCCTATGGTACCTCATGGCCAAAGACAGATTTTCCTCATTTTATTCCCCCTTTTTCCTTTCTTTCTGAATCTTTTCTCTAGTTTCAGGCCTTGACACCCTGTTTGCATCTATTCAAACCTGATAGATAACTTTTTCCTTTGAAACCTGCTGTAATTCCTTCAATCAGACAGTTCTAGCCAAAGATTAATTGATCCCTTTTTCCATGATACCTTGACACATCTTAAAGTCCTTAGTTGGATCCAATCTTGAGTTAAAGCCAATCTTGATGTCTTCAGGCCCTTCCTTCTTCCTAGTATTCCATGTTCTCTTTGGGTTGAATCCTTTTTACATTAATAATCTTCTTGACAAAAGTATGTTTTCACTATTTCATTCCTTTATTTTCATTCCTTCATTCATTTTTTTTATTTTTTTTAATTTTTTAATTTTTATTTATTTCTTATTTCTTATTTTATTTATTTCTTTTTTATTTTTCAATTTCTTCAGCAGTTTAAACTCTTGCTTAGGAGCCTTTTTCTTTTATTTTATACAGCCTCTTTTTTCATTTTGTTTATTTGTTTATTTATTTTATTTATTCTTTTTATTATTCACTCTTTTTTTAATATTTTTTTTTTTGTATCAGCAGTTTAAACTCTTGCTTAGGAGTTTTGTTATTTTATATATTTTTAATGATATATTTAGCAGTTTAGGCTCTTGCTTAGGAGCTCTGTTTGTCTGATTGATCTTTGTAATGATAGATTTAGCAGTTTAGGCTCTTGCTTAGGAGCCTTTATTCCTTTTATTGATGGATTTAGCAGTTTAGGCTCTTGCTTAGGAGCCTTTTTCTTCTCCCTCTCCTCCTTCCTCTGCTGGCTCTTCTTCTTCTTCATCTTGTTTTGATCCTTCCTCTCCTTTGTCTTGTTCTGGTCCTTCCTCTTCTTCATCTATTGGGGCTCCTCTGTTGTAAAACTTCTTGATCTGGCTTGCTGCGAATCTTCTGCTAAGTACTGTTCCATCCAATTCTTTTAGGACATAGGGCCCCTTGTTTAGTTGTTTGACCACTTTATAAGGTCCATTCCATCTATTCTTGAAGAGTAGCCCCCATTGAGATTCCAGGGTTCTATTTTAGACTAATACCAGGTCCCCCTTCTTGAGTGGTTTCCTTATCCTATGGGCCAATCTCCTGTCCCAATACTTGATTGAAAGTTCTCTTGCTTCCTTCATTTTCTGTGCTGCCTTCTGAATGTGTTCTTCCTTCTGAGCCAATTGTGCTGCTCTTGCCTTCAGGAGGTCTGAAGTGGTAGTCACCTGCTCCCAGTCAACTCCTAGGTATGTCTCCATTTCTAGGTCAATTGGTAGGACTGCTGGTTGTCCAAACTGTAGTTCAAATGGGGAGAATCCTGTTGTTCTTTTTGTAGAGATCCTATCTGCAAAGGTGACTAGAGAGAGGTATTCCTTCCATTTGCTGCCATTCTCCCCACATAGCTTTATTAGTGCATCTTTTATTTCCTTGTGGCCCCTTTCAATCATTCCTTGAGCCTCTGGGTAGTAAGGGGTGACCATTCTGAGTTTTGTTCCAACCTTCTTCATGGCTGCCTGGAGCTCCTTTTTAAACTCCCCTCCTCCATCCACTGTTACTTCCTTGGGGATCCCATACCTATAGATCCATTCAGATAGGAACCAAGTGGCTATGTTTCTTGAGGTGAGACTAGTCAGGCCCACTGTCTCTGCCCAACCTGAGAAGTCATCCCTAGCTACCACTAGGTACTTCCATCTTCCTGCTTTGACATGTACTGCATCCATTGCTACCTTCTGAAACAGGGTCTTTGTAATAGTTGCCTTTCCTTCTTCTTTCTGCTGGAGCTTGCTTCTCTTCTGACATGGTTCACAGGTTTGGACCCATTTCCTAGTCATCTTCTTCATTCCTTCCCACCAGAACCTAAGCTTGATCCTTCTGTATGTCTCACCTTTCCCTCTGTGCCCCAATTCCTCATGCAGGCTCTTCATGACCCTTTCCATATCTTCTTTAGATGTCAGCACCAGCTGAGGGCCCCATATTCCCCTCCTTTTTAGTTTTCCTTCTTCCACATAGAAGTTAGGTGACCTCCTCTTGATCTTCTGGAGTTCCTTCTCAGAGCACCCTATGGGCTTCTTCATGGTCAATAAATATTCCTTCATTCTCCCCCAGAACCCAGCTGGAGGTGTGGATGGTTGTTGGTCTTCAATAGAATTAATTTTTAATCCAAGGCCAGGGTGTGGACTGATCCATTCTTCTTCTTCATCAAAATCCTGATTGGTGTCTTCTGGGTCTTCTGGGTCCTCTGGCCTTCTTGATAGGCTGTCAGGCATTGTGAATGTCTTCCCTGGCTTATGGACCAAGTCAAAGGAAAATAGTTGAATGAATGCCACCCATCTAGTCATAGGAGCACTAGGTAGGCTGGGGGTATTGATCATTTCAATGAGGGCTTTTGCATCTACTTGTAACTCAAAGTGCTGTCCCCACAGGGTTGTCTGGAGTTTCTTGAGTATCTTGGCTACTCCACAGAGTTCCAATTTTGACTGGGAATACTTCTTTTCTGTTTTTGAAAAACCCACTGACTCATAGTAGACTGGCCTTGGTCTTCCTTCTTTGTCTTCTTGCATCAGGACAGCACCAGCTGCTAGGTAACTTGAATCCACAGCTAAAATGATCCTTCCTGCATCCTTGTCATATTCTATGCTTTTGAGGGTTATATCTTCTCCTACTATCTTCTTGAGTAACAGAAAGGCTTCTTCACTTTGACTGTCCCACTTAAACTCTACATCTTTCCAAGTAAGCCTTCTGATTGGTGCTGAGAGTGCTGAGTAGTTGTTGATGAACATCCTGACATAGGAGCAAAGCCCCAAGAATCCTCTAGCTTCCTTTTTGTTTCTCGGCTGGGGCCAGCTTTGAACCTTATTCAGCTTCTGTTCTGCTACTTTCCTCCCCTCTTGAGATACCACATGCCCCACTATGTTAAGGGCAGGGACACAGCAAGCAAATTTTTCTCCTGAGATAGTCAAACCAGCTTCTTCTATCCTAAATAAAATCCTTTATAAGGTCATGGCATACTCCCAGACAAATCTTCTTATTTGTGGGTTATCTTCAAGTGTTTCTTCATTGTACCTGCTTCTGGGTCCTTTAATACCTCCATCATCAATAAATATTCCCACATGTTCCGGTATTTCCTCCTGAAGTATCCAGGTCATTTGGGCTTGGTAGACTGCTACTGAGTTGGTGCCACCCTGGGGTAACCTTGTAAGCTGGAGCCTCCCCAGGGTAGTTTCAAAGGTGGTCAGTGGTCTTGAGGTCCTATCCAATTCTCTCTCATCATATCCTCCCATGATGTCTCCTAGTCCATAGCAGGCCCTCCCAGCAAAGGACTCTACAAATTCTTCAATTTTTGGGGGTAGTCCTGCATCCTTGATAGTGACTTTGTTGAGGGGTTGGAGGTCATGGACTATTCTGAGCTTCCCATTGGCCTTAGCCACAGGGAATACAGGGCTGGAATAGCTGGAGGTTGATTGTGCATAAAGACCTGTTCTGATCCTCTTCCTTATTAGTTCTGTAAACTCTGGCCTTATAGCTTGGGGAATGGGTATAGGTTTCTTCTGCCATGGTTCATGGGGTACTGTGGGTATTTTGTAAGGGAGCCCATAGGAGTGCTTGAGGAGTCCTCTTTCTTCTTCTGTGAAAGCAATTGCCTTTTCTCTGAGGACCATCACATGCTGGAGTAGATTTATTTCTTCAGTTCCAAGCCAGTTGTCAGGCCCAAAGTTAACCAGCTTCAATCTTTCTGGTGTGATCCTGGAGGTTGGTGAGAACTGGGGTGGATGAGGTGTTAAGGGTGTGACGTAAGGGTCTCTAGAGAGGGGTGGCCTTTGGAGGGGTGGATTGAGGCCTTGGGGAATAGGCTGGTTTATGGGTTTTATCTTCTTATCCACGGTTTTGTATTTGGCTGCTGTGATTGTTGGGCGCTCCATCCTCCTTCCTTTATTATTTTTTTTTATTATTTTATGTTTTTTTTTTTTTTTTTTTTTTTTTTTTTTTTTTTTTTTTTTTTATCTATTGTTATTTTATATTTATATTTATTCTTATTTTTTTATTTTTATTTATTTATTTTTATTATTTTTTTATTTTTTTATTTTTTTTTATTTTTTTTTTTTTGGTTCAGCTGATAATCTCCACCTTTCTGCAGTTTTAGGTCTTACAGGGGACCCCAGTTTTGATGTCTGCAGGTTTTTTTTTTTTTTTTTTTTTTTTTTTTTTTTTTTTTTTTGCAGGGGACCCGTGACCACGCCGTTCCTCCCCCCGTTGCTTTGCTTGCAGGTAGCGCTCGTCGACCCGCGGAGATTCGTGCTGGTGGTGCCCTAGGTTTGCTTCGCGCGCTCCGAGCGCCAAGGCTGCCCCAGTGCGGCGGTGCGTGCAGCAACCCCCGAGGCGCTCCGCAAGGCGGGCTCGAGGTAGTTGCGCTGGACCGGTGTCCTCCCCCAATCTCATTTCCTCCTCACCACTTCGTCGTACAGGCATACACGCATACAGCTCGAGGGATCGACGTTATTAGGCGTACAGGTAAGCCTTCTTCTTTCTTCTCTATCTTCTATTGTACACCCGATCTCTGGATCTCCTTCCATATGTCTCGTCGCGCTCACACCCCACTTTTTTTTACTCCTGGGTCTTCCAGGTATACTGTAGGGTGGACCCCCCCCTCATCTATCTCAATCGGTCCTTTCCCTTATTGCATCAAGAAAATCCAGTACGTCCGCCGATCCTTTCTGTACACGGGTACGTGAGTCCACCTGTCACGTTAGATTTAATTTATCTAGATTGCTGACGCCTCCCCCTGTCCGCTTCCTTATCGCTCTTCTCTCGTACTGTTGGCCGATCTTTTACTCGACTAGGTCCCTTCTTAGGTGGAAATCGAGGTACCGATGCGTAGTTCCAGCCGCTCGATGTAAGTTTTACGTCCCCTTCCCGTATTGGGTCAATCGCTTGCATCAGATCCATTCATTCCTCCTTCTCTTTTCCTCTTCTTTTTTTCTTTTTTCTTATTCTTATTTTTTAATCTATCTTACTTAAGGTTTCTCTTATCTCTGGGGTCCCGTCCCCCCTTTTTTTTTTTTTTTTAGGGTCCCGGCGATCCTGGTGGCGATGCCCTCTTCGTGCTCTCCGGTCGGCCCCTTCCGATTGATCGTTCATGGGCTTGGGTCATGGTATACTGGGGACCACGTAGGTCTCCCCCCTTTTTGAACTCCACTTGCCCTCCCTCTCTCATTCGTTATGGGTGGGCTCCTTGGATATTTAAGGAGGCCCGTCCTGACGAGTCTCTCATGTTTCCTCATCCGCTGGTCCTCCCCTTACTCGTTCCAAGGTTCGTCGTTGTTTCATTTTCCGTTTTACCCCAGGTGGCTAATTGGGTCTTTCACGCGTTTCGCCCTTTTAGATGCCTCAGGAATCCGCCGATTTTGATGATGCCAGCTCCGAGGTCTCGGTCGTCGTCGTCCGTCCTGGTCGTCAAGCTAAGCGCAAAGCCAAGAGTCCCCTTCGAGCTAGGCCGAGGGGCGCCCCTTCGTCTTTGATGGAGGACCCCGTTGGTGCAGGCCTTGATACTCCTGCGACCAGTAATCCCCCAGGCAACCTCCCCGCCATTGATCCGCGCCTGGCTTCCTTGGACGTTTCGGGCGTTCGCGATGCAGCCGAGTTGCTACCCACTACTGATCTCGATGCCGCCCCGTCCCTCGCCTTGGTCGATATCCCCGTCCCGACCACCTCTTCTGCCGACGCGTGCGCCACCGCTCGCTCCCTTTCCGACTCACTCTCTGGTCACCGCTTCAGCTCTGGGTCCTCCAACGACTCTTCCTCCGGTTTTTCGTCACCTTCGTCCCCTCCTTGGCTCCCTAACGCGGTTGCCAAAAACTTCGATTCGGTCCATTTCGCTGTGTGGTGTCTGATGATCAGCCTCCCCCAAGGAACCCACCTGCGTAGGACCATTGAAGGGATTAAGGCCCGGTTGGATCAGATCCGAGTGTGGCTTAACACCCTTCGCTACTACTAGCAAGTCCCTTCCTCTCCATTTCCCCCTTCCTTCTCCTTCCTTCTTCTTTTAATACATATCTAACTGACGCTCCTTCCCGTTCAAACCGGATCTCCCTCCCCATTCTTTCCGTAGGGCCACCTGGGCCGTTCCGGTTCCGTCCTACCCCCCTACTGCCTGGATATGATAGTCGCTGGGGCTTCTCGTCGTTTGTTTTTTTTTTTTTTTTTTTTTTTTTTTTTTTGTTTCGTTAACGGGAAGTTGGCTATTTGATGCGTTGTCGGTGAGTTTTTTTTTTTTTTTTTTTTTTTTCTTTTTTTTTTTTCTTTTTCTTTTTTTTTTTTTTTGGTTCGTGTATACTAAGTCCCCCCCCTTTTCCTTCCTTTTTTTTTTTTTTTTTTTTTTTTTTTTTTTTTTTTTTTTTTTTACAGTGACAGAGAGAAAAAAAGGCAAGAACGCAAAAAAGGTGAAGCAATACCAAGTAACATTAAGATAAAAAAATAAAAATAAACAGAAATATGCCCGCCCATACCCTCGGCTCTTCAAAGGAAGACTGAAGGCCTACTGCTACATCAATAAAAAAATCATACACCAAAAAAACTTGTATCTTGCCGAGAATCCGCTTTTCTTTTTTGGTGTTATAACAAAATTTTTTTTTTTTTTTTTTTTTTTTTTTTTTTTTTTTTTTTTTTTTTTTTTTTTTTTTTTTTAATCATGTATTATTACAAATTTTTTTTATTATTTATTTTATAGCCAGAATTGGAGACTTCCTTTGAAAAAGAGAAATTCCCACCCGTTCCCTCAGCTCCTCAAAGAAAACTGAAGGCCTACTACTGCATCAGTAAGGTAAAATGAGATATTATTCTTCCAAGTATCCTGACCACCTAACATGGTCTGGTATCACTTGGTCCATCATTATCATATGGCTAATCCAAGATTTAGCCCATTCTTCCCCATAATATAAGCAATACCTTACAATCCATGGGACTCTCCCATGATGAGATGGCCATTGTCCATGAATTAAAAGAGTATTTCCAGTGTAAGTGTTGAGTAAGTCCATAAACTCTGAGTTGTCCAATCCTGCTCCAGGTAATTCTTCCCAATTGGTCCCTTCCATGTCTTCAAGGTTGGTCCAGAATCCCCCAAATACTTGTTGGAATACCTCCAAGGTCTCTTCAGCTTCTTGTCTCTTCAGTATTTCCTCCCATCCTCTTTCTGCTGGTGCTTCAGGGGTGATGATGTTATTTTCCCAGGGGTCTGGAAAGTCTTCAAGGTGTATTTCTGGTATGTTCTGTCCACTGTGCCAGGCTTCTTCTTCCTCTAAGTTTGCTGTAATACTGTTCATACCCATGGGTCTTCTAGGTGGTGTGACCTGCCATCCTGCTTGATCTGGTGAACAAATTGGGATGCATAACCTTTCCCCTCCTGCTATCTCATAGCTTAAGACTTCCCCTTTATGCTTTGATAATTCTAGCCTGACTTTATGATCCACTAAGAAAGGTCTTCCAAGTACTGTATGCATTGATCCTTTGGCTATGAAGAAGTGGGCAGACTTTGGTTCCCCAGGTGTTATTTCAAATACTGTTCTTTCAGCTAATCCAATCAGTGGGGTAGAGTGGCCTCCAATTCCTGTGACCTTCATGAACAATTCTCTGGACACCAAGCCTGTCTGAATTGCCAAGTGTTCTGGTATGACATTTAATTCAGCACCAGTATCCACCAGAGCCTTGATCTTCTTTCCTTTGATCCAAATATCAATGAACCCCAATGGACAGGCATAGGTGAGGTTGTTGCCTATTAAGCAGGGGTATTCATCATCAGAATAGTCTTCAAGGTGGTGTTGACATCCATTGATCCTTCTATTGTTTTTGCTGGCTGGTGATTTAGAGGCTTTATTCAAGTCAAAGGTTCCTTCAGGGGTCATATCTTTTAACTTCTGGAAAAGATTTGGTGCAACTGAAAGGAGCTCCTCCAAGGTAAGGTTGAAGTTTTGTTTTAATATTTTCTTCTTCAAACTTTCTTCCATCTTGGTTCCTTCCTGAGTGTCCAATGATTCTTACTTTCCTTGGTTCTTCTTCACAGGTTCAGTCACAGGTTCCTTGACAGATTCTTTGGGGGGCTCTTCTTCATCTTCAGACTCTTGATCCACTTCCACCCATGCTCCTGGGTAACTTGCTTTCCTCTTCCTTGGTCCTGGGGCTGATTCTTTAGTTGGTGCTGAGGTTCCTTGGTCTGTTACTGGTGTCTCCTGGGTGTTATCCTTTTCTGGTGGATTTCCAGCCAACCTTTGTGATCTTCTCATTCCCCATTGAACTTGAGATTCCTTCATGTTTACCTCTGGTGGTGTCCAAGCTTCCCAATCTCCAGTCTTCAAGAATGCTGCAACATTAGTTGGTTCTTCCTGCTTCTTGGGTTCCTCCAATTTTGGGACTTGTTGAGCCTCTGAGAATTTCTTGACCTGATCTCTGAAGCTTTCCTGCTGGCTAAAAGGTATGGGTTCTCTGTTTGGGAAGTAATAGTTGGGTCCTTTTTTAAACACCCTTTTGGCCTTTATATCTTCTGCCAAGTCTGGACAGTTGACTTGGGTATGGAGTTCATCCTTGCAATAGTAGCATCTGATTGGCCATCTGGGTCCTGCACTGGGAGATGAGGGTCTGAAGTTTTGTGTCATTCCTTGGTTGATCCTATCAAAGTGGGGAGGTGCCTGCTTCTGATTTAAAGCCACAGTGAGTTTTGCAACATCTTCCTTCATTTTCAAGAGCTCATCAATTCCCAGTTGCTGAAACTTGACTTCCTTCTTGGTTTCCACTAAGTTCTTGATGGTAGGTCTAGGAGTTTCTTCTTCATCTACATCCCATAAGGCCAAGGTCATTTCCACAAATTCCTTCAAGGTCTCCAAATCTGGTGGGAGGTATCTGCCATCTCTTGCAATCTTGATTCTCCCTGCATGGGCCAATTCCCTGTTCACTTCCCTCCTAAGATCAGTGGACAAGGCTTTCCAGAGGTTTTCCCCACTTTCCCAGTTGGTGTTGTCATAACCCATCCTGATGAAGTAAAGAACCATTTCTTCATAACTCCCAATGAAATTCTTGAAGTCATGCTTGGTCTTGATGCCTCCCTGTTCTTGAGTATGTCTGAGAAGCCTTGGTATGGACTCCTCATTGAACCTTCTAAGGGGGGTAGCTGTGCCCCATTTCCTTTTTAGTTCCTTCTTCAAAAGGTCCCAGTCTGCATATTCATGTCCCTCCATATCTTCAATAGACTCCCTGATCTTCTTGTCTTGTACTAGAAAAGGTAATTGTAGGGCTATATCTATTCCTCCTGCCTTCTGAATACTGGCCAGTTTCTCCACTCTTTTAATAAACTGTTCCACCTCTGTTCCATCAAATTCAAGGTTCACTTTCTTTCCATCTAATAACACTCCATTTTGTTCATTATTATTGATTATTGGGTTATCCTGGACTGGTCTTCTGGCTGGGGTTCCTTCAGTATATTGGCTCCTATGAGCTCTTCTTCCTTCTTCTCTAGCTTGGGGATATATATTTATTCCTGGGCTTATGGAGGGGTTTGTTGATTCTTCCATGGTTTCTGCTGGGATTCTTCCATATGCTGATCTTGGGGTTGGGGTCTGAAATCTGGTTCTTGGTTGGGTGTATGGGGTATCTGGAATTCCCTGTGGTGTTCTTTCTTCAAGTATTTGGTTTATGACTTTGGTAATGTTGGCAAGTTTCCCCATTGCTTCTTCTGCAGGACCTGGCTGATTCTGACTTCTTTCCTGGTCTTCCTCTGGCTTTTCTTGGGATCCACTGGGTATTTTGGTTTTTTCTTGCAGTTCTTTCTCCATCCTGATTATTGAAGATAGTACTTCTTGGTTATTATCTTCAATCCCTCTGAGTTGGTCCTTGAGGTCTCCAATTATCTGGTATGGGTTTCTTTCTGCCTGCTGAATGTTGAGTTAATTCTTGAGGCTAATAATCCACCAATATTTTTTATGGTTTTTAATAACTAATCAAATCTGAAGGAAACAGCCACTGTTGGGACACCAATTGTAGAGACTCCTGTGGGATTATATAAATAAAGTAGCAAATAGCTTGCTGGCAGTCCTTGAAGGGGAATTTAGTATTGCTTCTACTCCTTTGGAGTAATAGTATATACTAAGAGTGGTTTTGAATTGCCTGCCCTTCTAGTACTATAGTAAGTCTGCACAATAATTTATTTAAATTAATGGCTGGTTTCTTTGAGACTTAAAATAGGTCTCAGATCAGACCTAGGTTAGTTATTAATTGTTATTGGTAGGGTTTGTTGAAGAATAGACCAGATGTATTGGATTATTGGTTAATTATTGATCAGATATATGTGATCTTAACCAGTATCCCAATATCAAAGGGGTTCAAGGGTTTTATCAAAGGGATGGTTCAGGAGAGGACCCAAGGATGGTTTTACCCACAGGGGGCTGGGTAGAGGAAAGGTTGGTAGTTTCTTTTTGTTGTGCTCTCTTTCTTTGTAAGGGTTATTTATTAATTAATGGGTGGGTTTTTCTTTAATCTGGTGCTGAATATTTAGGTCACAGAAGAACCCTTATTCAAGCACCTGTTGGGTTGTTTAACTGGTTAAATATGGTTAACAAATTGGTTTCTGATTTCCTGTTTCTTTATAATTGGTTCACTACTAATATGTATCTGGGTAGGTACCACAGATGGATGGGTTGATGGGGTGGATGGATAGATGATGAGATGGGTGGTAATGATTTTTTTGGTGAGTGTGGTATACAACTTGGATAGGGCAGAGAGGCCCTCCCTAAATAGACAAATCCTGCCCCCAGGGGTGCTCAAGGCTGCCCCTGAGGGTTCTCCCTGTTCTTGTGAGGACAGTGAGATACAGTTACATGAGGCATTTCTGCTGGTTGGGAAAAGTTTGTACAGTTACATGAGGCATTTCTGCTGGTTGGGAAAAGCTTGTAAAGGGGTTTCATGCATGCACAGCCTTGCATAGATTGCTGTGTAGTTCAGATAAGGTATATTGCTGTGCTGTACTGGTAGTTTATTCAGTGATTCTTGCTTCTACCTACATGTATTGCTGTGCAATACTGTTGGTTTGTTTGGTTCTGGTTAAGGCTGGTTCCACTTTCTCCTGCATATATTGCTCCTGTATACTTCTGCACAGCCTCTTGTATGTGTATTTGCTGCATGTTTTTTGGGTTCAGGTGACCAGATCTGACATGCTGCACTGCCTCCTGTATCTGTATTGCTGTATTCTGGCTGTGGTGACTGGATCTGGACTGGTTGCACTGCCTCCTGGATCTGTATACTGTATGCTGGATGAGGTGACTGGATCTGGCATGCTGCACTGCCTCCTGTATCTGTATGCTGTATTCTAGATGAGGTGACTGGATCTGGCATGCTGCACTGCCTCCTGTATCTGTATGCTGTATTCTGGATGAGGTGACTGGATCTGGCATGCTGCACTGCCTCCTGTATCTGTATGCTGTATTCTGGATGAGGTGACTGGATCTGGCATGCTGCACTGCCTCCTGTATCTGTATGCTGTATTCTGGATGGACTGGTTGTTGTGTGGTCCTGGTCTTGAGGATAAGCTGCCACTGGTATGTACTTGAGGGTTTACTAGGTATGCCTTATGTCTTCCACAGAGATGTGACACCTGGGTGGGTATGAGTTTTCCACAGTTGAAGGTTTCTTGGGCTGTATCTTCTAATCCATGAGAGATAGAGGGGTATGTTGGCTGAGTGACTATGGGTTATTTTCAATGTAGAATCCATTTCTGAGGTTAATTTGAGGGTTTGAGCTGTTGTTACACTAGAAAAGTGAGTCTGATGGCTATAGGACAGGTTTGGACTACCACAGCGGTAGCAACCAAACCGGGGTTAGAGTAGAAATAGATGATAGAGGAAGCGCAATGATGATAAGACAATGAGGGCGCAATGTTGTCAATTGATCAATCTTCTTGAGGCAGCAGGGCGAGAGCAACATTGATAAAGATGATGGCAGCAAAATTGAGGTAGCGGGCAATCAATCAGACAAGTGCAAGGTTGGTAAGGAGGTAAGGCAAGGTTGCTTAAGATAATAGCAATGAAAGTGGGATAGGTTGAGATGACCAAGAGATGCAAGAACAGCAGTAGGAGGAATTGCTTTTAGTGGCATGGCGAGCAAGATCAAAGGTTGACAAGATGATGACCCGAGCGATTGCGGAATCAAGGATTTGAGATGACCAAGAGCGAGCTGGTAACAACAACGGAGTCGCAAGCGCACAGAGCAGACAGCTATTTTATGAAAGGGTACGACCAAGCAAGGTTACTAAACTAGACTTAAGGTTGGTAAACATGTCTAGGCAACGATGGACCAAGAAAACAGTTGAACAAGCAATCTCAAGTCTGAACTGGGTGGACCAATTGGAGGGAATCTTGGCAAGCAAATGACTCAAGTGGTAGACCAAGCAAGAAGGGAACTATTCAACTGCAAGACTGAAGGAAGATTGCACAACAGGTTGGAGATTTGAGAGGCTCCAACCAAATTTGTGGAGGAGGAAGATGATGCTGAGAGCTCAATCAGAAAGTAGCAGACAATGATGAAACAGCCAGAGTGATGCAGGATGAGCTGGCCAAGAGACAAGAGGGAGAATGGTCTCAGGGGAGCATTTTGGCTTTTAACCGTGTTGAGATTCAGGTTGGAGGCTCCGGTCTGATGAGAAAGAGAATGGGGAAAGGAGCTTATGTCGCTAAGAGGAGCGGATCCTTGGAGTCAAAGAGGGGGCACTCCATTTCAATGTAAGGAAGAATGGATGGGTGTTCATTCACTTGAGGTTCAGCTGGCTTAAGTAGACTAAGTACAAAAGAGGCTGACAAGTGGTTGAACAAATAAATGGAAATGAATAAGAAATATTCAATACTTGGCCATCAGAGACCGCACAAGGTGAAGGACTAAAAGACAGGTTGCACTCAAGATTCAGGCAACACTAACAGTAGAAAAAAATTCTAACAATCATTAGAAAAGGAAGTAATTACATCAAAGGTTGTTTGGGCTCAGAATTAGAGGCTGATTGTTGTAAACCTTTTTCCACTTTTGAGCTAGGGAGTTTATCTGATCCCAGTCTTTCTTTCCCTTTGGCTTGGGATGGGAAAAGGATCTCTTCTTTCCTGATCCTTTGCCTTTCAGTTGGGCTAATTTATCCCAAGGATTCCACTTTTCTACGTAGGATTCTACCTCTTTCCTTGGATCATTTTCTGAAGAGCTATCTGGGTGGCTTTTGCCTGGGAGATTATCTTTATAATAGATACCATGTCCTCCTTGGCTTTGGCTTCTTTGAATTCTTCCCAATATTCCACATGCTCTTTGACTAAGTCTTTGATCCTGGCTTCCTTGACCAGATTATGCTGGGGTGGCTGCAGGGAATCTTTTTGTAAAGGAGGGTGGCTTGATTCTACTACCTTCTCTGGCTCTAGGTTGGGAGAGGGCAGAAGTGATTGTTGCTGCTCCTTGTCCATCAACATTTGATTCACGGGTTCTAGTCCCTTCATGGTTGTCCTTATTTTTGGTCTCACGGTTACTGAGAGCTGTTGGCAAATATCCATAGGTGGGAATTCTTCCTGAGGCTCTTGTGTTGTGTCTATTCAATTTTTGAATTATATGTTTATAAGTGTTTTACAGAAAAAATCCGTAAAAATAAGTTTTATTCAAAACTCACTTAAATTGATTTTCAAAGGTACCAAGACCTTATTGGGGTTAAATAGATCCTTAGTAGGTAATCCTACGGGGTCTTGGTGTATTCCAATGAGGTCTTCACCTGTCCAATCAATATTTTCAGGGCATCCAGAGATGTCTGGGACTTCCTGATCCAATAGATCAACTTCAGTGGCGGTGGTTTCTGGTACAGGAGGGTTCACTGATAAAAAGTGTATTTTATTGGTTAATAAAATATATCAATATTATTTTGTTTTTTTAAAAAATAATATGGTAATGCAAGTTTTATACTTACTTTTATATTTTAAAAATTAATTTATAGGGTATTTTTTTCAAGCTTTATGTTTCCTTAATAGAGCCTGAAAGTTGATACGCCTTTCAAGATCTTTTTGTTCAAGGAGTTTATCTAAGTGTTTATGTGCAGAAGAGATATCAAGTTGCTCAGCTTGAGTTCAAGCTTTCCAACCAGTAGGTTTATAATTTTTAATATATTCTTCTTTTCTTATCTTTAAAAGATTT
This sequence comes from Puccinia polysora, assembly GCA_025617555.3. Classification (NCBI taxonomy): domain Eukaryota; kingdom Fungi; phylum Basidiomycota; class Pucciniomycetes; order Pucciniales; family Pucciniaceae; genus Puccinia; species Puccinia polysora. The sequence continues at coordinate 40,708,865 of CM062623.1, forward strand.
AAATAATAGATTATTAATTCTGCATTGGTTTTTAAATCCACTGCCAAAAGAATTCAATGATAAATCACGGTTATAAAGTCAGATAAATTTATATTTGATTTTATTTTTTTGTGAAATGTCTGGTCCAAGGTATTAAATATAATAAAATGGAATATTTCCCAGCCAGACCCCGAATTGTCAGCCTCCTGGATGCCAAGACCCTTGCTATCCTTTAGCTACCAGAGGTCATAGAGTAAATAATAAATATATTATTTAATAAATGCAGCAAAAATCCGTAAAATATTTGGAATAAGCTTATTGCAAGGTTAAGTGGTTTGGTTATTGTTTATTGTTTTAAATCAATATGAATAAATTGATTATTAAATATTTTTATAGAGGTGCCACAATTATATTGGGGATCTTTAACATCTCTCTTCAGGGATTTCAGTATGAAAACACGTAGTCCTGGTTACTTTGGGCTCTTTAGTTTTAAGAATATTTTACCCAAAGATAATATGTATATAAAATACACAGTGGAGTGGTAGGGCCTTGTAGCCAAGCTACCAAGACAGAGAAAGGATAATAAGACTTACTGGTGTATTATTAAATTCTTTTGGTATCTGTTTGAGACGTGTACTGATGGGTTAAGCCTGTATCCTGGGGTTATAAGGTTGTTCAGCAGTTTTAATTGATAAAAAGAGGTTGAGGACAGATATTAACTGATCAGAAATTGCCATAAATCACTTAATTATCTATTATAAGTACTTGATTACCTTGGAAAAGTGTCTGGATATGAATATAAATGAGTCTCTGCCCATCAATATCCTCAAAAGAGCTCTTTATTTATAGCTTTTGGAGTCCCAATATTGTCCTTCTGAGGGTTGTAGGTGCTCAAAGGGAAGGACACTAAGGCTAGCAGGGTAACCAGGGGTAGCCTGTCAAGTTTTCTTGGTGTTATAGCACAGGTAGCATCTAATCCTACAGGGTATGGGAATTATTCCACTTTATAATAGACATTAGGACGTGTAAATAACACTAATTTGTCCTATTTATATATTATTTAATTAATTATACTTAGTAAATGTTCTCAGTAATTTAATAATTATATAAACAGACATTTCTACGGACATCTTGCTGTCAGGTAAGTTCTCATTATGTATTATACAACTGGAGTAAAAGTCATAATATTGATTTTACTCCTTATTTTTGAGTTCCAGTTGATTTACTAAGATAATTACTTAAAAAAATAAGTCATGTGAATTCATTTAAGATTTTAATATCATTAGTTTCCTTAGTATTTCACAAAGATATTCATGTCTTGCAATTCTCATGAGAGTATATTAAAGTATTTTAATAAATTTTTAGAAGCTGTCATTGTCTTATTTTCGACATTCTTGGGACTTTGAATTATATTAAATAAAAAATACGTATAAGCATTATTTATGTATTTTTATATAATATTATGTATTCTTAGACTGTCTACTATCCACAGGAACATTTATTACATATGTAGAATGTTCCTGTGTAGGTTGTAGCATGTTTACGCGGTACCTGAGCCTCTCAGGCCGCCTGTCACTCTGTCAACCTGTAGTCCTGCGGCTGCGTACTTTTCAGAGGCCCGGGGCTGCGTACACAACCTAAACGGAGTGACAGGGCTGTATCTCAGCTGCGCGCGGGTGCATTGGCTGCCGCGGCTGCGTGCCGTAATTGTGATAAAACAAATTTCCGCCCGTAACTCCTAAAATATACACATCACCTCAATTCTGACTGAATTTTAGGTGTGAAACCTATATGTGACAATGTGCGTGAAATATTTAATTGGCCAAAAAGCTCAATAATGGAGCCGTAGTATTTTGGTTTTTCTTTCCTTAATTATTTAAAAAATATAAGGAGTTGGTTTTCATTAAGGGTGGGGTCAGTGAGTGACCCTAACTCATTTTGGGTGAAGAACCCATTTCTGTAATAATATTTATGGTTTCCCTACTCCTTCTTAGGTTAATTGTATTATTATTATTTTTATGTTTTTTTTTTTTTAATTTTGCAGCTTGCTCTGCATAGTAGCAAGCTGACAAAAAAAATTTGAACCATAACCATATGAACTAAAATCAAAGAAAGTTATTCAACCACAAACATTTACACAATACAAAAGGTATGGAGACAATTTAAACATTGAATTATAAATATGAAATTCTAACCTTCATTTCCAAGATGAAATCACTTATGGTGGATGCAAGAATATTGAGCTCACTATAGCAACAGAGGTTAGGGCCTTCTACATCATATCAAGGGTAAACAATAGGTGCCCTGGACTGATGCAGAAATGACTCTGCACCAAGCTTCTCCTAGAAAATCCAGAATATCTGATAAGAAAGCTCATAAAAATATCCAATCAAAAAAAAGCATACAACACCAATGTACCACCATTTCAAACTGCTAAAGTTCTATTCAATGAAAACCACAGGGACCAGGAGAAGGAAGAAAGGATTAGGTGCAAAGGAAGCAAGCATAACCCAAATTCAGGACACATGGATGATAAATGTTGCATTCTACACCCAGACCTAAGACTTTCCAAGCACACACAAGGTGCAAAATTGATGAGTAATTCAAAAATAGCACCCAACAGCACATAGCTATTTGGCTCTAGCACCTCCATGTGCATCACAGTAATCACAATCAACTCCAAGGAAATGGATCTGGAAGCAGGGCCAAGCAGCAATTTACTGAATGATGATCAGTGGTTTTCAGGTAAAAGAAAAAAACAGATAGAGGAAAAAACTGGAAAATAAAGCAACTATCTCACAGCCACACATGAGGCAGAAGAAAGAATTCCTTGATGACCATACAAACATTTAACTAAGAAACTGTCTCTGCGTCCCCAATCTGACCAGGAAAATCTTATCAATTTGCAAACTGAAAAGTTTAAAGCCTGCATTAGAGATTCAAGGGTCAGAAGCAATTGTGAAAATAAAAAATTGCATCATTCTAGAATAGAACAAAATTGAGGGCATTATGGCCATCAAATTGAAGCTAAATCTAAGCAAGAAGCCATGTGCACTAATAGGGTCAACTGAAACCAACACATTTGAGGCCTGGCAAAAGAGACTTGTTCATGCTAGCCTAGCCAGGATAAGGGTGATAATTAAAAAAACTTGCAAGGAATGACAACTGGAAATGTAAAATATCAATGAAGTGGCATGCAATGTGATAAATATTTAATTGAAGCACAAATTGCACAGATACCTGGAGCCACTTGAGATGATACATGTTGACCTCTCTGGGAATATGAAACCAAGCACAAATGGTAGTATGAAATAACTCCTCACCATTGTTGACCTATACAGCAGATACATCAACATATCAATCATCAAAAAGAAATGACGCTATAGAATAATTTTTGAAATTCCAAACTCTATTCAGGAAGAAGACAAGAAAATATATCAAAAAGGTGATAAATTATGGGGTTTTGAAATTTTGAAATTAATATATATATAAATAGTTGGAGAAATGTACTCACCTTACAGCAACTACATTGACTAAAAATGAGTTATCCCAATTTGGACAACTCATGAGGGCGCCAGAGTCACAGGGTCTGAGGCCTGAATTTATCCAAATTGAGATCTTGCACAACTACACATCAGTCTCCTCTCTGCCCCTTGCTCTCTGGTTTCCTTCAACTTTCATCCATCCAACCACCACCAACAAACCCAAATACCTCAAGAACAGGACCAATTGATCAATCCAAATATCTCAAGACCTGGAATGATTGTTCAACCTCAAGAACAACTGATCAATCTCAAGACTCAACCATCCACCTTAAGGACAACTGAAAAAACAAATAATTGATTTCCAAAGGAATAAAAATCAAACGGCCTCCAGCGTCCAAACTACCAGCTCCCTCCAAAGTAAAAAAAAGACAAAGGAGGATAGAATAACAAAAAACAGCCCCTGAACTGGATTTGAACACCCAAAAGGGGAGAAAATCAACAAGCAAAGGCCATCAGGCTCCACCTAGATCCATAGAGCAGTTAGAATAAGACCCTGACTGCTTCTGGACAACCCTATGGAGTCCAGTCAGGATTCCTCACTTCATTTCCTGTTGTGCCTTGACCTGAAGACTAAGAGGCCTGTTACTGATCTCATTCTCAATCAATCTTTTGTTTCTTTCATACTCACATTGTTTTACCAAACCCTTTCAGTCAGCACAGTTGCTGGTTTTTAGAGAAAGAGTAATAAAAAAAATTAAAATTCAGGAATGAGAGCCCTGAAATTCAACACAATTAACAGTGTAAAAATCCAAAAGGAACTGGATGGAGGAAGTTCTGTGGAGGAGAAAGGTGATTTTTTAGGCTGCCCTCCTGGTTGTTACAAAAACATTTAGATGTAACCAGAATAAAGGTCCAGAACCTTGCAAATGAAGATTCCACAGGGAAGGGATAAAATTGATAGTGAACGGTAGCTATGGAAAAAAACACTATGTGAGGAAAGATGGTGCGGGAACAGACTTGAAAAAAATAATTTAGAGTTTTTCTCAGAATTCAATAGAACAAGGCAGTTGTAAGTAACAATGCCCACAAGCTAATAACTCTTGTTGTCAACAGAAGATTGGGGATGATCAACTCAAACCCAAACAACATCCAAGTTCTCTATGAGCCTTCCCAACTCTCCCCAATCAAGCACTAGAAGGGTACCAGATAACTGTGGGTGGATGTGAAAAAAAAAGATTTGTTTTATGAAGCTCTAGAAGCAAGCAATAACTCATTGGAACAGGAATAACCAAACACTTCTCAAGCGACTCAAGAGTAGCGTGGAAAAATGAAACTTCAAAGAAATAAAGGGAGGTTTAACACTCCAGGTTTGAAGCTTAATGAAACCTCTTAGTCAAACGTTACTGATTCCAGAAAGACAAAAAAAATGATTGAGACCAGTATGGTTTAAGAAAGGGATCAAAGAGTGGTATTAAACACTCAAGAATTGAACCAAATGAATTCTTCTTCAACCTGCAAGGCTATTGGTTTGTGATAAGGGATAAGCACAAAGAGGGGCAGATCAGAGATTTGAGTTCAAAGGCTCAAGGATCAGAGGTCAATCATAGATATATCCTGGATAAAAGACTGATGATAGTATTTCTTGGATAAGGGGGGGGGACAGATGGATCAACTCCCATGGATGATTCAGAAAAAGGCAGGGGAGAGCCCCTCCTTTTATGGGAAAGAGGCCCTACAGACTATGTACACTGAATGAGATATGAGAGCAGGAAAAAAAAACTATATATATATATATTTATTTATTTTAGACTGGATCAGGAAAAAAAATGATGAAAACAATCAAAAATAGCAACAGGATGAATGTGAAATAGGAAAAAAATGATGGGAAAAGGAAACCAGCCTGAATTTGAGGATGAAAGCAGGCAGAAGATGAGCGTATGCGGGATGGGAGATGAGAGGTTGCAACAGGCGGAGGCAGCAAAGCTGGTAGATGCACAACAGTTTCCAGGTGAGAGCCGCGGATCCAACAGCAAGGGTGAAAAGGACCGCAAGTGCAAGCAACCGCAAATGGATGAGAGAGAGAGGTGGGATTTGGTGATGATCATACTGTGCCCACGGATGAGCAGCAGTTGTGAGATGCAAGTGGATGACTCAACGGATGATGATGATGGCAACAGATGGGGGTTGGATTGTGATAAGATTTTGAGGAAATTTCTTAGAACTGAAAACCAGCAAACTACGGAAAAAGTTTAGAGAATTGAGAAATCAACAATAGAATCAGAGAGAAGAGAAAAAAGGTGAAGAAACCAACAGCTTAAACTTTATATGGTTGAGAGAAGAAGGATATGGCAACACAGGGTGGATAGAGGCAAGGAAATGGAGATGGATGAAAGGCAAGGGCTTGTAGGCGATTAAACTTGATTAGATGATAGTTGATGGAGAGATTGGATTGGTGGTAGTAGAAGGTTGAGACCCAAAGGTTGTCAGGTTGGGTGAGAGAAACCAGGATACAAGTTGAGTTGAGTGAATAGATAGGAGCAAATAAGAAAAGAGGAGGCTTTGAAGGAAAGAGATTCTAAAGAAAGAAATGTGGCAGAAAGAGAAGGGAATAGCATTTGTTGAGAAAGTAGAACACCAAAGAAAGAAGTAGAAGGATCATTGCCGTTGACCCAGAAGACTCAGAGAGTGAATGCAGGCAGAGCAAGCGGGGAGTGAGACTCCCCGGTGAAAAGAAAAAGGTAATTAAGATGGTTGAAAACCTAGACCTAGCTGTCATTTCACAAAGAGTCAAACATAGCATAAGAATCATAGAAAACAAGTGATTGAAACCGGAAAATGAAATGACAGAATGAGAATCCTTGAAAATACCAACAGGCAAACATAAGTCTACAGGCCTGGTTATGGCCTCTAAGAAGACTAAGTAGAGTTACGCGCACTAGCAGCTAAAGAGCTGTCTAACAATATCCACACAACCGCAATGATAAACACAACCAGCATTTGTCAATGCTGATGATGAGTTGATGGTCTAGCGAATACCTACGTTTGTATTGTTAGGATGGTCGTCGCCTTGAGTTCAATCCAGATGTCTTCACTGGTGATGTTTGAGCGAGATCCAACTTCAACTTGACTGACTTGGGTGCTGGAATGATGGAGTTTGAAGTCAGGTGATTTAGACGGATCCGCGGTTCCTTTACCCATTGAGAGTTGTAAATTGTGACAGTTGAGTGACAGCAGCGCGAGTAGTTAAGACAGAAGGATCACAGGAGTACAAGGAAACAAATGACAAGTCTTTGAGAACAATCAAGAAAAATAATCAACACGCCGGCTCAACTCATTATCAGCAGTCTTAGTTAAGAGCCGATGTACCTAGCCAGTTTGGAAACTGATATAGCACTAGCCGCCTTGGTTAATGGATCAGCTAACATATCTTGGGACGAGATCAGTTCAATTTTAATCAGTTTGTCGTGCCAGTCATTCCGTAGGCTCTTCATTTTGATGTCAATATACTTAGCGTGAGATTTGGTTCCAAATTTTTTTATTTTATCATTTAATCCTTTATTGTCAATCAGATGTAAGGGTGGATCAAAGGTAGTTCGCCATACTTCTTAGATAAGATGATTTAACCATCTGGCTTCGAGATGACTGGTGGAGAGAGCATTGCACTCAGATTTGGTGGAAGAATGAGCTATGCTTCTCTGACGCCGGCTTGTCCAGTAGAGAGGGCTTCCTTTGAATAAGGTGATGAAACCAGTTTGAGAGAGACGAGAGTCAGGATCGTCTCCACACGTTGCATTGCTGTACGTGATGAGGTAATTCGATCCACACTTGGATTTGAAGGTAAGTTTGTAGTCTATCGTTTTGAGTAATTACCTCCAAACTCGAATTACTTCCCTCCAATGTAGGATGCCAGGGTTTTCCGAGAATCTAGCCAAGTTTGAAACAGCATAGCTGATATCAGGACGAGCTAGAGTGGCTATGAAGTTCAGACGACCTATAGGCGATTGATAGTTGACATTTAGTTGTTTGAATTGTTCTTTCTCAATTTTGGTTGCTGGTACTAGATGAAATCCGGTTTGGCACGGATTTGAAAGCAGTTTTGCATCCATTAGGTTCAGCTCCTCGAGACCTTTGAGAATATGATTTGGTAAAGATAGGCTGATAGTGGTTTCATCCTTCTCAACTTTCATCCCCAGTAGGTTGTCCACCTCGTGAGCTGACGAATCTTTGAACTTATTCAGAAAGAGAGTTTTAAACTCATTTACCGCCCCCACCACAACTAAATCGTTGACATGAAAGAATAAAGAAGTGACCCCATCTTCATGATGATACAAACACGGGTCACAATTGCTCTCCTTAAACCCAATGCTCTTTATCCACTCGCTGAGAGTCTTGTACCAATTAAGCGGTGCTTGTTTGAGACCGTAAAGAGATTTGAGGAGTTTAAGGTACTTTGCCTTTCTTTTCAAACCAATGGGAGTTTTGATGTAGACTTTTTCTTCCAGCGGCGCATGTAGGAAGGCCCCTTTTACATCAAATTGAAGAATAGGAAGCTTCTTGTCGACGGAGTAGATGAGAAGAGCTCGTAGTGAAGCTATTTTACCCGTAGGAGCAAATGTTTCTAGATAGTCAACCCCACCAATTCTACCTCTCATCTGATCTCAGAATCCAGCCTTTTCAAACACCTATCTTCAGTAGAGCAAGGATCTCTGCAGACCAGGTCCAAAACTCACCTGCTGGACATCAAGGGATCTGAAAAAGTCTGCCTAAAGAATGAAGATGGGTCTGATGTATGGTTGAAAAATTTTCTCTACTTTCCTGAGTTATCCACCAATCTCCTATCTTTCTTTTGTCTGTTACCAGAACACTATGAATTCACATTTGAAATAAATGCATTTTTTGTGCTCAAAGAAGGAAAAGTGACTCTCAAAGGCCACTACCAGAACAACCTGCCTGTGATACCACTAAGGAACCCCAAAGAACAGTCCTTTCTCTCTAGCAGATAATTCCTGCACAAGTCTCTATGACACATCAGCTACCAAAGGATCAGAAATAAGCTAAAAATACCTATAAAACCTGACACTGTATGCAAGTCCTGTGCAGTTGGAAAAATAACAAAGGCATTGTTCAAAAGAAGAAATAATCCAGCCTCCAGAACTTTTGAAGAGCTTCACTTAGACATTGTAGTACCCATCAAACCAGCCTCAATTTGAAATCACAAATAATTTCTGACCGTGGTGGGCACATTGGGTATGATTTCATGGTGTTTTGAGCCCTTGAGGACAAAACCAGGGAGAGCCTGGAACTCCCCTGATGGTTCCTTGAGTCACCTGAGGGCTCCTGTTACCTTAAAAGAGTATGTTATTTACCCTATAGCCCCTTCCTCAGTTATTTATTATTTATTATTGATCCAGTATACAGCAAGAGTTAAAAAGCCCACTCACATTAATCTCAAGAAGAAGATTGACTTGGCCCCCAAAATTTAGAATAAAAATTGTAAAATAATCAACTCCTCAACTCCAAGTTTGTGTGGAAATTACTTTTGGAGTTGTAAAAATTATTGTTACTTTAAAAAGTGTGAGTTAATTGCTATAAACAAAGCTCTTTTAGGATTTTAAATCCTGGTCCCTTATCTCTTTATAGAGATCAAGGTGCAGACTTTTAATCATAACACTCTAGTATTATTTGAGTTTTTTTTTGTTCTGTAAAAGTATTGCTGTTTTAATAAGTCAATAAATGATTTAATTATTTGTTTTTGTCTTAATTTTTGCAGGTTTAACCACAGCCAGTATAGCAATAGAGGTTAAATCCCTGACACAGCCCTGAAGTAAGAATTCCAAAAAATACAAGGTTAAATTGTTTCAAGCTGATCCAATGAGGTGGACTTGTATCAAGCCCACCTCAATGGACTAGCCCTAAAGTAAAAAAATTTAAAAATACTTTTATTAATTCCACCTAAATGGAAATGCCCTAAAGTAAAAAGACCAAAAAAAAGTTTACATTGTGACTTGTATCAAGCCCACCTAAATGGAATAGCCCTAAATTAAAAAAAATACTTCCATCAAGTTGACCGTTTTTGTTTTTTTTATTACAGGCCCTAAGTTAAAAACACCAAAAAAATAAGTTCAACTTGTTTTAAGCAAATCCAATCAAAAGAAGTAAAGATAATTGTTATGATGGGATCAGCCCAAAACAAGTTGAACTGAATTAAAAATAAAATCTCATTCAAAAAACTCAAAATAATGATATTAAATCAAAACACTCAACATAATGATGTTCAAAATTTGATAACCCTTTATATCAATAGAATTACAAGATCAGAATCCCCAAATGATGAAATTAAAATGATGTTTATAAATTGGAATACAACTCAAGTTAAGTTTTTAGATGATCAACCCAGACAGTAGCTTTTTTACAAGTCAAAGAAGCAGGTTTTTAAACAATGGGTGGGATTGGAATCATTTTTCCCTCAAGTAAAAGATGAAACCAGTGATTATTGTTGACAAATCAAAAGAAGATAGCATTGATTGTTCTTTTACACCAACTTTCATAGGAGTATAAGTACAACATGAATCCAATGAAATGAAAAATATTGGTCTTACATAAGTATCAGATTGTAATTGGCCCATTTCAAGCTTTGCAAGCCATTTTGAAGAGGGAATCTTTTTATTGATTTCATTAAAATAAAGTCTTTTTTCTATCTTTTCAATGAATTTAATTCCTCCAAGGATCTTAGAATAGCATTTCTTATTTTTCCTAAATGTTTCAATTATTTAATTTATTACTTTAAACCATAAACGCTAACCAAAGTGATTTTTAAATGACTCTAAATCCAAAGTTCACATCACCAATGGGATTGCAAACCTCCCTCAAGAACTAATGTAAGTTCTCAGGTATTTGATTGAAAAAATTCACTTGTGATTCCTACAATAAAAAATTAATTAGCCAAAATTGTAATCTCATTAAAGATATTGATACTTACCAAAGATGAGCTTCTTTTTGAATCCTCCTTTTCCTCTTCTTCACTGGGAAAGGATTCTGATTCCAAATGAAGGGATCCTAATTCACTTTCAGTTTCTTCCTCTGAACTATGAAATTCAGATGAAGACCCTTCCTTGCATCACATGAATAATTTTCCCATCAATTCTTTAAACCATAAAAATGAACACTCAAAATAAAAGAATTACTATTTTTGATCTTTTGGGTTCTGTTTAAAGCCCTTTCCCCTCTTAATTTTTCTTTTGATGTGTTCAAATTTTGAAATTTCATGGCAATTAGCTTCCAATTTTGGTTGAGTTTGGCTGGACCATAAGACCTTTGGCTCAAGCCTTGGCTTGGAAATCAAAGTTTCTGCATAATGGAACACAGAATTTAAAATCTCCAATCTTACTTGTTGAGGTTTTCCCATAAGCATGGAATTCTACTTGTTGAAAAATTGGGACTTGTCAAGCACTGGATCTGTGTCAATCTTTCAAAAAAAAATAATTAATCTGTCAATCCTATAATTGGTAAACTTCAAAAAACCCAAAAAGACCACTTGATTCACTGGAAAGTTCATAGTGTAACCTCCACAGAGGATGAAAATCCTCAGGCAAAATGGATCCTCTTGATGCCAGTATTTGACCTAAGATGTGGGAACATGGCAAGCCCATTTTTTCGGAATATAAAATTGAGCACACCTTGCCATCATGGTTGCGCTTTAACTTGTTGAATTGTTTTTCAATGAGTTTAATTGCCTCAATTGACAATTTGTAACCCAATTGGAATAGTTCTTTTGGAAAAACATTTCCTAACTTTATTTGAGAGTTTTTAAGTGACACATGCACTGATTGTATTTGGCTTTCAATAGTTCCTTCAAGTGGTTTTCACACAGGCAAAATAATCCCAAAAGATCCCACAAGTAATTTCTTGAATGTGGCATGGACCCCTTCTATGCAAGACATTGTTTCACTTCCAAAGTCAGGGTTGACACAAGTCCACACCATCAAAAATGTCTCTCTGATAGGGAAAATGTTCTTTTCCATATACTTGAGCGCATCCTCACAGTCTTTCAAGAAACCCTGTATAAAATTTTCAACATAGCAATCCCAGAAGAGATGAACACAAGAAGAAATGAATTGGCCTACTTTGAGTTCTGCATCATTGACTTCTGCCCCCCCTTGGTTTTGGAGGCCCCATACTTTTCTCACAGAGACCTAAAGCTTTTCCATCCTTCATTTTCATTACTGAAGAAAACTTGACAATTTGCTTGAATATTTTTAGAAACGTGCCAGAAGCACAACTGTCTGGATAACTCAGGGAAACTATTTTCTATAGCAAAAATCAGAACTTGTTCATGGTCTGTCACAAAGACTTTGGAAAGCCTCCCAGGATCATAAGCCAATTACTTTAGTGCATTCAATGCCCAACTGTAGAGATAATAAGTTTCTTTTTTTATAAAAACAAAGCCTTTGTAAACTTTTTCCTGTTGCTGTAATTCCTACAACATGCAGTAGAGGGATGTTGTACCTATTTGTTTTATAGTCACAATCCAACAAGGGAATATGATGGTATTTTTTGCAAAGTTTTATAGACTCAAAATGAGCCCAGAAAAGGGCCTCTAAGTTACCCTCTCCAGTAAATTTTGAGCTGGAACCCCACTGGGTTTCCTGGAGCATTTTGAATAGAATGTCCATAACACCTTTTGCATCCAGTTCTGCTTGCTTCAACTTCTCCTGAGTGTTATAGATATTTCTATCTTCAATGTATTCTCCAACATAAATCTTTCTCAATTTCCTTTTGAGTTGAATTTTATTGATCCCATATTTCATGCTTTCCTTAATTAAATCCAAGGCTTGAACTGAGATTATCCTCAGTTGAGGATGCACTGAGGGGTTTTCAGATGGTTGATGATTGTATAGGCCATTTGTAATGGATAGATGCCACGTGGGATCTGCTACTTTAAAACTTGCATGGATCATGAATTGACACCCAATCATCCTTGTGTGAGTTTTCCTTTGCCATTTGGTGAGGCATGGCCCTTCATATACCCCAAAATTGTCACATTGTCACTTGACCACCCCACGTAATATAGGACAATCTTAGATGATTGTGAGCGCAAACGAAAAAACTGAGTGAAAGGGATAGTTCCAAGGTAGCAAGGCTAAATGCAAAGTGCAGATGGTGGTTCAATGGCTCAACAAACAGAAAGAGGGATGAAGTTTTCCAATGGGAGGGGACCAAAGCCAAGCCCAATGTGATGACTGGATTTAGCAAATGCAATAAAATAGGAGATTAAATAACTGAGGAGACAATATTCAGGAAGGCGGCATAGTCTTTATAAGGTAATAAAATGGTGACTAGATACAAACTGATGGAAGGCTAACTATAGCAAGAAGGCAATGAATAAATGAATGACAGGAACAGAATGGGAAAATGAAATAACAGTATGAATGTTTCCAAGGTTGTAGCGCAGGTGCAAGAAAATAGAATATGAGTGTATAATGCTGTAATATATGAGAAAGGAAGGAATGACATGTGAAGACAATGCAAATATGAAGATATAGCTTATGCAGGGAAAGGGACTGGTCCATTTTCAAACTATAAAGTTGATGTGGCTATCTAGGCTTGAGTCCAAACTAATGTATTTGAACAACTGAGAATGAAATTTCAAGGGCTGATGATACCCAGGGTAGAAGATCAAAGATTGCATGGATGGTTGATTGGTATTAGAGTTAACTGCTAATATTTGCAAGTATATATTGAGTTGCCAGGATTGGAAGGTTCTCACAAAAGCCAGAGGTCGTAAGGGGATGGCACCATTGATGTTGTGCTTTATTTTTGTCACACTTATGCACTGGGTTAGATGGTAATAAGGAAAAGGATATGTCAAAATGGCAAAGACAATAACCCTTGACCTTGGAGGGTGGAAGTTGCCCAGGTATAAAGCTGCAAGCTCCTGCAAGCCTTTGAGGTGATTTCACATTGATTCCAAAAGTTGTTACCCCACTGTATACCCCTTACTATACTCAATGTTTTTCAAAATAAATTTAAAATTAATTATGTTTTCATCCTTGTCTTGCCATTGCAAAAACTTTATTCATCAAAAAAAAGATGTGCCCCTAGCACTGCTGCCCATGGTCTTTGAGGCAAGTGAAAGCAATGTTTTCTTTGGAAGGTGGCTTGCTCTTTACCCTTAAATAGAGAGTTGTTGGTTGATACCCCCAAGAGTCCACAAGTGAATTCAAAATTCAAAGGTCTGCTCTGTGTGTGAATTATCACATCACACCAGTACCAGAGATTGAGTTTCTTGGAGTGCGGAACCCAGGTGAGTGATAGAGAATAACTAAATGAACAAGTTGAAACTAATGTAATGAAATTATTATCCTTCATAGTATTTCCAATATTTTGTAGATATACTACCAATATTCCACCACAACCACCACTTTATTTTGGACTGTTGGCCAAATTTCAACTGAGTCAGGGGAATTCCAAGGTGCAAAGAAAACTACAAGGAAAGGAATGGATCAGGGAAATTACCAAGGAAACAAGGGAGGAGAAAAATGAAATGGAGGGAAGGAATTAAATGGAACAGGAGGACAGGAATGAAAGGACTGGAGGGTGAGAAGAGAGCAAGATGCAACAGGAGGAAGGAAGCAGAATGGAGAGGGATGGGATGGAGGAGACTGGAGTGGAAGACAAAGGCAAAGAGAACCAGGTTCAAGTTGTTGTGACAATTGAAACTGATTCAAGGCAGCTGACTGGAAATTTTGGAGAAGGTTAATTGTAAGGTTGATGGAAGAGAGCTCACAAGGCACGCTTGGAGGCGGATTAATGGAATGACCAACCAATGAGGGCTCAAACTGCAAAGTGCAAGGAGATATTTGAGAGGGCTTTAGTTACACAAGTCCTTGTATTGCAATGGATTTCAGGGTTAATAAATGATGAACACCTTGATGAGTTGAATTTGATGGTAAGGGAATTGACTGAGAATTGGGAACAGGTGGAAAAGGAAATAAAAGAAAATTTGTAATGTATTTTATATGGTATTATGTATTATATATTTTATTTTTTATCATTTTTATCATTATTATTTTTCTTATTATTATTTCTTTTTTTTGAGGAATGAAAAAAGTTAGGATAAAGAAAGAAATAAAGAAACATAAAAGAACAAAGATTGTTATGAAAGTAAAGCAGAAGTAAATTTAAGAAACAAGAATGAGATAGGATGAACTGGAATTGAATGAGATATGATGGGATTGGATAGGATGGAATGGGGATGGAAATGTGATGGAATGGAATTTGATGGGATAGAATTAGGCTTGGAAAGGTTTGTGAGGGTATTTAAAATGAAAATCTCAGACCAAGTTGGGGGAGTTGCAAAGGTGATGGGCTGGTTCCCACAAGGTGAAATCTTTGTTGGACTGGAAGCAAGTCAATTCAACAAGGTATTGGAGTTTTCCTTTGCGTAATCTGGAATCCAGAATAAGGCTTACTTCCCACTTTAGATGATATTGGAAATTGACCAGTTCAGGAGGGTGATGAGTATTTCCTGGGTATAGGAATTGAGCTGGCTCTAGGAGAGACACATGAAAGACCAGGTGGATACCTTTCCATTTTGCAGGTAAGGAGAGTTTGAAAGCTTTGGGAGAGATGACAGACTCAACTTTGAATAGGCCAAGTTTTCTTTCAGAGAGTTTTTGGGTTGGGCAATTACTGCAAATGTTGAGAGCATTGAGCCATACCTGATCTCCTACTGAGAAGGTTGGTGCTGTAGTGAAAAGTTGGTCTGATTGCTGCTTGTAGCGCTGATTTTCTGCTTCAAGGTTGGATCAGAGTTGCAATTGAAGGGATTGGATGTGAGTAAGGTAATTGGTAGCAGGTTGAGAAGGCGCTAGGTGAATGGAAGCCAAAGTTGGGTTTCTACCATGAAGAGTCTGAAAGGGAGACTGTTTGGTGGAGGAATGAGTGGAGTTGTTGTAGGAAAACTCTGCTAATGGGAGCCATTGAAACCAGTTTTCCTGTTGATAGGAGACATACATTTTGAAGATAATGATTGAGAATCTGATTAACTTGAATGGTTTCCCCATCCTTCTCCAGGTGGTAAGCCATTCATAAGCTGCAAGTGATCTTCAAATGCTGGCATAGCAAGGTCCAGAAGCTAGAGACAAACATAGATCCACAATCACTAACTATATTATCGGGCAGTCCATGTTTTGAGAATAAATATTCTATGAATAAATTAGCTAGTTATTCTGAAGAGGCATTCACATTAATGCAAAGAAATAAGGCCATCTTTGAGAGGAAATCTACTACTACTAAAATAGCATCATAACTACTAGTAATAGTTAATTGGAAAATGAAATCCATCAAAAACAAGTACCAAGGAATAGGAAGGATAGGAAGTGGCTGGCGCAGCCCATAATTAATGTGTTTTAAATAATTTTTCAAATTAAAATAATTGCACACATTAACATAGTATTTTACTTCTTTGGTCATACCAGGCCAATATAATTCTTGTGCAATCAATTGGTATGTTTTATCCTTCCCATGATGACCAGCAAGCCAAGAGTTGTTCCAAGACTCAAAGATATCTAATTTGATGTAAGAATTATCAGGTACTACTATACAATCTTTCTAGGATAAATAACCATTATTTTCAATACTATAATCACTATCTAATAATTATGGACTCTTGCAAAGTTTTTTACACTTGGGATCATTGAGGTGAGCTTGTAATATTATGGAAGATTTGTATTGAATGTGGGTGATCATTTAAATGAGTTGGGAAGACTGATTGTAGAAGATTTTCCTAATGTTTTCAGGATTGTAATTGGAAAAGGTGCCCCCCCCTGGGCAAATGTTGTCCCATTGTGATAAAGCATCAGGGACTACCTCTTGTTTCCTAGGATGTTATGTGATTGTAAAGTTGAACTCAGAGAGTTATTTGTCCCAATGTCAGCGCTCTGATACCAGGAACCTTGCAGTCCTTTAGCTACAGAGAGTGATAAAAATACTGGAATAATAATAATAATAATAATATTCCAAAGATAAACACTTAAAAAGCTCAAATAAAAAACATGTTTATAAGCTGGTGCAAGTTTTAATTGGTTTGGTTAAAAGGGTTTTCAATGTGTTACAAAAAGAGGAGCCACAGTATTATACTACTGGGGATTGTTACAGAAAGACAACCTCTCTTCAAAGGGAATCCTTAGGCAGTTTAAGAACCTTGGAATGAATAATGGCTGCCTTATAAGGACTTATCAACTGGTATTTCTGGGAAAAAAAGCACAATGGCCAAGGCAGGAAGTAAAAAACTCACTCTGATTCAATAATCAACAGAAAAGCCTGCAAAGATTCAGGTAAAGGGTTTTGGGGCAGATGGGGTTGATTGCCAGACTAAACTTTAATGAATCAGGTTGATTGGTTTTGGGAAATAATAATAATACTGCAGAAAAATTCATAAATAACATGATTATCTCTTTATAAGCACTTTATTAAAAATGGCATGGCATCTGATTGATAATAATAAATTCCTGGTCAAACTGATGGGGAATAATGGATCCAAATAGGTCCGTATAAATACCTTTTTGGATGATAAAGAGCTTCTCAGGGAACACAGAGAGGGTTCTGCTGACAAGCTGAGGCTTGCAAGCCAGTCAAGGAGCTTTGAGCACGCCCACTTGGTTCTGTAAATCAGCTTTCCTCAGATCTGCTGGATTTCTGTATTATTTTAGCCACAGGATCTGTTAATCTATTAATGGTGTAATTCCAATCATTCTGCACTTATCCTTTATTTGTACTACTAATATTGGTTTAAAGTAGGCAGATGTGGATCTTCATTGATTTTCCATCATCTTCTGAGCACGTAGGTGGTTTTTAATGATTTTTACGGCTACTCCTTGTAGTGTTCCGTGGTCTTCAAAGATGAGGATTTTTTTGTTTCATGGTAACCTTCAATATTTGATTTATTATTTAAAATACTTTAAAATTAATTGTACAATATTTTTATTTAGGTTTTAAGTTTTTTAGACCATTTTTAATGCATATGTCACATTATTAGATATTCCAGGTAGATCCAACAAGGTTTTAGCTCTTGTGAGCAGTACCTGTTGTAAGATTTGTCACAAGAAATCCTGATGCGGGGATCAGTCCAGACTAATGCAGGAAGGGTAGGATCTTCTGCATGCATGGCAGGATTAGCTGCGCCCAGGACTTCTGTATGCGGGAAATAAGGCTCTGAGTTGTGCATGCAGGCTGCTACTGCCAGCAAGTATTGCAGAAGTGCCAAAGTACGCAAATGGTTGTGCTGGTATTCACACACTTTTGAGCAGGACTTTCTGCGCTTCTGAGCAGGAATTTGGGCACTTCTGAGCAGGAATTTGCACGCTTCTGAGTGGGAATTTGCGCCCTTCTGAGCGGGAATTTTCATGGAGGATTTTCAGGAATTTGCGCGCAGTTTCTGCATAAATTTGCGCGCGGTTTCTGCAAAAATTTGCACTTGGTTCTGCTCTTCTTAGCGGGAATTTTCACGCTTATGTGCAGGAACTTGCGCGCGGGATTTGAGGGAATTTGTGCGCTGTTTCTGCAGATATTTGCGCGGGGCTTGTGCAGAAGAATCTATTCATGTAATAATATTTTCAGTTTCCTACTCCTTGTAATTTATATTGATATATTGATATTTTATTTATTTATCTAATTTTACAGGTTTCTCTGCCTAAGTAGCAAGCTGAAACCCAGAGTGCTTTTCTGCGTGCAGGAATTTTGAGCTCATAAAATAATTGAAAGAGTTGTGATCAGTTAAGACCTCAAAGGGTTCCATAAGACTCAAAAGGTATGAACACCATTTCTTCAAGAAGTAAAAAACTGCAAGAAGTTCCTTTTCATGAATCTTGTAATTAAGCTCAGCAGCAAGCAATCTGCAAGGCTCAAAGGCTACAAAAGAGAGGAAGAAAAAAGAAACTGCAAGATTACTCCTGCAATTTTATAGTCGCTTGCGCCTGTTTCCCCAATAGTTCAACTTACCTTGTTAAAATGAGCAAGTATTGGAGCAGTTTTAAAAGATTTCTTTAGTGCTTCAAAATCAAAAGAAAATTTTTCATTAAAAACTAAATGAGTGTCTTTTTGAAGGAGATTAGTAAGATTGACAGTCTTCTTGGTATAAATCTCAATGAAAATCCTTTAAAACTTAATAAATCAAAGAAAAATTTGAAGGCATTTGACTGAAGAAGGTACAGGCCAGTCCCATATGCATTGGCTTTTGGCTGGGTCCATTGATAGTCCTTTCTGCAAGACTATGAAACCTAAAATTTGAAGAGAATGAGTATTAAATTTTCACTTAGAGGCTTTTGAAAACAGGTTATTCTTTTGAAGCTGCCAAGGCACCTCTTGAACATGTGCAATGTGATCCTGAAGAGTTTTTGAGTAGACAAGTATATTTTTGAGATACACCACAAGGTATTTCTCTGCAAGGTCAGAAAAAATTTAGAAAAGTGGAAGGAGCATTGAAGAGGCCAAAACGCATGAGGGTATACTCATAACTCCCAAATTTTTTTCTCATTGCAGTCAAATACTCATGACCTTTTGCAATGTGAATGAGGTTATAGGCCCATCAAAGGTCTAACTTTGAGAAATAAGCAGCTCCATGGAAGACAGTGAGGAGGTGCCACATAGGCTGTACTGGGTAGGAATTCTTCCAAGCTACCTGGTTCAGTTTCCTGTAGTTGACGCAAAGGTGAAGGCCACCATCTTTCTTTGCTACAAATAGGAAGGGCAAGCTGGTATCCAAATTTCTTGGTCAAAGAACTCCTTTCAATAAATTTCCTGCAATTTGTTCTTGAAGCGTGGTGTGGTGTTGTTATATAGCCTTGGGTCAGCAACCGTGCTATGGTTGGCACGCTCAGCATTTGGGATGCCCGCAGTCTCAGCAGCAGCCGCAGCGGGCTCAGCATACCAGTCCTGGCTTGGGCTTAATCGGATGTGGCGGGCCGCGGCCTGCTTGGACATTATTGACCCAAGAATTGAGCTAGCGCAACCGGGTTTGTAGGCGGCTAGTTTGGGAAGGTAGAGCAGAGAAATTGGGGCTATAGGAGCGGGCTGGGCGCATGCAAGCGCAGGCCAACCCGTGGGGCAGGAAATCATGTGGTGCGCCAGGAGGATATGGACAATGCAGGGGGCTACAAGTAGGGCGCCACAGGGGGCTGTGTCATGAGAAGGATGAACCAGGTGTGTGTAAGGGTAGGAGCGCTTGAGGGTGGTTGTGGCATGGGAAAGGGTTAGGGTTAGGCTAGGTTTCTGGTTTTTAGGGTTTCTTTTCTATTTTTTGTTGGGCTGTAATTGCGCTTGTATTGAATTACTGGGGAAAGCTTGAATGATTTAAGAATCAAGAGGGCTGAGACAAGGACATCATCAGTGAAGAGAAAAGAAAACAAGAAATGAAAAGGAATAATAATAAAGCTAAGAAATATTTAAAGAGATGAAAAACATTGAGAAAAGGACAAGTATCAAGAGATTGTCAAGATCTTCAGTAGGTGGAGTTGAGTTTTGATGAAAGATGAGATGGCAGTAATGTAAGACTTTGAAAGAGATTCAGTAGAAGAGTTAGACTTGATTGATTAGAAAGAGAAGTGACAAGCAGAAGTCTTACCAGTCAGAAATTGACAGGGGAAATAATTGAAAGTTGAGTTTGAGGAGCTTTGAGTAGTCAAGAAGAGTTTTAGAAAATAAGAAGGAGATGAAGAAGAAAGGAGTCGCAAGAAGAAGAAGAGGAAAAGGGAAAAGAGTCTAAGAAGGAAAGAGTTGAGGTGATTGAGTAGGATAGTTGAGACATTGAAGTGACATGTAGAAGACTAATTGTGACAGAGATCAGAGACGCACAGATGAGACTGTAAGAGTGAAAGGAAAGAGAAAAGAAAGAAACCAAAAGAGAAAAGAAAAGAAGAGTAGAAATAGCATAGAAAGAGCAATTTATTTGACACCCCCTGTGACTTGTAAGACTGAAGCTGGAGTGGAAAAGGAAGGATTGGTCAGCTGCAAGAGAGAGTTGAGAGAACAAAGAGGAAGAGCTTTGGTAAGACCATTGGCCTTCATATCAGTAGAAGAAATTAATTCAATAACAAGATTTCCCAGCTTGAGTTCTTCATGAAGAGCTTTAGTTTTTATGTCAATATGCCTGGTTTTAGAGTTGCAACCAAATTTCTTAAGCTTGTCATTGAGGCCTTTGTTATCTATGAAGTGTCAACTTGGAGCAATTTTTTTTCCAGAGTTCAGCCACAAGTCCTCTGATCCAGATTGCCTCCAGAAAGGAATTGGCAAGAGGATGGAGTTTGGCTTCAATTGTAGAGTGGGTAACATTGCGTTGCAAATAGCTACTCCGGGAGATGAGTGAACTAAAAAGAAGAGAGAGATGGCCTGATTGAGATCTCCTTGTTTCCAGGTCATTGCTCCAGGTTGTGTCACTTTAGCATTGAATTTGAGAGTCAGTGTGGTTTACTTGTAAGGTGAGTTTGAGATCTTTTGTTGACTTTAAGTATTTCCAGAATCTTTAAACTTCTCTCCAGTGATGAATGCTGGGTTTTTTTCAGAATCTTGCAAGACTTGAAACAGCAAAGCTGAGGTTGGGATGAGTTAAACATGCAATTTAGTCAATGAGAAAAACCACAGAGAGATAATTATTGACTATTGTTCTCAATACTGTTCAGTAATCAGTTCACATACCTGCCACACCGGAGAAATCTGTTATCCTTCCTTCTCTTCTCATGTCAAGAGTCTTTCCTGTCCTTCCTATCTCACGTCTTCTTGTTGCATAAATAGATGTCACTTGTCGTAGCATCAGTTGTCTTCCACCTTTCAATAAGCAGAACCTGTACTCTCTTACTAGGAGGCTCTTAATCTGTGACCGCCCGTTCTTGTCTTTCCTGTTCTGATCAGTCTCTGTCCTTATCTTCTCGACTTTCATCCCTCTACGTTTGGACCTATCAACATTAACGGACCGGAACCGTACTTGACTTCAAACTTGCAAACCAATTGTCCCTAATCATCAACAGTAGGGTAGGCATCAATTAAAGACTCAATCCTCAACTCAACATCAGGTTTCAATTGACTGACCTTCTCTTCTGGCCTTAAGTTCTCTTACACAGATTTTTTGGATAGTTAAAACATGCTTGATTCTCTACATAGTCCATGCAAGGGCCATAACCCTGCTAGTAGAGACATTTTTTATGTTTGTTTTCATGTTATTTCTGCAAAAGATTTTTGTTGAGCTACTGTCTTAAATTATCCTGTTTTGTGTAATCAATCAGCCTGGTTCAGGTTTAACAACTCAGTTTAATCTTTCATACGGTTAAAAGTCAAAAATGGATCACCCAAGCTCAACCAACTTGGCTAGAAACTCTGAATACCTAGACCAGGATTTGATGGCAACTTCAAAGCGCTGGCGTTAAAATCCCTGATGGAATCCACCACCTTGTTGAAGGAAACGAACAACTTGATCTGGAGGAAGAAAATGGAGAGACTGTTCAAGATGAGAGGGGTCCTGGACCTAGTCAACTCTTCAGACCCTCTCATGGATATTCCTGATGATGACAAGATGGCCAGATACCTGAAGTCAAAATTGGATCCCAGAACTCATACCAACATTATCACTCCAGAGAATGAGGATTCAACTCGACTGATCTGGCTTGCTGCTAAGAATGATTTTGCTTCAAGCCAGGCAGCCAATTGTGCAAGAATTTTCTTTAACTTCCTTTAACTGGGATTTGATCAGAACAACATAGATGGCTTTTTTAATTCTATCAAGGCGCTATGGTGCCCCATCCTGGACACCCTGGCCAGTACAGATATTTTAATTTTTACTTATCATCATTCATAGGTATCATTATCAAAAGAAAAAAAAATCCATTCATACCCTCAATCATCCATCAAAGGCAATCCCCTATTCACCCTCTCTACCCCATTCAAACTCATCTGTCTCAAGATCTTATCTCAGCCTCATATCACCCATCCACCCCCAGTGAAGATCTTAATAACTTCATATGGGATGCTACCAATCAATCCCAGCATCCATCTTCATCTCCCATCATCCCTACGCTCTATCATGTCACTTTATCAGTCAAACGCACTTGTCCTGCGCCTCCTCATCCCATCCTCACCCAGCCCAGAATGAACTCAATCCATTCTTCTAACTCACCCAGAAACTTGACTCCAAGTCACCCCGCCTCCGCTGGTAGCCTTAAGAATAAGGGAATTTGAGCTAAGAACCAGGACCACTGGTGTTTTTCATTTCATTCAGAATCATACACGAGTGACAATGAGTGTGAGCTTGAGAATTAAATGAAGGAGTGGAACAAGATGAATAGGAAGAACAACCAACATGGGCGTTGAAGGCTTGAGGTTCAGGAATCTTGTTTGATCATGAAGAAGGACATTTGAGTATACAACTATGGTTGATGTAGCAACGTGGCAAGAGAATCTTTTAGATTCAATGGAAAGAAGAATAGAGACAGAAAGAGAGCATATTTGTTCAACTTGAGATGGTGGTAAGGTGATGACTGGGTTGATGTGGTTGAGGGAATCAAGACTTGTGAGTTGATATCTGAGCAATCAAGAAAGTTAGTTTGAGTTGACTTGGAATCAAACCAACCCTTTGTACCAATGGTGTTAGGGTCATCTGGCCATTTTATTGGTGGAGTGTCCACAGTGAGCGCTCTCGATTCTAGTGCTCTCAAGTCTCTTACACCCCCCCTTGGTTAGAGGTCAAGTCAATTTGAGATGTGTTTGATTAGATGGTCCAATGAGGTTTTGGTTGCTGCTTTGGTGAGTGTGTCGGCTACCATCAGATCTGACTTGATTAGTTGGAGTTTGATCAGTCCAAGCTTCAGGTCCTCCCTGATCCCTTTTATTTTCAGGTCAATGAACTTGGTTTTTGAGTTTGTCCCGAATTTGATGATTTTGTCTTCCAGTCTTTTGTTGTCAATGAGGTGGACGCTAGGCGTCATTTTATGTGCGTTGATTCTCCAGATCTTGCAAATCAGATGTTTGATCCAGCAACACTCAAGTTGTCCATTGTTCAAGGTGTTACATTTGGCTTTGGTGGACGAGTAGGTGATATTTCTTTGTTTTTGGCTTGTCCAGAATAAGGGTACCCCGTAGAGTGAACATAGAATGCCGGATTGGTATTTTTGAGTGGTTGGATTTTCACACCAAGTGGCATTGCTGTAACAGGTGAGATTGGGGCAATTGTTCTTTTTTGACAGCCTCAATTTTGTGTCTTTCATGGCATTCAGGTATCTCCATGTGCATACAACCTTGTTCCAGTGATTGATTCAAGGTCTCTCTGAGGAGCGGGCAAGGCTTGAGACGGCAAATGACACGTCTGGCCTGGCCAATCTGGCAATGAAATTGAGTCTCCCTACCTGTTATTGATAATTGACGTTCAAGGCCAGGAATGAGGAGTGTTCTTCTTCCGATGCCGGGAGGAGATGGATTCCTGGGGTTCAGGGAGTGGAGATAGGCTTGCATTTGGTCATTCAGAGTTCTTTGAGACCACGAGCAATGTGTAGAGGTAGAGACAGCAAGATTGAGTTTTGATCACAATTGACTTTCATGCCAGGAATGGTGTTTGGTTTGTGGCTGGTTGAGTTTATTAACTTCTTTAGAAATTGATCTTTGAATTCTTTTGTGTTGTAAACTACTAGAAGGTTGTCCACGTGGAAGAATAGAGAGGAGTCTGTGCTGGTATGGTTGCAGAGGAAAGGGTTGGATTCGGAGGGTTGATATCCTAGAGATTTGATCCATTGACTGAGCATTCTGTACCAATTTCTGGGCGCCTGTTTGAGACCATAGAGCAACATTTTAAATTTCAGGATGGGAGTTTTTCTGTTGCTTCTTTTGGCTATCCGGATGAACACTTCCTCTTCAATCTCAGCGTGCAGGAATGCTCCCTTGACATCAAATTGGAGGATGGGGAGGTTCTTGTCCAGAGCAAACAGGAGAAGAGCTCAAAGAGAGGTGGTCTTACCGGTCGGGGCGTAGGTCTCGAAATAGTCTATGCCGAATTTCTGGTTGAACCCTTGCACACAGAGCCTGGTCTTGCAGATTGGGGGCTCACCGTGGGGGTTGGTCAGGATTTTGTTTATTTGGTCTTCATTTTTTTCTTTGTCTGACAGTTTGGGAGGAGTAGGACTTTCTTTGGTTTTTGTGATGGGATCTATTCAATTGGATTTGGGTTCAGATTTGGATTCTTTGGAGTTAGATCTGAGAGGTTGGCTTTCAGGCGTAGGGTTTGGATGTGGCGGTTTGCTGGTGGGATTGGTTTTGTCAGAGTTGAACCTGACGGCGGTGTTGTTGCTCTTGACTATTTTGACGTGTTTTGATTGGATGATAGCTCCAGCGCTGTTGATGATTTTGTAGGACAGTAGGCAAGGTACTTATCCAATTATTTTTCCGGAGACTCCTTTTTTGTCAAACTTTTGAAGGGTAGATTTTTCTTTCAGATTTAAGTAAACTACGGGGGTTCACAGTGGTTGAAGATAGTTGTTAGGCAGTTTGGACCCATGCATCATCTCCCAGGGGGACAGCTCACCATTGTTTCTAGGAATCTGATTAAGCGCTATGGAGCATCCTTTGATGGTTTTGTGCCACAGATTCAGCAGCAGTTTGGACGTAGAATGCATAGCACTTACTGATTGAGCTATCATTTGGTTTGCTCTTTCTGCGCGTCCATTGTGTTTGGGGTGATAGGGTTCTGAGCAGATTCTTCTTATCCCTTTTTCCTCAAAGAAGCTAGTCAACACTTGATTTACAAACTATCCTCCTCCATCACAGCAGAATTTGTTTGGATAGTAGCCTCTCTTGTGGTGCTTGTTGTTGATGAGGAACATGATCAATTTGGCTGCATTGCTCTTAGCATGGAGAGGAAACATGGCGATGTAGGAAGAGAAGTTGTTGACTAAGGTCAGGTATAATTGGTGGTGACCCTTGGAAATGGGAGTGATAGGTCCCATGAGGTCAATGTGGATACGCTCAAATACCTTGGAGGCAGTGGTGGCTTGTTCAGTGAAGGGCGATTTTGTGATATTGCTGAGGTTGCATCCAGAGCAAGAGAATCTTTCTTTGATTTTGACATTGATGGATTTGCCAAGGTATTTCTTGATCCGTCCAAGGCTAGCGTGACCCAGTTTCTGATGTAAGTTCTCCACTTCATCAATGTTCATGAGATACATTGTTTCCTTCTCAGAGATATCTAGAACCAGCAGATTGTTCAGGATAGATCCAAGCATCAGTGGTTTTTTGTTCCATTTGATGGTGAATCGGGAGGTGTGCGCCGAGTTGTCCACGGTAATCTGACAGTTGTCCTGCAAGAATTTCCCAAAGGACAGCAGGTTCAGGGTAGCTTCTGGAATGTAGTATGCATTGTTGAGCTTGAGCTTGCTGTTCCCAAATTTGAGGAGTGCTGTCCCTCTCCCCAGTTCTTGAGTCCGGCGCCTGGTTTGCCGCTTTTTATGTATTCCGAGCCGTCAAGAGCCACCAGTTGACTGAAATGCTTCTTGAAGTTGAGGAGATGCACTGAACACCCCAAATCGAGGATGAAGAAGGATTTCATCAGGGTTTTGGTCGTGTTGGCTCCGCAGGAGAAGGAGAAGAATTGAGCAAGATTGTCTTCTTTATTCTCCACTTTGTTTCCTTTTTGGTTGGCAGGTCTGAGATGAGGGAATTCTGCCCAGCATTGTTCACTTTTGTGGTTCTTTACTCTTTTGTTATGTGTCCCGTTTGTGCATTGAGGGTAAGATATGTTGAATAGGCTGAGATATGTTTTTGAATCTTCTTTAGTTGCTTGAACTTCATTTTTGTGTTGGATCAAATGGTTGAGGACTTAGTCGACGGTAATGGTTTGGCTCCCGTGCATAATTTGGGATTGCATTGGTTTGAGAGAAGGGGGAAGCTTGAAAAGTACCAGATAGTCTAAGATGTACAAAGGTAGTTCGATTCCAACCTCAGAGAGCTTGTTCAGGTGAACGCGAAAAGTGGTTATGAACTTTTCAATCTATTGTTTGTTGAAGGAGAGATACAGGAAGTTGTTCAAAACTTGGGCTTGGTTAGCGGACTGAGACAATGCAAAATGTGTCTTAGCCGCGGTCAAGATTCCACGAGCGCTATTTTTGTTCTCTGAAGTGATGGTGTTGGAGTGAGTGGCAGCCTCAAGTCTTGAGAGTAGGTATGCGGTGATCTTTTGATTGAGGTCCTCGTCCAGTTCTGTTGTCTTGTACTCTTGATTCATGATTGAGAGTATTTTGCAAAGTCGGAATAGGTTCTGGAATTTTGATTGCCAGATGGAGTAGTTATCTTTGTTGAGCAGAGGGATTGATTTGTAGATTCCTTTAAGAGCCAGAGCCTTGGACAATTCTCCCGCTGGTCCTGGTGTTGATGATGCCATCTTGCGGTATGGTTGATGGAGCTTTGGCTTTTAACCGTGAGGGAATTTGAGCTAAGAACCAGGACCACTGGTGTTTTTCATTTCATTCAGAATCAGGCACAAGTGACAATGAGTGTGAGCTTGAGAATGAAATGAAGGAGTGGAACAAGATGAATTGGAAGAACAACCAACGTGGGCGTTGAAGGCTTGAGGTTCAGGAATCTTGTTTGATCATGAAGAAGGAAATTTGAGTATAAAACTATGGTTGATGTAGCAACATGGCAAGAGACTCTTTTAGATTCAATGGAAAGAAGAATAGAGACAGAAAGAGAGCAAATTTTTTTGACTTGAGATGACAGTAAGGTGATGACCGGGTTGACGTGGTTGAGGGAATCGAGACTTGTGAGTTGATATCTGAGCAATTGAGAAAGTTAGTTCCAGTTGACTTGGAATCAAACCAACCCTTTGTACCAATGGTGTTAGGGTCATCTGGCCATTCTATTGGTGGAGTGTCCACAGTGAGCGCTCTCAAGTCTAGCGTTCTTGAGTCTCTTACAAAGACCTTGATCCATAAACTGTTGCGCAAATGTACCGTCCGGCATCTAAAAAAAACAATTCCAACTCATCCTCAGGTTCATCCGCATCCTCATCCTCAGGCGTTGCGCGTCCCTCATCAGCATTGTCATTGTTGCACGCTGCTCACTGTCATCATTGCGCGTCGCTCATCTATCATTGTCCAGCGTCACTCATCTGTCATTGTCCCGCGTCCTTATCCTTGCGCGTCACGCAGCGCTCATCCTTATCCTTGGCCGTCGCGCGGCGCTCATCCTCATTGATACTGTCGCGGGGCGGTCCTCCATGACTTACCAAACCCATCCCAAATGCACCTCCAAGCGCTTGTCCACAGCGCTTATCCGTTGTGGTGCCCCATCCTGGACACCCTGGCCGCCTTAAGACCTCAATCCATAAACTGTTGCGCAAACGTACCGTCCAGCTGAACAACTTATCCTCAGGCTCATCCAAACCGTCATTTACCCGCGCGCGCGCACGCCGCGCCGCGGGAGCTGCGCTTCCATTATCCGCGCCGTGCCGCGCTCCTTTCATCCGGGCGCGTCGCGCGTCCTTTATCCGTGTTGCTTGTCATCTCTGCCGTTGTCATAGCACGTCCTCATCTTTGTTGTTGCGTGTCTTCATCTTTGTTGTTGCGCGTCCCAATCTCCTCATTGCTACCGTTGCACGGCACTCATCCATGATTGACTGAATCCATCCCGACCACACCCCCAAGCATTTGGCAAATCCTTGGATCCGTCAAACCTCCCATTGCACTTGATCTATCAGTCGTGGATCTCAAGGCCGTCAGGATTTACTCAACTTTCTCAAACCAATCTCCTATCCGCCCATCTGCGCTCTCATGGACTTCATCCCTCACCTTTCCTGGGACTCTCCCACCTGCTTCCGCCTTCGGAAGAGTGCCAACGACCGCCCGTGGACATCCGCGGCGGTTTGGTTCATTTCTCTCTCCCACCCCCTTCCGCCTTTGGACAAGGGGTGGGTGACTCTGGTATTGTTACGCGCGCCCATCCACAGACAGACGCGAGTGACCACATGGTTGCCTTCCCTTTTCCGCTCTATTTGTAGAATCCGTTGTATATAGTCTAACAAGGCCTCCTGCCCATATAAGGAGGGGCTCTCCCCTGCCTTTTTGATCATCATCGGAAATCACCGGGGGGAACATGAAGCCATTGGAGCATGGAATGATCCAGAATGAAATCAGCACACCTTTGATCCTTGAGCCTCCATACTCAAACCCTTGATCCTTGATCCTTATCACCAACCAATAGTCTTGCTGGTTGAAGAAAAATTCTGTCTGTTGGAATTTTTGAGTGTGTTATACCACTCCTTGATCCCTTTCTCTGACCATACTGGTCCTGATCCTTGATCATCTTTCTGGAGCCAATCACGATTGATTGAAGAGGTCTTATTAAGCTTAATACCTGGAGTGTTTTACCTCCCCTTATCTTCTTTGGAGTTGCATTCTGCCAGCCTACTCTTGAGTCTCTTGAGAAGTGTTGAGGTTATCCTTGCTTCAAATCAGTTACTGTTTGCTTTAGAGCTTCTTAAACATTGTGCTTTGTCTTGTACAGCCACCCTCAGTTATCTGGTACCCTTCAAGCTGTTGATTGCGGAGAGTTTGGCAGGTTCATTGAGAACCTGGAGGTTGCTTGGGTTTGAGTTGATCATCCCCAATCTTCTGCTTACAACCAGAGTTATTAGCGTGTGGGCATTGTTTACATACAAAAGCTTTTGTCCCTTGAAATCTAAGCAGATTTTAACTTCTTTTGTTCAAGTTTTTCCCTGCATAATCTTGTCTCAGATAGTGCTGTTCCATTGCTACCAAACTATTTTCATCTTTATCCTCAACTCCTTGATTCCTCATTTACCAGGTTCTGGACCTTGATCTTGGTTACATTTAAATATTTTTGTAACACACAGGAGGGCAGCCTAAACAGCACCTTTCCCCTCCACAGAACTGCCACGGCCTAGCATCGTTTGGAGTCTTACAGCGCATCTTGGCAGACTGGACAAAGTTGGCATCTTTCTACCTGACAACATCCTCAGTTACTTGATCCTTTTCAATCTCCCAGATTCTCTCAAGACCATTCAATCTAAGATCATGCACTCTGGTGTGGATTTATCTGTCAAATTTGTCCTTAATCACTTGGTCCAACACTGGAATGAAGTTCAGTCAAAGTCAAATGAAGCCTCCAAAACTAACTCTGCTTTGTTTCACTCCAAAAGCTTGAACGGTAATGATTCCCCCAGATGTGAGAATGGAAAGCATAACCCGTCTGTGAAATCTCACCCTTTGTCCTCCTGCTGGGTTGAATTCCCCAAGCTCCGTCCAGATCCCCCCTCTAACAAAGTCAAAGAGGGTTCAAAGAAGAAGGCACAGGCCAAGTGCCACTTCCATGACTATTCATTTTTCTGCGCCTCTAATCACCTCTCCAATCTTCACTCAGATTGGTTCATCTTAGACAGTGGATGTTCCATCCATATGTTTTGAGATCAAAACTAGTTCCTGTTTCTCACTGAAAAACCAGGGGACAAACTCATCAGAACTGGGAAGAAAGGAGAAGGAATAGATATTTGAGGCCTAGGCACCGCTACTCTCTTAAGTGGAGGAAAAGTCATCCATCTTGAAAATGCTGCGTGGGTGCCCAATGCAACTGTCAATATGGTGTCCCTTGGTGCCCTCCTGTTAAAAGGGTGCTTGCTCAGAGTCAACCCCAGGACCAATCCTCCTTCCTTCACTCTTTGTTGATCCAAAGGCTCCATCACGACTGGCAATGACAAAAACAACCTTCTTATGATTCTAATCGACAAGTCATCCTCTTCTTTGATCCCATAGAATCCCATTTCCAAAATTGATGGCTCCTGCTATCTGTCTCTAGCCAGTCTCCAGGAAATCCATCTCAAACTTGGTCATGCTAGTGTCAAACGAATGGAGAAGCATCTTGGGTTCACCATTGACAGAGAAGTCACTGATCTGTTTGAATGCATATCATGTAAGGGGAGCAAAATCAACAAAGCTCCCTTCAACCAAGATCAAATCCCAGCTGCTAGAGTGTTTGATTGACTTCACCTTGACTTGATGGGTCCTCTCAATCCCACCAGCAAAGGCAGAACAAGATTCTTGCTTACTGTTGTGGAAAATAAATCTGGATACCTGTCAGCCTTTCCCCTTCCATCCAAGGATGCCGCTGCCAAAAAAATCAAATTTATAATTGAAAATGAAGCAAAAAAAAACAGAGATATCCAATTGAGATTCTCTCTGACAGAGGAGGTGAGTTTGTAAACAAATATCTCAAAAAATTCCTCAATTCAAAATCAATCAACCACCTGATAAGCAAACCATACCACTCCCCGCATAATGGTAAAGCTGAAAGATCAAATTGTACTATTATGGAGTCTCTGAGGTTGGTCTTCAGCTCCGCCAAAATACCAAAGAGCTATTGGCATGTGGTTATCCAAAGCTGCTTCCTGGCTTTGATTCAGATCCTGTGAGAGAAAGGAGGCTCAACCCCCTGGGAAATGATGCACAACACAGCACTTCCAGACGACTACCTCCAACCAATTGGCGCCGGAGTTGTCTATCTTCTCAATGATAGGAACATCAAGTCAAAAATGAATGAAAAGGGAAAAGAAGGCATTCTTATTGGCTACATTTCACGTTTGCTCTCATATAAGGTCCTTTCAAAGTCCAGAAAAATCATCAAAACCAAGCACATAAAGTTCTTCAAGGCCACTGCTCTTGACACTTCTTTGGAGCTAGATGACAACAAATCAACCGTTGCATGTCTCCCTGGTAAATCAAATGATGCAGCTGAGCTCAGTTATGATACAAAAGAAGAGAACTCCAAAGATCTGATCCCTGATGTAGTCAACTTGGACAGCCCAGAATTGTCCGACTTGGATGATTCCGTCTCAGAAGTTCAAGAGGTCCTGAAGCCCAAGCTGAGGGATTGATCCAACCTGAAGGCCCCTGATTGGTATGGCTACCACCATGAGGCGCTACCTTGGAACATCAAAGAGGCTCTGGAGCAACCTATCTGGCTACCCCCAATTGAAAAGGAACTGAACACCATTGAAGACCTTGGAGTCTGGGAGGATGCTGAGGATTCTGAGGTGGTCAACCCACTCAATACAACTTGGGCATTTTGAATTAAGGAAGATCTTCACACTGGCGAGACAACTCTGAAAGCTTGGGTCTGTGTTCAAGGATTCAACAAAGGTTTGGCATTGACTACTTCAACACCTTTGCCCCGACAGGCAAAATGGCTTCTCTGCAAGCCTTACTCTCCTACTTGGCTGAAAAGCGTATCAAGATCCTTCAATTTGAAATAAAGGGTGCTTTCCTTCATGCTCCCCTTGACAAGGATGTCTTCATCAAAACTCCAGCCTGATCAAAGAGAACCTCAAAGTTTCTTAAACTTAAGAAGTCTCTATACGGCTTAAAACAAGCACCACTCAACTGGTACAAGACCTTGAGCTTGTGGATTAAAGATAAAGGATTTGAAGAAAGTGACAGCAATCCATGTCTCTATCTTCAGAAGGAAAGCATCACCGCTCTCTTACTCTACGTTGATGACCTTGTGGTAGTCAGAGACACAGACGGCTTCAAGACTAAATTTCTGAATTTGTTCAAGGATTTCTCTGCTCATGAGGTTGACACCTTGTTGGGAATGAAATTTGACATTGGTAAGGACTGTATTTCAGTTTCCCTTCCAAATCAAATCAAGAAAGAGTTGGAAGAAATGGACTTACTCAATTCCAATCCAATGAATAACCCATGCACTTATGGGTTGCATCTTCTGCCCGCCTCTGAGCAAGAGGCTGAGGCTTTCAAGAAGCTGAACAAGAGCTACAGATCTCCAATTGGACAACTCAAATTTATTGCAACCCTTGCAAGAACGGACATCAGTTATGCTGTGTCCAATTTGGTGCGCTTCTCTGAAAACCCTGGCATTACACACTGGAAAGAGGTAGAAAACGTTTGGAGGTTCCCTCTTAAAACCATTGATTACCAACTTGTATTCCGCACCAGGACACCCGCAACTCAGCTTGTGATCTATAGCAACGCAACCTGTGGAGACAACCCTACAACTTGTCTATTGCAAACCGGTCTCATCTGTCTGCTCAAGGGCTCTCAAATCTACTGGACCAGTTGTCGGCAGCAAAGCATTGCTCACTCCTCTTTGGAGTCAGAATACAATGCTCTTTCTGCTGGACACCTGGAAGGGAGATGGATCAATCATCTAATTGGCAAAATCTGGAGGACAACACCCCTCTTGCCTATCCATCTCATTGATAACAAAGGATTAAATGACAAAATAAAGAAGTTTGGCTGTAAGTCTCATGACAAGTACATTGACATCAAGCTGAAAAGCCTTTGAAACAACTGGAACAATCAACTGATAGGGATTAAACGGATTTTGTCCAAAGGCATGTTAGAGGACTCCCTCACCAAGGCTGCTAGCACTGCTGCTTTGGAACGGTTAGCCAAGTATGTTGGGGAATTAGACCAATCCTGATTTTAAGTTGAGCAGGCGTATTGACTATTGTTCTCAATAATGTGCAGCAATCAGTTCACGTACCTGCCACACCGGAGAAATCTGTTATCCTTCCTTCTCTTCTCATGTCATGAGTCTTTACTGACCTTCCTGTCTCACATATTCTTGTTGCATAAATAGATGTCACTTGTCGTAGCATCAGTTGTCTTCCACCTGTCACTCAGCAGAGCCTGTACTCTCTTACTAGGAGGCTCTTAATCTGTGACAGCCCGGTCTTGTCTTTCCTGTTCTGATCAGTCTCTGTCCTTATCTCCTTGACTTTCATCCCTCTACGTTTGGACCTATTGACATTAACAGACTGGATTGGTACTTGAATTTGAACTCACAAACCAATCATCCCTAATCATCGACAGTAGGGTAGGCATCAATGACAGACTCAATCCTCAACTCAACATCAGGGTACAATTGACTGACCTTCTCTTGTAGCCTTAAGTTCTCTTACACGGATTTATTGGATAGTTGAAACGCGCTTGGTTCTCTACATAGTCCATGCAAGGTGTTAAATTTTGTTGCCAAGTCCTGTCTCCAGCTATGCCTACAGCCGCGCTCACGGGCGCTGCGCGGGTGAAGACACTTCACTCCTAAAATTAAAGTGTACCCAGTTCAGCTTACTTCTGGTCTGACCTGGTCACGGCGGACCTCCTCAACTCCCTCAGGGGACTTCATCCTCATATCTTGATCCGCACTTCATCCCAACACCTCAATTTCCGCGCTTCATCTCAACACCTTGCTTCATCTCAACACCTCAATTCAAAAGACCCTCACCCCCATCAACCAGTTTCCTCATTTTTTCATCTCTTTCATTTATCATCTCATTTCCTTTCTTTGCTCAACTCAATCCTTCTCATCATCGTACACCCTGTCTGTGTGCCCAGTGAGATATTGTATTCATCAACCTAACGTTTCATAATTCTCACCTCATGGATCTGACCTTCTCCATTCCATCTCATTGTTAGCCTACTCAATCTCATTTGTCTGTTCATGTCCCCAAACACTCGTCGCCTGTTTACCCTTGTAAACATCATCTGTCTGCGCTGAATTTTCCAGTTTTACTTTCAATCCATTCTTCAATTTTATCACGGTTAAAAGCCAAAAGGTCTTGACTCAACTCAAATTCAAATTTCTATGATAAAACTGGAAAATGTCGGCCATGTCTGAAGGATTCAGGCAAGCTATGCTGAATTTGGCTCTTGATACTATCCCTAGGCTGAGCGACAATAACTATGGTGTTTGGAAGGACAAGATGGATGCCATCCTAGACGTTTGTGGATGCTCCGGGCCCATTAACAATGACATTTCTACTCTGGAAAGCAATGTCAACGACAAAATCAAACTGCTCATAATCTCCAGGCTTGAGGCGGCCACCCACGACAACATTGTCACACCTACCAATAAGAACTCGGCGAAGCTACTCTGGAAGGCAATCATCAACAAATACGCATTGTCTCAGGCTTCAAACAGGGCTAGAATTTTCAACAAGTTCTTTTACTTGCGATTTAGGCCAGAGGACATAGAGGATTTTATCACAAAGGCAAAAGTGAGTCTCAAGAAATTGTCAGAAGTTGGAATTGTTCTTCCTAACAACATCCTGGCGTACCATCTGCTTTTCGAATTTCCGGAATCTATGAAGGATTTCAAACGCCAAATCATGCACACGGACAGGGAACTCAAAGTGGAATATGTGATGAACCATCTCACCCAACTAAACAATGAATCTAGAGCGCAAACGTCTCAAAAAATTCAACTTTCAAGGACGGAAGTCGCCCTCACCAACCTCAGACCAACAGGAACCAATCACTCTGAGAAACAGGACAAAAGAAAGAGATGCACCAAGGGATACCACAATCCCAAACAATACAAGCACCATACGGCCAACAGCTGCTGGCATCTTCACCCAGAAATTGCGCCCAATTGGTGGAAAGAAGATCAAGCAAAATAGATATCGCGCAAGACGCAAGATAAGAGTAACCCCGTGGCTCACTACCTAGCTCTTCTGTCAATGTGGATTGACCATCAAAACCCCAGCTCCAAATTCATCCTAGATAGCTGCGCGTCAATACACATGATCAATGATAGTAGATACTTCAAGGAATTGTCTTCCTGTGACGACCAAGCCATCAAAACCGGAAAGAAAGGAGCTGAACTCGAGATAAAAGGCAAAGGGACAGCAATACTGGTCTGGGGGAATTTCACGCTCGAGCTTTCAAATGTTTTCTACGTTCCAAGCTTGACCATCAACCTGATAAGCGCCGGTGCTCTCAATCAAGCCGGATGCTCACTGGAAGCTAGCAGGAATGGGTTCAAGGTATCCAAGGATGGCTTAAAAATGTTTGGCGGGACAATCTTAATCAATCTCTACTCCCTAGAAACCCCAAACTTTGACCAAAGCCTGATTCATCCTCACTCGGCAAATCTGGCTTTTACCCAGGATGACAAACTCATGGACATCCATAGAAACTATGGGCACCCTTTGCTGTCAAGACTCAAACAATTCACAAAGCACATCTCTCCCAAAGTGAAGAGAAGATTCAAATGTATCTTCTGCGTCAAAAGTAAAATAACTAAATCATCATTCAAGGAAACCTCTGTCGCGGCAAAGAAAGTGTTCAAACGGATTCACTTGGATCTCATGGGACCGCTCAAGCCTCAGTCAAAGGGGGGGCACCGGTACATTCTCACTCTATTCGACAGCGCCACGGAATACATTGGAGCATTTCCTTTGGGATCAAAGGAGGAAACTTCCAAAGTCATCATGGACCTAATTGAAAAGGAGAATTGAAAACGCGGATACTATCCTTGCAAGGTATGTTCCAACGGAGGCACTGAATTCGTCAATTGCAAACTGCAAACGTTCTACGAGGCCAACCACATTAGACAGGTAGTATCTGAACTGTACCACCCCAAACATAATGGAAAAGCCAAACGGGCAAACAGAACCATCTCCGAGTCCACTCAAACCATACTGAAGGACAGTCAAATCTCAGCTTATCAATGGCATGAGGTCATTAAATCGAGCGCCTTCATGCTCAATCAAATTCCCAGAGACAAAAACTCCGAATCCCCCTGATTCCAAGTGCATGGGCACTCCTTGCCGGATTCATATCTGAGACCCATAGGATGTCCGTGTGTCTACCTACTCACAAGAAGAGAAAAAGGATATAAGTTCAAGCAAAAGGGAGAGGAAGGAATCCTAGTAGGCCTCAATCCCCTCCTCCATTCTTATTGAATCTTAACTAAATCTAACACTATTATTTCTACAAAGCACATCAAATTTTTAAGAATTTCCAACCCTCAAAACTCAAATCTCTCATTCACCTTGGACAAAGCGGAGAGAAACCTTCACAACATGGAATCAGAAAGTTTGGAGGATCAACAGTCAGAGAGAGCAAACAATCCGGCATTCACAAGGTTCAGGTTGGTGTTGCCCAAAGTCTCAGACTCAGATTCAAATTGCAGCGGCAATTCCCTCCAAGATCCGGAGTCCGAAGATTCGGGCCGCTCCCAGGAGGGCTCCGTACGTGAGCAGCCCTTTGCTAGGCAGCCAACGTCGCAACATGGGCAGTCCAATCCTGCACCTCCTACGCAACCTCCTAGAACCCTCCAAGAACAATCCTTGATCAAACCGCCTCAACGTTACGGGTTCTTCCATTATTATGAATCAAAAAGCTACAATGATGCGGTCACATGCAAAGAAAACCTCAAGTGGATCAGTGCAATGGACACGGAGCTGTCGTCCATTGAGTCATTTGACGTCTGGGAAGAATACAATGGACCCAATCCCTCAAATCCGCTTTGAACCACTTGGATCTACAGGCTGAAAGAAAAATTTCACGGTGACCCAGTCAAGTACAAGGCCCGTCTCTGCGTGCACGTGCAAGGATGCGGTCAAATTGAAGGGGTAGACTACTTTGAAACGTTTGCCCCCAAGGGAAAACCATCCACTCTTTGACTCCTACTTGTGTATGCGCTGAAATCCTCTCAAAAAGCTTGGCAATTTGACATGAAAAGCGCCTTCTTACACTCTCAAATAGACGAGAACGTTTTCATCCGAACTCCAAAAGGCTCAAACCGAAAATCAAAGTTCCTCAAATTAAAGAAATCTCTCTATGGGTTAAAGCAATCTCCCAAAAATTGGTACAAAACATTGACGTCCTGTTTCAAGGAAATCAGCTTCTAAAAATTGGCATGTGATCCGTGCCTTTATTTGTCAAACAACAGAAGATCAAGGCTCTTCTTCCACGTTGACGACTTAATTTTGGTAGGTGATGGCCAGAACTTTGAAAAGAAATTCCTGGACAAGTTCAAAGGATCTGCGAGTCAAGACCCAAACACCGTACTTGGAATGAAAATAGAGGTCAAAAATGATTGGATCCTTCTCAGCCAGCCAAACCACATTCAGCATGAACTCAAAGAACTGGGCCTGACAGACTGCAAGGGGTCGTCCACTCCTCTCACATGCAACCTGCAACTTGTTCCGGCCTCAGACAAGGAGCACAAACAATTCAATGCCCTGAACATCAACTATAGGTCAGTGATAGGGCTGTTAAATCACATAGCCTGCTTCACAAGACACGACATCAGCTTTTCTGTGTTGAGTTTAGCCCAATTCAACACTAAAACCGGCATAACACACTGGAATGAACTAAGGAAAACATGGAATTATCTCAAATCCACTCAACATTACCAACTCAAGCTCAAATAACTCAATCAATCGATCGCTCTGGAAGTGTTCTCAGATGCGTCGTGGGCAGATGACCCAAGCACTTGAAAGTCTCAGACCGGATTTCTTTGCATGACATTTGGCAGCCTGGTTTCATGAAACAGCTGTAAACAGAAGAACATAACATGGTCCTCCACGGATGCGGAGTTAAACGCGCTGGTTGACTCATATCATGAAGGGACATGGATCAAAGCGTTAATTGATGAGATATTCACGGCTTCTCCTGAGTCCATACTAGTCCACATTGATAACAGCGGCTTGGATGATAAAATCAGAAAATTTGGCTCAAACTCAAAGAGGAGACATTTGGACTTAAAGACTAAAGGGATGAGAGACAAACTATCCAATAAAAAAGTTGAGCTTAAGCTCATAAGATCTACGGAAATGAAAGCCAACTCTCTAACTAAAGCTTCCTCCATTCAAAGCATATCTTTGTTATCTCCATTTCTTGTTTCGTCTTGTGGTGTCTCCAATATCTCATTGGGCATGGAGGGGTGTTAAGTTTTGTTGCCAAGTCCTGTCTCCAGCTATGCCTACAGCCGCGCTCACGGGCGCTGCGCAGGTGAAGACACTTCACTCCTAAAATTGAAGTGTACCCAGTTCAGCTTACTTCTGGTCTGACCTAGTCACAGCGGACCTCCTCAACTCCCTCAGGGGACTTCATCCTCATATCTCAATCTGCGCTTCATCCCGACACCTCAATTTCCGCGCTTCATCTCAACACCTCAATTCAAAAGACCCTCACCCCCATCAACCAGTTTCCTCATTTTTTCATCTCTTTCATTTATCATATCATTTCCTTTCTTTGCTCGACTCAATCCTTCTCATCATTGTACGCCCTGTCTGTGTGCCCAGTGAGATATTGTATTCATCAACCTAACGTTTCATAATTCTCACCTCATGGATCTGACCTTCTCCATTCCATCTCATTGTTAGCATACTCAATCTCATTTGTCTGTTCATGTCCCCAAACACTCATTGCCTGTTTAATCTTGTCAAAATCATCTGTCTGCGCTGAATTTTCCAGTTTTAGGTTCAATCCATTCTTCAATTTTATCACAAGGGCCATAACCCTTCTAGTAGAGACATTTTTTATGTTTGTTTTCATCTTATTTCTGCCCAGAGATTTGTGTTGAGCTACTGTCTTACCTCATTCTGTTTTGTGTAATCAATCAGCCTGGTTCAGTTTTACCAAATCAGTATAATATTTCACAATAATTAACATTTCAGGCTTTGAATTCTTTATGTTCTTCATCACTTGCAGGCAATAGATTGATGTTGGCAGTGAGTGGAATAGAGGATGGATTGCAATTGGTCATTTTTAGTTCCTCTAGTCCATTTTCAATATGCTTAGGTTGATATAAAAGAATTTTATCTCCAATACGCTCGAATTTCATTCCCAAAATTGTGTTTGGTTTGTGGTGACTTGAATTAGGAAATTGTTTAAGAAAATCATCTTTTAAGTTATCCCCAGGACCAACAAGGATAAGATTGTCAACGTGGAAGAATAGAACTGAGTTGGAAGCGGAATGAAAGTACAGGCAGGGATCAGAAATAGATTCATTGAAACCTTGCTCTTGAATCCATGACGTGAGAGTATGGAACCAGTTAGCGGGTGCTTGATTTAAGCCATAGATTGATTTTTGCAGGATGAGGTATTCAGATTTTCTGTTAGAACCTTTAGGTTTTTTGATAATAAATATGTTGTCCAATGGGGCGTGAAGGAACGCGCTCTTAACATAAAACTGGGAGATGGGAAGAGAATGAAACAAACCAAAAAGAAGAGCAATACAAAGAGAGGCGGATTTTCCAGTGGGAGAAAAAGTGTCTTGGAAGTCAAGACCGTAGATTTGATCAAAAACTTGAACACATAATCTACTTTTGTAGACTAATCAATCACCGTGGAAGTTGTCCTTGAGGCAATATAACCATGTTGTATTGAGAGAATGGATGGGTTCAGGACCCTTGTAATCTTCCCATACGCCAAGAGATTCAAAGCCATTGAGTTCGACATCCATGGAGTTTTCCCATTTCAAACTGTCATGACATCTTTTTTCTTGTTTTTAATTTCTGGGAACGTAATAGTGGTGGTAGCCGTATTGCTGAGGGGGATTTAAATTAGATTGATCGCAAAGAGAGTGGTTGGGTACTAGCTGTTTAGCTAGTTCTTCCAAAGGGTCAGACTTGGAGTCAGAAAGAGGATTTTTGGGAGAGTTGGAGGAAGGGATAGCATAAGGAAGATTATCATTGTCGGGGTTAGCAGGGAGAATTGGAGTGTATGAGTTAGGAGGGACGTTGTAAGACTCCAAAAAGTGCTAGGCCGTGGAAGTTCTGTGGAGGGGAAAGGTTCTGTTTAGGCTGCCCTCCTGAGTGTTAAAAAAGTATTTAAATTTAACCAAGATCAAAGTCCAGAACCTGGTAAATGGGGGTCCAAAGAGTAAAGGATAAAGATGATAGTAGTCGGTATCTGGGAAACAACACTATCTGAGGCAAGATGATGCCGGGGGAAACTTGAATAGAAGAAGTGAAGGATTTTTTAGACTTCAACAGGACAAGGCAATTGTAAGTAACAAAGCCCACAAGCTAATATCTCTGGTTGTCAGCAGAAGCTTAGGAAAGATCAACTCAATCCCAAACAACCTACAGGTTCTCAATGAACCTGCCCAACTCTCCGCAATCAAGCACTTGAAGGGTACCAGATAAATGTGGGTGGCTGCGCAAGACAAAGCTAATTGTTTGATGAAGCTCTAGAAGCAAAACAATAACTGATTCAACCAAGAATAACCCAAAACTTCTCAAGGGACTCAAGAGTAGCGTTGCAGAATTCAAATTCAAGAGAAATAAAGGGAGTTTTAACACTCCAGGTTTTAAGCTTAATAAAAACTCTTCAGTCCAACTTGACTGGTTCCTGAAAGATAATCAAAGGATGATCAGGACCAGTATGGTTGAATAAAGGGATCAGGAGTGGTTTAACACACTCAAGAATTCAATCGGTCCAATTCTTCTTCAACAAGCAAGGCTATTGGTTGGTGATAAGGATCAAGGATCAGGATTTGAGTATGGAGGCTCAAAGATCAAGGGGAAATAATGGATATACCCAGAATTTGGATTCAGATAAAGGGGAATGGGACCCCACAGATGATTTATTTCAAGATAATGATGATGATAATTCCGTAATAAGATTCCATAAGATACCCCCCCATGCCAAAAGGCAGGGGAGAGCCCCTCCTTATATGGGCAGGAGGCCCTGTTAGACTATGTACAAGTGAAACTAAAGATAGAGCGGAAAATATATATATATTTTTTTTTTGATGAATGACACCTAAATAAAAGAATCATAAAAACTTTTTGAATTTTCCGCATCTGGTCCAGGGTGTCCAGGTTTGGTCACCAAATCTCTCCCCAAGTTACAGAATTTCCCTAGTCTGCATCTGAGCTTGATGTCATAAAAAAGAAAGGAAAGATGATTGAACACAAGAAATGGCCATTTGATCTTGAGGGTGATTGAAAAGAATATCTTGATCCATCCAAAGAAAATCCTAGAGTTGACTGCGATAAGATGAAGAAGGAGTCCCATGTGGCATACAGTAGAGTTTCACAACAAAACGCAGCAGATGACCCTGGTGGTGCACAATTGGGAGGACTTACTTCTGATTGAATTTGCTTCCACAAAAATGAAATTTCTTGACCTGATCAGCAGAGAAACTTCTGGCCATCTGAGTACCATCCAGTTCCTCCAAAACATATGATGCACCTCTGACTTGAAAGACCCCTTGATAAGGACAATTCCAGCTATTGGAAAAAAGCTTCCCCCACTGAGTTTCCAAGGATTGATTATAAGATAAAACTAGATCACAAGGATTCAAGGGATCTCTGACTCAATTGGAATGCTTATTCTCAAAATACTGGACTGATTTTCTCCTTGACTCCATCATTTTCTGATAAGCTTTTTCACAAAAATCTTCACTTCACTCCAATTGCTTGGATCTGGCAACTAATAGATCAGTGGTGGAAGAAACCTTTTCCCAAGAAATACCTAGGAAAGATTCCATTTCAAGATCAAGAGGAAGGACAGCCCTTTGACCAAAGAGGATTTTGTAAGGTGAGTAGCCAGTGGTTTGTTTAGTTGAAATTTGATCAGAGAAGAGGACCAGAGGAAGAAATTGGCAACAATTCTTTCCACTTTCACCAGACAACTTGAAAAGAGCAGCCTTCAAAGGGGCATGGCCTCTTTCCACCATGCCCCGTCCTTCAGAATAATAAGGAGTGGTCACCCTATGTTGACCAGGAAGCAATCAAATCATTTCTGCCAGTTTTCCACCAAACTCAGAGCCACCATCAGTTGAATAAGATCAAGCCAAGCAATAACGCATTGTCCAAGTCTTGTAAAGAAAAGCTTCTACTAATTCAGAGCTGAGGTTCTTAAGAAATTTTGCTTTAACCCATCCAGAAAACTTATCTCTAGCCACAATGAGTTACTTAGCTCCACCAGCCTTAATGTGAACCACATCCTTAGCAATCCTTCCAAATACAGTGGACTCTCCAGTGGGATAACGTATTTCAGCCAGGCGCCTAAGATGACATTTCTGACATACTTCACAACTCTTGCAACATTGAGAGAATGATTTCTTCAAAGATGGCCACCAGAATTTTTTGGATATACGCCAATAGGTCTTGGTTTTGCCGCAATGCCCCAGGCCTTCATGGAGACTTTCAAGGATTGAATCTTGCTTAGCTGGGATTGTGACGACAATTAGAGCACAAGGATTTCCTCTTTCCATAAGCCTAGTACCTTGGACAAAGAAATTGGAGGACCTCCTTTTGAGTGATCAAAAATCTTTAGCAGAGAGATCAGGAGGCCTTTGGAGAGTGGAAAGGTACCACTCTAATTCTAGCCAGAAACCTTGTTGGAAGCCAGCATAATCTTGGGAGGAAAAGGTGAAGACT
The DNA here is from genome assembly GCA_025617555.3 of Puccinia polysora. Taxonomy (NCBI): domain Eukaryota; kingdom Fungi; phylum Basidiomycota; class Pucciniomycetes; order Pucciniales; family Pucciniaceae; genus Puccinia; species Puccinia polysora. The sequence goes on from CM062623.1 coordinate 40,751,513, forward strand.
GGACAAATTAAAGGCTCCTCCTTGTCAAAGTCCACTCCAACATCCAATTCTTCATCTCCAAGGGGGCGTCAAGATAAACCATTGGGCATGGTGAAGGATTTGCCAGGCCTATGAACAATTTCAAACAAGAAAATCTGGATAAAGGCCACCCAAAGAGTCATAGAAGCATTTAGGAGGCTGGGGGCATTGATCATTTCAACAATGGATTGTGTGTCAACTTGTAACTCAAAGTGTTGGCCCCAGAGGACAGTTTGGAGTTTCTTTAACATTTGAGCCACGCCACAGAGTTCCAGTTTTGGTTGGGAGTACCTGGATTCTACATCTGAAAATAACAAGGAATCATAGAGAGCAGGACGGTCCCAACCATTTTCATCTTCCTGATGTTGGAGTCAAATCTGCTCTTATGCAGACTGCCACCCAAGGGTTCTAAGTCTTGGTACTGAAAGCCTGAACAGCATTGTCAAACGACACATCAGGTCTTTACAGCTAAATCCAAGCAAACCCTTGTTGAGTGGACAGGCACAATGGCCCATCCGGCAATGGCGCACTTAGCTTAGTGGTTAAAGCATCACTCATGAATGTTGAGGTCATGGGTTCAAATCCCATAGTGCACAACTACATTTTGGATTCTAACACCTGAGTGAGGACAGCCCCAACAGATTGATAACTAGAATCAAAAGCCAATTTGATCTTTTCAGCTCCAGGTCCATAAGAAATGTTTTCCAAGACTATGTCTTTTCCAACCACCATTTTAAGTAGCTGAAAAGAATGTTCACAATCTTGGGTCCAGATCCACTCAGCATCTTTTCTGGTCAGGTGACGTAGAGGAGCACAGATTTTGGATAGAGATGGGATAAACATTCAAACATAAGTTACAAAACCTAGGACACCCCTGAATTCAGTTTGATTGATGGGAGTATGCCAAGAGAGGATTTTTTTGATCTTGGATGGAGCCATCCTTCTTCCTTCCTTGCAGACCACATAACAAAAAATTTCCAGAGCAGGGACACAGGAAGACAATTTGGATCCGGAGACAGTGAGGCCAGATTCTTTGATTTGGAACAGGACCCTTTCCAAAGTGGTTTCATATTCCCAGATAAATCAACGGATTCCTGAATGCCAGGGTAAGAGCTCATTGTTATAGTCAGAAACTGGTCCTTTGATTCCGGCGTTGTCAATGAAGATACCAGCATGATTGGGGATTTCATCCTGGAGGATCCAAACCATCTGAGCCTGATAGACTGCAACTGAGTTGATGGCACCTTGAGGCAATCAAGTAAGCTGGAAGCAACCAAGAGGAGTATTGAATGTGGTGAGAGGGCAAGAAATTGGATGTAAGGACCGTTCGTCATAGCCACCCATAATGTAACCTAGACCATATCAAGCTCTCCCAGAGAAGGATTCAACAAATTATTCAGTAGCAGGGGGAATACCAGAGTCTTTAATAGTAACCTTATTTAGAGGTTGGAGATCATAAACTATTCTAAGTTTAACTTTACTTTGAAGGACACAGAAAACAGGACTGGAATAGCTAGAAGTTGGCTGTTCCTATAAACAGGTTTGGACTTGTTCCTGGACCAACTTGATGAATTTTTCAACTTTGGAAGCAGGGATTGGGATCTTTTTCTTTTGACAGGGATCATGTTCTACTAAAGGAATGATATAAGGCAGGCCATAGGATTCTTTCAAGAGGCCTCTCTCTTCTTCACAGAAAGCAATAGCTTTTTCCCTAAGAGCCAAGACATTTTTGATCAAATCCCACTCATCAAGTAGAAACCATCCATCTGGTCCAAAGTTGACCACTCCCAGAAGTTCTTCAGTGACACGACCAGAGGGGATGAATGGACCAGTGAGAGATTGAGGTAAACCACAGTAAGGATCACGGGATAGAGGAGGACACCTAAGAGGAGGGTTGAGATTGAGAGGCATTGGTTGGTTGACTGGTTGGATTTTCCTAGCAACTGGTTTATATTTGGAGGAAAAAGAGAGAAGTTCTTGTTTTTGCCAAGAGTTGACCAGAGAGATCTGACTACAAGGATTAAGACCAAGTTCTAACGCCTTCCAAGTTTGATGTTCCACAATGTTTTCAAAAGGTTCCTTTTCCATGAAAGAAGTCCCAGGAGATAATAAATTGCTCACATGTGTGGCACAAGGTAGGGTTTTGAAAATGATAGTAGTAGGATACCCTGGTGGTGCACAATTGGGAGGACTTACTTTGAACCCAATTTGCCTCCACTGAATCCCATATTCTTCCATACCAAAGCCACCCAAAATAGGATCAAGATAGGGATCTAGTGTAGACTCATTTCAGAGATTCAGACCGGAACTGAGAGAAGATTGATTAGGAATAAGAGTAAAAGGAAAAGAAGAAACAACAGATGAAGAAGAAATATTTTTGGATTTTTCCATTTTGATTTGTTTTTGATTTTTGATATTTCTGAGATCAGAAGAAAACATTGAAAAGAAAGAGAAATAAGCCTTGGGGATGAGAGTTGACCATTGAGTTGAAATTTGAGGCTGAAAGGAACTACAACTTTTAGTAGGATCAACTACTTCCATGAAAACTGAGGGGAAATAGAATTATCCTTCTGTTTTGCTTTTAGAGATGACTTGGGAAAATGAGAAGGGAAATCTCTTTCCCAGAAACCAGAATCCAAAGAACAAAGAGGAACCTTAATTTTTCTACCATCAGAATCATGATTTCATACTGACACCAAACTCAGTCTAACCTCAGTCTAACCCTCAGGCCTGATCTACTTTCTCAGGAACTTCAACCTCAGGGCTCAGGAGACTTACATCAATATGTCTCCAGTAACTATATACCACAGGATCTTCATGCAGTACATATCTACATATAGTCTAACCTCATACTATACACAGATAGACTCCATAGGCTTGCACATACTCAATCTCCCAGGCTCTACTCTACCTCTCTGTCTAACCCATACCTCTTCAGGTTATCTCTCTGTCTAACCCATACCTCTTTGGGTTATTTCTCTGTCTAACCCATACCTCCTCTGTGTGGTTTATCCTTTGGGAATCTTTATGTACATCCTCTGCAGATTGTATTACATAATCTCTCTACTTAGTACATAGTGTCATGACCCCCATGTACACTGTACATCCTTCAACTGTACTCTCCCAACTTAGACAGATCAGACCTGGAACCTTTCCCCAATGTATAAGCAGCCTAACCTAATGTAGTAGCATACCTGATCAACCATCTCTGTTACTTAGACTGTTCCCATGACATCATATGTATAGTCTGAGCCCCAATCACTTGTACCTCTGTTGTAGTTCCAACCTCTTGTCTATTTAATAAGCCTCCTCTTCCCTCTTCCTGATGTTTCCCGAAGAAATCAGTTTACTACTTCTTACTAGGAGATCTTTCCCAGCAAGTGTCATTCAGCACCCTTCAAACCAATCCTCCTCTGCTCCTGTTAGCCTCCTTCAGTAAACCTTTCCCCCAAGCCTACTGTGGGTAGAGACCCCTCTGTGCCAAGCCCTGCTTGCATTTCAGCATCCATTGTGACATTAAACTGATTTCTTCCCCAATAACCCCTTCTTCACCAACCACACTCCCTATCCCTTTTAGACAGCATCAAATATTGCTATTGAGTTGTGGCAATTTTTTTTTGCTTTATTTCTTTCCCAACCTTGAACTTGGCTATTTGATTTTTGGCCATTTTCATTGCTTCCCTTACCTTACTGTCAAACCTACTCAAAGATCCAGCTCTCCATCCTCTAAGTATCACTTTGACGCTTTGACACTTTGACACTTTGACACTTTGAAACTTTGACGCTTCAACATTTCAATGCTTTGACGCTTTGACACTTTGACGCTTTGACACTTCGACACTTCAACACTTAGACAAGGTATAGTAACCAGTATTTGACTGTCCCATTAAGGTAATCAGAGGAAGAAAAATTCCTTTTAATCATTTTATTCTTGCTCCAAGGTGAAGAAAAACTTTTGGGTAACTAATTATTCTTAGAAGTAAGAATGCCCCCACAATGTGCTCTTTTTTCTCACATTTCTAGCCCAGCAGTCACCCGTAGCTCCAGGGGGAGAGGTGCCACTGAAACTACTGACCATTCTACCCCTAGATCTCGTGGAACAGGTAGGACTTTTTCTAACTTGGCTGCACCAGTGGTTACCACTTCCACTCCTATGGATACAGGTTTATTGGAACCTATTCCCCAAATATCCCTTTCTAATATTCCTTCTTCTGAAAATGCTAGCCTCCACAGAGTCACAGGTCAGTTTCCAAGCCAAGGTTACCATGGTTTGGACTCTCCTGCCTATGATGCAAGCATGGTCCCAATGCCAGGAGAAGGTGAGGAAGATGAAGAGGATGAGGACTCAGGATTTGATTCAAGAATCTTGAGTGGCCTGGGTGCACCATCCCCAGAGGGTAATCCTAGTCAAAGTTCTAATGCAAGAGCAGTTTCTTCACCTTCCCCACAAACCAATCTTCCTTCCACCACCCAGGTTCCTTTGACTGACCCTGCCCTGCTGGCCATTCTTCAGCAAATGACCACTGCAATGACTCATCTTTCTAAACCTGCTGATCATGGACCCTCTGCTAACTTTAAATCTCCCTCTATCAATGCCCCAGAAAAATTTGATGGAACTAACCCAACCAAGCTTAGACCCTTCCTTCAAGCTTGTGAACTAATCTTTGCAAATGATGAGAGAGTTGTTGCTAATGACAGAAAGAAAGTATTTTTTACAGTCTCCTACCTTTTGGGAAATGCCAGTCAATGGATCCAACCCTATCTTGCTCACATTGGCAATCATGAGCCAGACTTCATACTTAACTCCTGGCTTCTATTCACTCAAAAGCTTCATACCCTTTTTGGGGATTGTCTAGAAATCCAGTGTTCTGAGAAGGAGTTAACCCTTGTTAAGATGAAAGACAGTGGTTATGCTACTAACTATATCACTGAATTCAGGACACTTATTACCAAGGTCTCTGGGTGGGGTGATAAAGCCTTTTTCTTTCATTTTAGACAGGGTCTCCCAGCCAGATTACTGGACCAACTAGCTGGTTATGATGGGCCTCAAGAAACCTTGCAAGACCTAATGGATATTGTTCTTAAGTATGACACTTGTTACCATGAAAGGATCTGGGAGAAGTCCTTCACTCTCCCTCAGACCTCAAGAACTGGACCCAGTCTTCCCAATCCTCAGAAATCTTGACAGACCAGCCAACCAGGTAGGTTTAAGGGGAAGGCTAAGACAAACACTACTAATTCTACTCCAACCTATGTCCCCAATCCCAACGTGGGAGAAGATGGACACCTCAAGGCTGAAGAAAAAGCTAGGAGAGAAAGAGAGGGTTTGTGTAACTACTGTGGAGGAACTCACAAAATTAGTCTCTGCAAGAAAAGTCCAGATTTTAATCCGGGCCAGAAGCCCAATCCTATGAAACCCAAACAGGGAAAATACTAGGTGATGGGAATGTGGTACTCCTTGACCATCACCCTCTCAATATTTAAGTACATACTTTGGAAAGAAAAGACTCTAAACCTCCTTCTAAAGACTTACGTTTTGTTTTCTTTTCCAATAATAAGGCTTACTGTGTACTTGTTGACTCTGGAGCAACTCAATCTTTTATTTCAAAATCTATGGGTTCAAAGTTTTCTCTGCCACTCAAACCTCTGAACACTCCTATCTTCTTATTTACCTTCAGTCCTTCTGACTCACCTTCCCAGGAAATCACCCATAAGGTTTCCTTCAATTTCTCTTTGCCCTCCTTTCCCAACTTAGAATGGGATTTCTTGGTTGTTGATACTCCCCCCAAAGAAGACATTATTCTAGGTATTGACTTCCTCCATTTCTGGAACCCAGAGGTAAATTGGCAACTGGGATTGATCACCCCAAGAAACCAACCAAATTTGGATCATTCCTCTTCAATTGAACTCTCCTTTGCCACTACTTCCTTTCCGCCAGTGAACCTTCAGGTCACTGCTCCTGTCCCCTTTTCAGAATTCATGCACTAACAACACTTTCCTTTGAGTTCAACAACTACTTCTGTGAACAGGATATTCTTTGGACATTCTCTGAAAATCTTGGAGGATATGGAGGATGATCTATCCGTTCAAGTTTTGTGTATGATTATTTCCACTTCTGACTCTGACCCAAAGCAGGCTACTGCAGGGGGGTTTGGATGAAGATGAGGAAACTGATGAAATTGAAACTGTGATGGAAAGAGTTCCTGATGCTTATCATACCTTTTTAGATTTTTTTTCCAAGGTCAAAGCTGATAAACTCCCTCCTCATTGCGCTTACAACCATCATATCAAACTGGAAGGCCCTATGCCTCAAGTTGGGCCTATCTACTCCCTTAGTCACCATGAGAAGGAGGCCCTACAAGCCTATATAGCGGAAAATATAGAGAAAGGTTTCATTTGCCCCAGCACTTCCAGAACTGGAGCACCTGTCCTCTTTGTAAGAAAGAAGGATGGCTTGTTTCAATTGTGTGTTGACTATTGCAAACTCAACGCTGTGACTCGAAAGAAACGGTATCCCATTCCTCCCATGACTCACTTATTAACAGTCTTTTCTGGTTCTACCATTTTTTCCACAGTTGACCTCAGGGGTGCTTATAATCTTTTTTGAATTAAGGAAGGGGATGAACATCTTACAGCATTCAGAACTCAGTTTGGGAGTTTTGAATATTTGGTAATGCCTTTTGGACTCACCAATGCTCCTGCCTCTTTTCAATGTCTTGTTAATGACATTTTTTCAGACCTTCTGACCATCTGTGTGGTGGTATACCTCGATGAAATTCTTATTTTTTCCAGAAACTTAACAGAACATACAGCTCATGTGTGTGAAGTCTTGAACAGACTTTGGAAGAAAAACTTATATGCAAAGGCTTCTAAGTGTGAATTTCATGCCTCCTCAGTGGACTATCTAGGATATTTGATTTCCAGAAGTGGCATTGGGATGGACAAATCCAAGGTCCAGAAGATCTTGGACTGGCCACCACCAACAAACAAAAAGGCCTTGCAACAGTTTTTGGGTTTTTCTAATTTTTATCGCAGGTTTATCATTAACTATTCCAGAAAGGTGCACCTCCTCACTGCTCTAACTGGAGCAGATCCCATTTTTCCTTTATCCCCAGGGGCTCTGCAGCAGTTTGGGGACCTCAAGGTAGCCTTTACTAAAGCTCCTGTACTCAGACATTTTGATTTTTCCTTACAAACCTTTTTGGAGACTGATGCCAGTGACTATGCCCTAGGGGCTGTCCTCACCCAAGTCTCCCTTGATGGATCCAAACACCCAATTGCTTTTGACAGCAGGAAATTGGGTAGTGCTGAACTGAACTATGAAATCCACAATAAGGAACTCCTGGCCATTGTATAGGCCATCAAGATCAGGAGAGCTTACCTCCTCAGTCTTTCTTCTCCCTTTGAAGTTCTCACTGATCACTTGTCTCTTTAATATTTCATGACCTCCAAAGTCTTGACTCGTTGCCAAGCCCGTTGGGCTGAGTTTCTGTCTGAATTTGACTTCACTATAGTCTATAGACCTGGAAAGCACTCAATAGTGCCTGATGTGTTGTCAGGTTGAGACGATGTTTATCCCAAGGGGGGGATGCCCTATGCAGAAAAGAATCCAGCAAATATCAAGCAACTCTTGAAACAGACGGAATTTGAACCTTCTAGAATTCTCTTTTTCTCTGCAAAATAGGTTGACAAACAATTGGAAACCTTAATTCAGTCCCAGATCTCCAACAAATCAACCCAGCAGATTATTCAGAAGCTACATAAAAAGGAACAAGTAAAGAGTTATCTTATAGACCCAGACACTGGACTCCTTATTTTCCAAAATAGGATAGCAATCCCCAAGGAGGATGAACCACTCCAACTTGAAATACTTTGACAAAGACATGACTCTCCCCTCTCTGGCCACCCTGGACAAGACAAAACAGCTGATCTAGTCAAAAGAGATTTCCATTGGGAAAATATGACTTCCTTTATCAAAGATTATGTTTCCTCTTGTTACCTTTGCAGCAGAAACAAAGCCAGTCACCACAAAAAGTTTGGACTCCTCCAACCCTTACCAATTCCAGATTCTCCCTGGACTTCACTCTCTATGGACTTCATCTCACAACTGCCACTATCCAATGGATTTGACTCAATCCTTGTGGTAGTTTATTGTGTTTCAAAAATTTCACTCTTTATAAAACCAGAAATGATATCTCCTCTGTGGAGTTGGCTAACCTACTAATTTCTCATGTTTTTACTAAACATGGCCTCCCAACTGACATTTTCAGTGACAGAGGATCCTTATTTGTTTCTTCCTTTTGGAAACTTGTATGTGAAAAGTTACAGATAAAAAGAAATCTTTCCACAGCTTATCACCCTGAAACAGATGGACAGACGGAACAAGTAAATCAGATCCTAGAACAATTTCTTAGGATGTATGTCATTTATCACCAAGACGACTGGGATACCTGGATCCCCCTTTCTGAATTTGCTTACAATATTTCCACTCACACTTCTACTAAGCAATCGCCTTTTTTCACCATCTATGGACAACACCCCAACTTTGACAGTCTCCATGTAGTAGATGATCAACCTGCCAGCCACTACATAACCCAGATTCACCAGAATCAGAAGTTATTGGGTATTGGACTGGAAAAGGCAATTAAAACCTACAAAAGATATGCTGACCTAAAAAGAAGTGACTTTCCTGCCTCATTTGCTGTTGGAAACAAAGTTTTGCTCTCTTCTAAAAATATCAAAACTAATTGTCCAACTCATAAGCTCTTGGAGCAATGGTTAGGTCCTTTTTTGATTACAGAACAGATTGGAAAAAGTTCAGTCAAGCTTCAACTCCCTCAGCAATGGTCCACCATTCACCCTGTATTCCACTCCTCCTTACTCAAGCCATATCAGGACAACTCACTATCCTCTAGGCACCAACCACCAACTGATCCAGTCATAATTGATGGTGAAGAAGAATGGGAAGTGTCTCAGATATTGGATTCCAAACTTAAGAGAGGGAAATTATTTTACTTAGTTGAATGGAAAGGCTTCCAGAATGACAAGGAACGCAATACTTGGGAAACTCACTCTAATCTTACCAACTGCCCTACTTTACTTCAAGACTTCCATACACTCTACCCTTCAAAACCAAAAACATCCTTAAAATAAAACAATATAAACCATATTCTCCTTTTCAAAATAATAATAATAATAATAATAATAATTAATATCAATAACATGATAAAAAAAAATAATAAAAATAAAAATTCTTTCTGCTTTTCGCTTTTTCAACCTTAGCAAAAAAAAAATCAATTCCTCCCCTCCAAAGAAAATATAGATTAATAAGTAATAAAATAAAACAAATTTCATATAAACAACTTTTTAGATAGCTTCACACATCAATTCTTCAAACTCTTTTACTCTAGACATCAAAGTATTTACTAATTTTAACTTGGAAACTTGATAAGAATTTGGCCCCCTTATAGTAGTCCCTACTTCAAAAGTATGTCCAGCTAAAGCCAAAATATCAGCTAGTCTTTTGTTTATCTCTAAAAATTTTTTCTTTCTAGCTTCTAAAATACCATACTTCTCTTTTCTTAGCTCACTACCCCAACCCTTCTTCAAACCTTCCTAAAAATTTGAATCTAAAGTCCTAGAATTCCTACTATAAATCTCCAAAGAATGATTGACTTGATCTTCATTTAAAACAGAATCTTCCCCGAATCTTCTTCCTTCCATCACCTCCAATAACCTTCCTCCATTTTCCAATTCCTCCAAGCAAACCTCAGTTTCACCTCTTTTTTCAATTCCTTTCCTTCTATTCCTTCTGTCTTCCACCACCTTCATCATCACCTCCAAATCCTTCATCTTTTTCCTTAAATCCTCTAACTCCAAAGAGTCATCTGATCTGCCCCCTTCTTCAACAATGATCTCTCTACCTTTCCCTTTACCTGTCTCTTGAGTGGTTTCTCTATCTTCATCCATATCACTCAATTCCATCTCCAAACTCCCTTTGGCGTCTTCATTGTTGTCTCCACTTCAACAATCCGCTTTGATGCTTTGACGGTTTGCTTTGACGCTTTGACGTTTGACGCTTCGACGGTGTGCTTCAACGCTTCAATGGTGTGCTTCAACGCTTCATAGGTTTACTTTGACGCTTTGACAGTTTGCTTTGACGCTTTGACGAATCCCTTCAATGCTTCAATGACCCCCTTTGACGCTTCAACAATTTCCTTTGACGGGTTTGACAGACTCCAGAATGCCCTTGTTTCTTACTCTTTTTGGAGGGACCTCGACCACCTCCTCATCTGAATCTACATGAGGGGTTACCCATTGTATAAATTCCTCACTGCACTCCTCCTGCGGATGCCTCAATGTCCCATCTATGGCCAAATTGCCAGTTCAATGCAGTGCCTCCCTCTTTTCTTGCGTTTTATTCAACCTCTCCTGCATCAAACGGACTATTCCAAAACTTTTATCAGCACTCCAGCACCTCCAATACTAAATCCAGAAGCACTTACCTGAAGATTCATCGAGTCTGGATGAATACCCCAGGGTCATGGCATCATCATCTGGAGCCTCCTTCACTTCAAAGGGTTGACTCTTCTCCAGGACCCATAAGGTTGGCCCCAAGGCCTTTCTGCCTTGCTTATCCATATCACACAGTCTTCCATACTGCCTACAACTTTCACATTTGGCAGAATTGTGCTTGATACTGGTAGTGCAGATTCTTCTAAGCTTGATGCACCTATCACAACTTGGGTAGTATTTCTGGAATGGATAATAATTGTTGGTCTTCTCCATTGGTGTCACACGGTGGTATGTGACACCATAATAACTGAAAAGTGGACTGGCTTTCATCCAGTCTCATAGCCTTTTGGTTAGGCCTTGCCTCTCAGTTGGTTTGCAGTTGTGCGAGGTCTGACAGTAGACTGGATGAACCTGTTGCGGGTTCAATTTTCAATCAGGACAAGTTTTGGGAATGGCTTGCTCCTGTGACAATTGTTGGGTTTTTTTCCTGTCAACAGCAAGACTCACAAGTCTTGGTGGCTCCTTATGGCGTTGTGGTGTCAATTTATGGGCATGGATTGGGAACTGCGTTGCGGCTGCGCGCTCAGCATTGGGGGCAAGCGGGCTCAGCATTAGGGTATGCGTAGTGCTCAGCAGCGGCAGCTGCGGGATCAGAAGAAGCCGCTGTTTGGCTCCGCACCTGGTGGACGGGTCGGAGTTAACATCGAATGCGGCGTGGGCGGCAATCCACCCCGGAGATTGGATTTGGAAGGTAGTGCGCTTGACTAGGTTTGCCGGCGCACCAGTTCGGGTACGTAGGGGCGGAGCAATCCGTGGGCTATGAAGGAACGGATGGAGCACGCGCGCAAGCGCATGGATCATGCCGGATATTACCAAAAACCGACGACGGGCGCGGAGGAACGGATAAGGACAGGCGCGGGGGGCTCAGAGTAGGGAGCGGTGCAAGGACCGCGTCATGAGAAGGACAAACCGGATGGAAGGAACGGCGTACGGACAACGGGGGGAGTTTGGTACGGAGGAGGTGGGGAGAGGATGCTAGGGTTTCTGTTTCTTTGTCATACTGTCATTTGCGGGTGTACCTAGGTTAGGGTTGAAAGGGAGGACTTATCCTCACTCCCAACTCCGGGTTGGAGGAGGAGGGAGGCATGCATAGAGGCGAAGAAGAAGAATCACATCACATTATTGGATTGGATCACTCATCTCATCAAGAGATTAAAGGAACTCATACCGGATACACATCCAGGTGGAAAGTTCTTAGGATTGAAGGATTGGCAATTTCTCTCTCTCTCTCTCTCTACTTTTCTTTATCTCTTATTTCTATTTCTCATTTGAGTGCAACTTTGGACAACCTCATCTCCTTTCAAACGCAGGGAACCCTTAACTTCCAAACCTTGGGACAATTATAGGGGGATAACCTCTATTCTTTCCACAGCGTTCAGGAGTGTGTCTGAATATGGCTCCATGTTGCAAGGTCATGGGTTAGTGCCACCAGCCATACACACTTTGGGAAAAAGTGCCCTAAAACCCGGGGGTACTGTCACATGGTGGTATGTGACACCATAATAACTGCGAAGTGGACTGGCTCTCATCCAGTCTAAGAGCCTTTTGGCTAGGCCTTGCCTCTCAGTTTGTTTGCAGTTGTGCAAGGTATGACAATTGGATAGGTTGGTGTAGGTGATCTGGTGTAAGGAGATAAAGGTGTTAATGGGGTGGATGGTGGTGATGGTTGTGGGTAAGGGGAAGGAAAAATCAAGTTCAACATGGCTGAAGGACAACCTGGATGGCCTCTTCAACCTCTCCTTTAATGTTCACCAGGAGATGCCCTCTTCTTCACCAGGGGGTACTGTCATACTGACACCAAACTCAGTCTAACCTCAGTCTAGCCCTCAGGCCTGATCTACCTTCTCAGGAACTTCAACCTCAGGGCTCAGGAGACTTACATCAATATGTCTCCAGTAACTATATACCACAGGATCTTCATGCAGTACATATCTACATATAGTCTAACCTCATACTATACACAGATAGACTCCATAGGCTTGCACATACTCAATCTCCCAGGCTCTACTCTACCTCTCTGTCTAACCCATACCTCTTTGGGTTATCTCTCTGTCTAAACCATACCTCCTCTGTGTGGTTTATCCTTTGGGAATCTTTATGTACATCCTCTTGAAGATTGTATTACATAATCTCTCTACTTAGTACATAGTGTCATGACCCCCATGTACACTGTACATCCTTCAACTGTACTCTCCCAACTTAGACAGATCAGACCTGGAACCTTTCCCCAATGTAGAAGCAGCCTAACCTAATGTAGTAGCATACCTGATCAACCCTCTCTGTTACTTAGACTGTTCTCATGACATCATATGTATAGTCTGAGACCCAATCACTTGTACCGCTGTTGTAGTTACAACTTCTTGTCTATTTAATAAGCCTCCTCTTCCCTCTTCCTGATGTTTCCCCAATAAATCAGTTTACTACTTCTTACTAGGAGATATTTTCCAGCAAGTGTCATTCAGCACCCTTCAAACCAATCCTCCTCTGCTCCTGTTAGCCTCCTTCAGTAAACCTTGCCCCCAAGCCTACTGTGGGTAGAGACCCCTCTGTGCCAAGCCCTGCTTGCATGTCAGCAGCCCTTGTGACACATGGGGGAGCATTCTCTCCCCAACTTGATTTGAAAACATAAGAGTTGCTCCAAAATCAATTAAGAAAGGTTGACCCAAAATCATAGGTCCATCCAGGCGTGTGATCCAGAAATGACAAGTTCCAACAATGTTTCGGCCAATTGAGACTGGAAAATCTTCAACAATTCCAACCAATTTGCAAGACTGGTTTCCTATTCCATACACTGAAGAGGTGAATCTGACCCTAGGGCTGAGTTTCAGTTTGCAGGCAATAGCATCTGAGATCAAGTTGAGCTGAGAGCCAGAGTCAAAAAGGAGTGAGACTGTTTTTGCTGATTCACCAAGATAGCAGGGAAGAAAACCAAGAGGATAAGAGTAAAGAATAGACTCAGAAGAGGGATCTGTTCCACCAGAATCCTCCATCAAAGTTCCAGAGGAGACCATGAGTTCTTCAGGACCAATTTCCACATGTCGACAAGAAACCCATTTCTTCATTCCTTCAGCAACAGATGGAGAGATCAACAGGAGTTCAGCCACAGATAGATCAGGAATTTTAAGATCAGAAATTTTCTTTAATACCCCTTCCACAGCATTGGGGTGATCTTTGGAAATTCCTCTCTCAAACCAAAATTTGGGTGGCGTGGAGAGGGGAAGATTGGGTGAAGCAAGAACAGGATCAGGGGATTGAGGAGGTTTAATAGATGAGGGATGAGTATCAGGGTGATCTTGAAACCTCTCCATGAGTGGTTATTTTTCCACCTCCATGTCTTCTACATCAGAAGAGGGCTGAGGTGAGAATTTTTGTTTGGGTGGTTTTCAAAGGATTGAGGTTGGCAAGGAAGGAGCTTTATGAGGTTTGGGCTCCTCATGTTTCTTCCTAGCTGGATTGGATTGGTAAGTACCAACCAGAGAGGAGGAGGAAATAGCTGGGGGATACCAGGGTTGAAGAGTACCACAAGAATATCGGAAATCCACTGAAGCCAAGGATGCCTTCATAGGAGGGGGTGGCTGGTAAGAGGCCACCACATAAAAAATGAGGCAAAACAAATCAAAGGGGATCAGGGAACCATTAGGAAGGAAAAAGTTATTTCCTTTTTGCTCTACCAATTTCTTGTCTTTGTCCTTCTGGAGTTTGAGACATGAACCCGTTCCATGGACTTCCCTGTGGCAATAATAGCAGACTAGAGTATTTTTAGGAACAGCACTAGAAGGTTTAGGAACAGAAAGAAAGGAAATATTTTGATCCATTTTGTTCTCAAAGGCTTTGAGAAGTTTAGAGATCTTTTCCATTGTAGCAGTTTCTTGGTTAGGCTGAGGGTTCATGGGCCTGCGATCAGATTCCATTTTATCCATAATCTTGTTTGACTCTTTGAAAGAGGGAGCATGGACTTGTTCAGTGGTTTTATATTTTTCAAAATTGAGGGCTGTTTGACCTTTCATAACTTTGTCCACCACTCCCCAAGGGATAAGGAAAACAGGTAACTGGTAGGCCATATCAAATTTGCTATCCCCATCCACCAAAGCAGCCATCTTGTACGAGTCCAAGAAGGGTTCCACATTTGTCCCATTGAATCCTAAGTTCTTTTTCTGGGGCTTGATCTTAACCATCTTAGGACAAGCAGAAGGGGCTCTGGGAGATTCCATTTCGACAGAGTTTCCTAAAAGATCCAAGGAGCAGATTTCCAAAGCGGCTCACAAATGTGGCAAGAGTAGGGTTTCTTGAAAAACAACAAGTATCTTCCCAGATGGTGTGTAATTGGGAGGACTTACTTCTAAAACAAGTTGCCTCCACTGATCTAGATGATAACAGAAAAAGAAAGAAAGAAAAAAAAATAGATTGGATTTTCAAAGTTGATGATTCTTGAGACTGTAAATCCCAAGGTTGCTGGTTTGATCCCGGCCCAGGGGACCAAATGTAAGAATCCAAACTGAGAACTTCTTATCTGGATTTCAAAGTAAGACCAACGGAGTCTTAAAAGAAAGATCAATGAGAATGGATGGAAAACATTAAAAGTTGACAGAGAGCATGAAATGGAGGAGTTTGGGATCTTACCGTGGGAGATCATATGCGGGTTAAAAGAAATGAGAACAGGAGTTTTACAGAGAAGAGGTGAATCAAGAACAACAGGTAGGTCAAGGAGACGGAAGAAGGAAATGGTAGACTGGAAGAAATGTTAGGACGTTCCCGACATGGGACATTGAGTTAACAATGAGCCTCACAGCTAAACAGAAGATTGGAGTTGAAGAGCCAATTATTCCAAGGACAAGAGACCGGGATCAAGGGTTCACGCAGATATGATCGGATACAAGATTGGAGGAATTGGGAGTGGAAGGAGTCGGATCAGAAGTGGAGGGATTCGAGTGAGCGGAGAGAGTGAGGAGAGTAAGAGGATGAGGAGATGAATTGAAGGGTTCTGCTGGGCAAGGATTATGGAAAAGATCGAGCGTGGAGAGAATGGGAAAGGGATGGTCAAGAGGCAAGGGGATGGTCAAGAGGCTGAGTTTGAGCAAGCAGGTCTGAGAGTGGAAAGCCACAGGTTGGCATGGATTTGGAGTATCAACACCAGGGTGCGTCAATTTATTTGAGGGAGTCGGCTGTCAACTCAACAAAAACGGTTCGTGGCTGTGGCAGTTCTGTGGAGAGGAAAGGTGCTGTTTAGGCTGCCCTCCTGAGTGTTACAAAAATATTTAAATGTAACCAAGATCAAAGTCCACAACTTGGTAAATGGGGGTCCAAAGAGTAAAGGATAAAGATGATAGTAGTTGGTAGCTGGGAAACAACACTATCTGAGGCAAGATGACGCCGGGTAAAACTTGAATAGAAGAATTCAAGGATTGTTAAGAGTTCAACAGGAAAAGGCAATTGTAAGTAACAATGCCCACAGGCTAATAGCTCTGGTTGTCAGCAGAAGCTTAGGAAAGATCAAATCAATCCCAAACAACCTCCAGGTTCTCAATGAACCTGCCTACCTCTCCGCCATCAAGCGCTTGAAGGGTATCAGATAACTGTGGGTGGCTTCAAAAGACAAAGCTAATTGTTTGATGAAGCTTTAGAAGCAAAAAAATAACTGATTTGAACAAGAATAACCCAACACTTCTCAAGGGACTCAAGAGTAGCGTGGCGGAATTCAACTTCAAGAGAAATAAAGGGGGGTTTAACACTCCAGGTTTTAAGCTTAAGAAAACCTCTTCAGTCAAACGTTGTGGTGACCAAACCTGGACACCCTGGACCAGATGTGGAAAAATACAAATTTTTTTTTATGATTCCTGTATTTAGATGTTATTCAAAAAAAAAAAATTGGAATTTTTTTCAGTATCACTCCTCCAATTCCCTCATCCTGCCAAGTGTTCCCCTGTCCCAGTATTCTAGGACAGGCCTCTGTTTGTCCAATCACCTAGGCATTGTGTTTGATCCCTTCTCTCTTTGTTCCCCCCCTTCCTTTTGGCCAAACAAGCAGGCCAAGACCCTCTTGGCCAGAGATCCCCTCCCAACATCAGATCAGATTGCACCATCATCATCACATCCTACCATACCAGGGAGGATCATCATCATTTTCACCTTGCAATAAATCATATGTGGGGCTTCATTCCCCTTTATCTGAGACAAAAAATTTGGGTATATCTATGATTGCCCCTTGATCCTTGAGCCTCCATAATCAAACCCTTGATCCTTGATCCTTATCACAAACCAATAGCTTTTTTGGTTGAAGAAGAATTTCACTAATTGAATTCTTCAGTGTGTTACACCACTCCTGACCCTTTTATCCAACCATACTGGTCCTGATCATCCTTTGATTGTCTTTCTGGAACCAGTCACGTTTGACTGAAGAGGTTTCATTAAGCTTAAAACCTGGAGTCTTAAACCTCCCTTCTTCTCTTTTGAAGTTGAATTCTGCCACGCTACTTTTGAGTCCCTTGAGAAGTGTTGGGTTATTCTTGTTTGAATCAGTTATTTTTTTGCTTCTAGAGCTTCTTCAAACAATTAGCTTTTTCTTGTGCAGCCACCCACAGTTATCTGGTACCCTTCAAGGGCTTGATTGCGAAGAGTTGGGCAGGTTCATTGAGAACCTGGAGGTTGTTTGGGATTGAGTTGATCTTTCCCAATCCCCTGCTGACAACCAGAGCTATTAGATTGTGGGTGTTGTTACTTACAATTGCCTTGTCTTTTTGAACTCTGAACAAACCTTTACTTCTCCTATTCACATTTTCCCCGGCACCATCTTGCCTCAGATAGTGTTGTTTCCCCAGCTACCAACTACTCTAATCTTTATCCTCTTACATTTGGTCCCCTGTTTACCAGGTTCTGGATTTTGATCTTGGTTACATTTAAATAGTTTTGTAACACTCAGGAGGGCAGCCTAAACAGCACCTTTCCCCTCCGCAGAACTTCCACGGCCTAGCACTGTTTGGAGTCTTATATTTGATTCCCTGGGCCGGGATCAAACCAGAAACCTTGGGATTTTCAGTTCCAACATCAATCATCAACTTTGTAATCCAATCCCTTTCTTTTTGTTCTGTCATAATCTAGATCTGTGGAGGCAACTTGTTCTATAAGTAAGTCCTCCCAATTGTGCACCGCCTGGGCAAGATACTTGTTGTTTTTTTTTAGGAAACCTACTCTTGCCACATTTGTGAGCCACTTTGGAAATCTGTTCCTTGGATCTTTTAGGAAAATTTTTTCAAAATGGAATCCACCAGCAACTCTTCTACTTGTCCTTAGATGGTTAAGATCAAGCCCCAGAACAAGAACTTAGGATTCAATGGGACAAACGTGGAACACTTCTTGGACTTACACAAGATGGCTGCTTTGGTGGACGGGGCTAGCAAATTTTATATGGCCTACCAGTTACGGTTTTTTATCTCATCTGATGAAGTCATGGAAATCATTGAGTCATTTGAAGGTTTTGAATGGCATAACTGGACCCTGCTGCAGGGAGCAATGTTGGCTTATTGGAAAAAAATAGATGTAGCACAATTTCCTTTGCAAGATCTAGATAACCTTGTCTCCCAGTGGATCTCCAATGGTGGTGTGGCTTCAGCTTCCAATTATCAGGCTTTTAGGAAATCTTGGGATCCCATCCAATCCTGTCTTGACCAAAACCATCACATTGACACAGTGGACAAAATTTGAGTCCGATTCTTCCAATCTTTCTCTCTTGGAGTGCAAGAAAGAATCAAGGACAAACTGGTAAAGTCTGGATTCATGATAACTACCAGGGATAATTTATTAAAGCTCCCTGGTTTCCTTATCCTTAGGGGAGTGGTGGATAAAGTCATGAAGGTTAAAACAGCCCTCACTTTTGAAAAGTCTAAAACCACTGAACTAGTCCATTCCCCATCTTTCAAAGAGTCAAACAAGATCATGAATAAAATGGGATCTGATTGCAGGCCCAAGAACCCTCACCCTAACCAAGAAACCACTACAATGGACAAGATCACTAAACTTCTCAAAGCCTTTGAAAACAAAATGGATCAAAAGATTTCCTCTCTTGCTGTTACTAAACCTTCTAGTGCTGTTCCTAAAAATACTATAGTCTGCTATTATTGCCACAGGGAAGGCCATGGAACTGGTCAATGTCTCAAGCTCCAGAAGGACAAAGACAAGAAGTTGGTAGAGCAGAAAGGGAATAACTTTTTTCTTCCCAATGGTGCCCTAATCCCCTTTGATTCATCTTGCCCCATTTGTCATGTGGTGGCCTCTTACCAGCCACCTCCTCCTATGAAGGCATCCTTGACTTCTGTGGATTTCCAATCTTCTTGTGGGACTCTTCAACATTGGTATCCCCCAGCTATTTCCTTGTCTTCTCTGGTTGGTACTTACCAATCTGATCCGGCTAGGAAGCAACATGAGGAGCTCAAACCTCATAAAGCTCCTTCCTTGCCAACCTTGATCCTCCAAAAACCGCCCAGACAACGATTCTCACCTGAGCCGTCTTCTGATGTAGAAGACATGGAGATGGGAAAAGAACCACTCATGGAAAGGTCTCAAGATCACCCTGATCCTTCTCCCTCATCTATTAAAACTCCTCAATCCCCTGATCCTGTTCCTGCTTCACCCAATCTTCCTCCCTCCACCCAGCCCAAAGTTTGGTTTGGGAGGGGAATTTCTAAAGATCACCCCAATGCTGTGGAAGGGGTATTGAAGAAAATTTCTGATCTTAAAGTTCCTGATTTATCTGTGTCTGAACTCCTGTTGATCTCTCCATCTGTTGCTGAAGGAATGAAGAAATGGGTTTCTTGTCGACATGTGGAAATTGGTCCTGAAGAACTCATGGTCTCCTCTGGAACTTTGATGGAGGATTCTGGTGGAACAGATCCCTCTTCTGAGTCTATTCCTTACTCTTATCCTCTTGGTTTTCTTCCCTGCTATCTTGGTGAATCAGCAAAAACAGTCTCACTCCTTTTTGACTCTGGCTCTCAGCTCAACTTGATCTCAGATGCTATTGCCTGCAAACTGAAATTCAGCCCTAGGGTCAGCTTCAACTCTTCAGTTTATGGAATAGGGAATCAGTTGTGAAAATCTGTTTGAATAGTTGAAGACGTCCCAGTTTGGATTGGACAAAACATTGTGGGAACTTGTAATTTCTGGATTTTTGGACTGAGGAAAGTCTGAGGAAAGTCAGAGTAAGAGGCAAGTAGAAGGATGAGTTTCAAATAGAAAGAGTCAAAGGAAAAATAGCAGAGACACAAAATACTCACCTGAGGAAAGTCAGAGTAAGAGGCAAGTAGAAGGATGAGGAGATGAAATCCTTCTACCAGTCTCAAGCTCTGTCCTCAGGTGGACACAGTGATAGAAGTGTCACAGTAGGCGTGAAATGGTTTGTGAACATCAAAGAACTGGAAATGGAGCGCGCGTGTGTGACAGACAGTGAAGGAAACCAGAGTAGAGAGTTTCACACTAGTTTGATGACAGAGAAGACAGACTGAGAAAGAAATGGAGAAATATAGAGAAAGAAAATTAAGAGAATTAAATAAAGAATAAAGACAGATAGGAAATCATGAAGAAACTGAGAAGGAACCAAATGGGATTTATGATAGGGATAGAGTAATCCCAACATGGATCACACGCTTGGACGGAACTATGATCTAGGGTCAACCTTTCCTAATTGATTTTGGAGAAACCCTGACATTTCACAATCAAGTTGGGGAGAGGATCCTCCTCCCCAATTCAGATGGAAGAAAAATTGAGGTTCCTCTTTGTTTGTTGGATTCTGGTCACTGGGAAAGAGATTTCCCTGGTCATTTTCCTAAACAGAAGGATAATTCCAGTTCTTCTCATTTTTTATGGGAGTAGTTGATCCTACTAATAGTTGTAGTTCTTTTCAGCCTCAAACTCCAACTCAAGGGTCAACCCTCATCCCCAAGGCCTGTTTCTCTTTCTCTCAAAGAGTTCCTCTGATCTCAAAAATATCAAAAATCAAAAACAAAACAAAAAAGAAAAATTCAAAAATATTTCTTCTTCATCTGTTGTTTCTTCTTTTCATTGTACTCTTATTCCTAATCAAGCTTCTTTCAGTTACAATTTGAATCTCCGCAATTAGTCTAAACTAGATCCCTATCTTGATCCTATTTTTGGTGGCTTTGGTATGGAAGAATATGGGCTTCAGTGGAGGAAAATTGGAGTAGAAGTAAGTCCACCCAATTGTGCACCACCAGGGTATCCTACTACCATCATTTTTGAAACCTTACCTTGTGCAACACATGTGAGCAATGCATTATCCCCTGGGACTTCTTTTATGGAAAAGGCACCTTTTGAAAACGTTGCGGAAAATCAAACTTGGAAGGCATTAGAAGTTGGTATTGATCCCCATAGTCAGATCTGTCTGGTCAACTCTTGGCAAAAAAAAGAACCGCTCTCTTTTGCCTCCAAAAGTAAACCAGTTGCCAGGAAAATCCAACCAGTCAACCAATTGATGCCTCTCAATCTCAATCCTCCTCTTAGGCATCCTCCTCTATCCTGCAATCCTGTCTGTGGTTTACCTCAATTTCTCGCTGGTCCATTCATCCCCTCTGGCCATGTCACTGAAGAACGTCTGAGAGTAGTCAACTTTGGACCAGATGGATGGCTTCTACCTGATGAGTTGTTTTTGATCAAAAATATCTTGGCTCTTAGGGAAAAAGCTATTGCTTTCTGTGTAGAAGAGAAAGGTCTCTTGAAAGAGTCCTATGGTCTGCCTTATATCATTCCTGTAGTAGAACATGATCCCTGGCAAAAGAAAAAGATCCCAATCCCTGCTTCCAAAGTCAACAAATTCATCAAGTTGGTCCGGGAACAAGTCTAAACCGGTTTATACAAACAGTCAACTTCTAGCTATTCCAGTCCTGTTTTCTGTGTACTTAAAACAAAAGTTAAACTTAGAATATTTCATGATCTCCAGCCGCTAAATATGGTTACTATTAAAGTCTCTGGTATTCCCCCTGCTAATTAAGAGTTTGTTGAATCCTTCTCCGGGTGAGCTTGCTATGGTCTAGGTGACATTATGGGTGGCTATAACAAACGGTCCTTACATCCAATTTCTTGCCCTCTCACCACATTCAATACTCCCCTTGGTTGCTTCCAGCTTACTCGATTGCCTCAAGGAGCCACCAACTCAGTTGCAGTCTATCAGGCTCAGGTGGTTTGGATCCTCAAGGATGAAATCACCAATCATGCTGGTATCTTCATTGACAACGGCGGAATTGAAGGACAAGTTTCTGACTATAAAAATGAGCTCTTACCCTGGCATTCAGGAATCCGTTGATTTATCTGGGAATATGCAAGCACTTTGGAGAGGGTCCTGTCCTGAATCAAAGAATCTGGCCTAACTTTCTCCAGATCCAAATTGGCTGCCTGTTTCCCTGCTCTGGAAATTGCTGGTCATGTGGTCTGCAAGGAAGAAAGAAGGATGGCTCCACCCAAGATCAACAAAATCATCTCTTGGCCTACTCCCATCAACCCAACTGAAGTAAGGGGTTTTCTAGGTCTTGTCACTTATGTTCAAATTTTCATCCCATCTTTATCCAAAATATGTGCTCCCCTACGTTGCCTGACCGGAAAAGATGCTGAGTGGATCTGGAACCAAGATTGTGAACATTCTTTTCAGCTGCTCAAGAGGATGGTTGGCAAAGACATAGTCTTGAGGAAGATTGCTTATGGACCGAGAGCTGGCAAGATCAAATTGGCTGTTGATTCCCGTTATCAATCTGTTGGGGCTGTCCTCACCCAGGAAGATGAAAATGGTTGGGACCTTCCTGCTCTCTATGAATCCCTGTTATTTTCAGATGTAGAATCCAGGTACTCCAAACCAAAACTGGAACTCTGTGGCGTGGCTTGAATGTTAAAGAAACTCCAAACTGTCCTTTGGGGCCAACACTTCAAGTTACAAGTTGACGCACAATCCATCATCAAAATGATCAATTCCCCCAGCCTCCCAAATGCTCCTATGACCCATTGGGTGGCCTTTATCCAGCTTTTGTTGTTTGATATTGTTCATAGGCTTGGCAAATCCTTGACCATGCCCAATGGTTTATCTTGACGCCCCCTGGGAGACGAAGAATTGGATGTTGGAGTGGACATTGAGGAGGAGGAGCCCTGAATTTGTCCAGTCTTCACCTTTTCCTCTCAAAATTATTCTGGCTTCCAACAAGGTTTCTGGCTAAATTTAGAGCAGTACCTTTTCACTCTCCAAAGGCCTCCTGATCTCTCCGCTAAAGATTTCCTATCACTCAAAAGTAAGTCCCCCAATTTATTTGTCCAAGGTACTAGGCTTATGAAAAGAGGCAATCCTTGTGCTCCAATTGTCGTCACAATCCCACCTAAGCAAGATTCAATCCTTGAAAGTCTCCATGAAGGCCTGGGGCATCGCGGAAAAACCAAGACCTATTGGCGTATATCCAAACGATTTTGGTGGCCATCTTTGAAGAAATCATTCTCTCAATGGGGCAAGAGTTTTGAAGTATGTCAGAAACGTGATCTTAGGCGCCCGGCTGAAATTTGTTATCCCGCTGGAGAGTCCACTGTCTTTGGAAGGATTGCTATGGATGTGGTTCACATTAAGGCTGGTGGAGCTAAGTACCTCATTCTGGCTAGAGATGAATTTTCTGGATGGGTTGAAGAAAAATTTCTTAAGAACCTCAGCTCTGAATCAGTAGCAGCTTTTCTTTACGAGACTTGGACAATGCGTTATGGCTTGGCTCAATCTTATTCAACCAATGGTGGCTCTGAGTTTGGTGGCAAACTGGCAAAAATGATCCAATCACTTCCTGGTCATCATAGGGTGACCACTCCTTATTATCCTGAAGGACAAGGCATGGTGGAAATAGGCCATGCCCCTTTGAAGGCTGCTCTTGTCAAGTTGGCTGGTGAAAGTGGAAAGAATTGTTGCAAATTTCTTCCTCTGGTCCTCTTCTCCAATTGAATCTCAACTAAACAAACCACTGGCTACTCACCTTACAACATTATCTTTGGACAAAGGGTTGTCCTTCCTCTTGATCTGGAAATGGAATCTTTCCTAGGTATTTCTTGGGAAAAGGTTTCTTCCACCACCAATCTATTGGTTGCCAGATCCAAGCAACTGGAGCAAAGTGAAGATGTTCTTGATGGAGCTTATCAGAAAATTATGGAGTCAAGGGAAAAATGAGTTCAGTATTGGGAGGATAAGCATTCCAATCAAGTCAGGGACCCCTTGAATCCAGGTGATCTAGTTTTAGCTTACAACCAATCCTTGGAAACTCTGTGGGGAAAGCTTTTTTCCAATTGCTGGAATGGTCCTTATCAAGTGATCCTTAAAGTCAGAGGCGGATCATATCTTTTGGAGGAACTGGATGGTACTCAGATGGCCAGGAGGTTCTCTGCTGATCATGTCAAGAAATTTCATTGTTTTAGAGGCAACTTCAATCAGAAGTAAGTCCTCCCACTTGTGCACCACCTGGGTCATCAGCTGCGTTTTAGTTGTGAACTCTACTTTATGCCACATACCTGAGCACCTGGGATGCCTTATTCATTTTATTTCAGTCAACTCTAGGATTTTCTTTGGATGGATCAAGATGTTCTTTTCAATTGCCCTCAAGATCAAATGGCCACTTCTTGTGTTCAATCATCTTTCCTTTCTTTCTTATGAAATCAAGCCAGACGCAGACTAGGGACAGTCTGTAACTTGTGGAGAGATGTGGTGACCAAACCTGGACACCCTGGACCAGATGCGGAAAAATTCAATTTTTTTTTTCACAATTCCTTTATTTAGATGTTATTGAAAAAAAAAAAAAAAATCGCAATTTTTTTCAGTATCACTCCTCCAATTCCCTCATCCTGCCAAGCGTTCCCCTAACCAAGTAGTCTAGGACAGGCCTCTGTTTGTCCCATCCCCTAGGCATTGTGTTTGATCCCTTCTCTCTTTGCCCCCCCTTCCTTTTGGCCAAACGCGCGGGCCAAGACCTGCTTGGCCCAAGATCCCCTCCCAACATCAGATCAGATTGCACCATGATCATCACATCCTACTATAACTGGGAGGATCATCATCATTTTCACCTTGCAATACATCATCCATGGGGCATCATTCCCTTATATGAGAAAACATTTGGGTATATCTATGATTGACCCTTGATCCTTGAGCCTCCATACTCAATCCCTTGATCCTTGATCTTTATCACCAACCAATAGCTTTTCTGGTTGCAGAAGAATTCAACTAATTGAATTCTTGAGTGTGTTACACCACTCCTGATCCCTTTATCCGACCATACTGGTCCTGATCATCCTTTGATTACCTTTCTAGAACCAGTCACATTTGACTGAAGAGGTTTTATTAAGCTTGAAACCTGGAGTGTTAAACCTCCCTTCATCTCTTTTGAAGTTGAATTCCGCCACGCTACTCTTGAGTCCCTTGAGAAGTTTTGGGTTATTCTTGTTTGAATCAGTTATTTTTTTGCTTCTAGAGCTTCTTCAAACAATTAGCTTTGTCTTGTGCAGCCACCCACAGTTATCTGGTACCCTTCAAGCGCTTGATTGCGGAGGGTTCGGCAGGTTAATTGAGAACCCGGAGGTTGTTTGGGATTGAGTTGATATTTCCTAAGCTCCTGCTGACAACAAGAGCTATTAGCTTGTGGGCGTTGTTACTTACAATTGCCTTGTCTTGTTGAACTCTGAACAAAACTTGACTTCTTCTATTTAAGTTTTACCCGGCACCATCTTGCCTCAGACAGTGTTGTTTCCCCCGCTACCAACTACTATAATCTTTATCCTCTTACATTTGGTCCCCCGTTTACCAGGTTCTGGATTTTGATCTTGGTTACATTTAAATATTTTTTAACACTCAGGACGGAAGCCTAAACAGTGCCTTTCCCCTCCACAGAACTGCCAGGGCCTAGCACAGTTTGGAGTCTTACAACGTGACTTGTTCTGGAAAGATAATCAAAGGATGATTGGAAGCAGTATGGTTGGATAAAGGGATCAGGAGTGGTGTAACACACTCAAGAATTCAATTGGTCAAATTCTTCTTCAAATAGCAAGGCTATTGGTTGGTGATAAGGATCAAGGATCAGGATTTGAGTCTGGAGGCTCAAAAAAAAGGGGCAATCATGGATATACCCAGAATTTGGACCCAGATAAAGGGGAATGTGACCCCACAGATGATTTATTTTGAGATGATAATGATGATAATTCTGTCATAAGATGCCATAAGATACCCCCCCCATGCCAAAAGGCAGGAGAGAGCCCCTCCTTATATGGGCAGGAGGCCCTGTGAGACTATGTACAAGTGATACTACGGATAGAGCAGAAATGTTTTTTTTTTTTTTGGATGAATGACACCCTAATAAAAGAACTGTACAAATTTTTTTAATTTTCCGCATCTGGTCCAGGTTTTCCAAATTTGGTCACCACAATGTCAAAGAGGTCGTCGTCCATTTTGATTTTCAGACAATCATTGATAGCATTGTTGTCTGAGGGAATCTGAGAAGGACCGTCAATATTGATAAATTGTATGTGTTTGGAGGAGATAATGGAGTTGTCAGGTGTTAAAATTTGATATGATAAGAAGTTTGGATTATAACCCACAAGGCTGCCAGGAAGTACACAATCATTGAATTTTTTGCGGCGGTTGATTTTTTTGTTGAGATATAGCACCTTGGACCCAATAGGGTGAAAGTATTTGGTAGGAAGAGATTTTTCAGTAAATAGTTGATAAGGAGATAGAGAATTGGGTTTCTTGGGAATTTGATTTAAAGAGAGAGTAGCGGATTTGGAAAATTTGGCCCAAAGATTTTGAGGAAGCTTGGAGCTTTGGAGGATAGCTCTCATGGATTCAGTTAGTGTTTGATTAGCTCTTTCCACCTTGCTGTTGTGTTTGTGATGATACGGTTTGGAGATTAGGTGCTGAATGGAATTAATATTGAAGAACTCCTTGAGTTTTGAAGAAGAGAATTCTCCACCACCATCAGTGCAAATGGTGGCAGGAAATCAATCTTGTTTATGCTTCTTGTGAGTTAACATGATTTTTAGTTGCAGCCAGGCATTGGATTTGTATTGCAGGGGAATTTCTGCAATGTAGCCAGAAAAATAATCAATGATGGTCATGATATAATTTATGTTATTTCAAGAAGAGGGTGTGATGGGACCAATTAAATCTACGTGGAGCCTTTTGAAGGGTTTTGAAGATAACGATTATGTATTTTTGAATGAGGTCTTGGAGATTTTGGAGAAAACACAGTCTTTGCATTGAAATTTGGAAAGAGTTTTTGAGGATAAAGAAGGAAAGAGGTTCTTGAGACGGAGTGGGTTAGCATGGCCAAAAGATTGATGCAGGGATTTGATGTGATTTTGGTCTGGATCCTTCAAGCACAAGGTGACAAAATTTTGAATTGTTGCCTATTTGAGAAGGGAAATTGAGAAAAAACAAATTTTCTTGGATGAATCCAGAAAAGGCCAGTTTAGATTTGGCAAAGAGGTAAAATTGATTCTTAGACAATGATAGAGTGCAGTTCTTGGAGGAGATGAGTTTGTCTGGACTGATTAAATTTATCACAAGATCAGGGACATAAAGACAGTTGCCCAGGGTAACGTAGGAACCTTTCCAAGATAGCTTAGCAGTTCCTTTGCCCATGATGGGTAGTTTGGCTCCTTCTTTCCCGGTGTTGATGAACTCATCAGTGATTTGGTCATTGAGATGAGTGAAGAAGAGTTGAGAGTTAAACATATGGCAAGAGGCACCAGAGTCTAAGACAATGCAATTGAGCAGGTTAATTTCTTTGATCCTCAAGGTAAGAAGGGTCACATAGTGAGAAACTTCTTTCAATTTGGATTGAGAAATGAGTTGATCTCTCCAGCGGACTTGAGATTCTTTCCACCAATTGGGAGAAAGATGTTCATGAAGGTGCCAAAATTTGTTTTCAGTACAATTGGGAGATTGTGGATTATGATAAACTTTTTTACATCTGAGTTCTTCAGGGACAGGTTTCTTAGTTGGCTGAGAAGCAACAAGAGCAGTTTCTCTGAGTTTGGCTTCCTTGAATTTGACCTTGGTTTTGCTGTCCAGCTGAGTGAGGTGATTGAGAACTAGATCCATGGTAAAAATCTTATCATAATGCATTATTTGTTGGTGCAAGAAGTGGAGAGATGGGGGAATTTTGAAGAGGATGAGATAGGATAGGACATCTTTGGGTAGATCAATTCCTACATCAACCATTTTTTTGAGGGAAATCTTGGTCTCTGTGATGAAAAGATTGATTGCATTGAGCTTAAATTGTTGATAGAGGAACTCATTTAAAACTTGGGCTAAATTTGCGGTTTGCAAGGAAGCAAAGCATTCTTTGATTGTTTTCCAGAGAAGTTCAGCCAAAGAAATGTTTGCAGGATTAACTACGTTGTTGTGGGTTATGGAATTGATGCGTGAAAAAAGAATTACTTGGGTTTCCATATCATTGGTTAAGCTAAGAGTTTTTGAGCTGTCCTCTAGGGCTTCCTTGATGCCCTTGAGCTTGAGAAGCATGGACATTTTGTCCTTCCAAATTTATTAGTTTTTGTCGGAAAGTATAGGTACAGCTTCAAGAGTGGCCTTGAGGATGACTTGTTGAAAGCCGTCATTGCTGGATCCTTCCATTGCTTTGGTAAGGTTTGTCGGAAGGTTTTTGGATTTTAACCGTATTGAATTACTGGGGAAAGCTTGAATGATTTAAGAATCAAGAGGGCTGAGACAAGGACATCATCAGTGAAGAGAAAAGAAAACAAGAAATGAAAAGGAAGAATAATAAAGCTAAGAAAGATTTAAAGAGATGAACAAACATCAAGAAATGGACAAGTATCAAGAGATTGTCAAGATCTTCAGTAGGTGGAGTCGAGTTTTGATGAAAGATGAGATGGCGGTAATGTAAGACTTTGAAAGAGATTCAGTAGAAGAGTTAGACTTGATTAATTAGAATGAGAAGCAACGAGCGGAAGTCTTACCAGTCAGAAATTGACAGGACCAATAATTGAAAGTTGAGTTTGAGGAGTTTTGAGTAGTCAAGAAGAGTTTTAGAAAAGAAGAAAGGAGATGAAGAAGAAAGGAGTTGCAAGAAGAAGAAGAGGAAAAGAGACAAGAGTCTAAGAAGGAAAGAGTTGAGGCAATTGAGTAGGATAGTTGAGACATTGAAGTGACATGTAGAAGACTACTTGTGACAGAGATCAAAGACCCGAAGATGAGACTGTAAGAGTGAAAGGAAAGAGAAAAGAAAGAAACCAAAAGAGAAAAGAAAAGAAGAGTATAAATAGAATAGAAAGAGAAATTTATTTGACAGCTTTTACATAGGTTAGGGTTGAGAGTGTTGGCATAAAGTCCGCGCTCTCAACCCCAGCTTGGAGTTTGGGGAGGGATATATATGATATAGATCATTGGATTATGGCGGACAGTACAGAAAGGAAAGGAAAGGAAGGAAACTCATCTCTCTCTCTCTCTCTCTCTCTCTCTCTCTCTCTCTCTCTCTCTCTCTCTCTCTCTCTCTCTCTCTCTCTCTCTCTCTCTCTATCTCTATCTCTAAACGGGAGCATCCTTATCCTTACAGATGCTAGGACCATTGATTCCAGAATTTAGGGACAACTACGGGAGTTCTGCTCTCTTGTTTCCACAACTGGGGGTCTGGCCAGGAACTATTTTGTCTCAAGTCTCTCAAAGTTACTCAGGATCCTACAAGAAGTCAATTCTCCTTTTTCTTACTCCTCCCTCCCTGTACTCATTGAGCCAAAGTATTGACCTCACATTCAATTCAACACTGCGGATATGGAGCAATTCATCTCACAATCTGAAGTGATTGCAGACTCCCAAGGGGAATTGGATTCAGACAAGGCCCACCACCTTGTCCTCTTCATCATGGACAAGGAAGAGCTTTGGGATGTGGAAAAGATTGAAGGCTACAAAAACTGAAGGGCAAAATGCTGGAAAGGTGGGGGGAGTGCAAGCCTTGTTTCCGGGAAGGCACTTTCAAACAAGCCGCAGCGGAGGCAAGCACGCATGGTGGGGTCTGGTTGCAAGAAAAATTGGATTATGTGGTAGCATGTGCTCCGGCCCCACCACCAACAACCATCCCTTGGGCTAGTGGACTTGCAGAGTTGGAAAGGGACCTCAAGATCTATTGACCCACATATTGCAGCACTGGTGTGGTTTTCCACCTTGCGCGGCAGAGGGTTTTCAGCTCCCTAGTGCGCACCAGGGCCAAATTGGGTTCTCTGGCTGACCAATGACATCAATTCAATATTTGTGGCCACTTTTGTCCTCTTTAAGTATCAAAATATTCATCATGAAATCACAATAAGATATTCAATTTTTCACAATGCTGTACACAATATTTCTTGTGGGTTTCACCTTTATTGAAAATGAAAGTCAAAAGGATTTCACTGCTGCTGGAAATGAGAATCAACTTGATTTCACCATTTGGGAAATTGAAAGTCAACTGTATTTCCAAAATCATGAACTTCAAATTCTGGAATTGTGAACAAGATAAAAATACAAGGGTATTTTCCAAAAAAAAAAATCTTTTTGAAAAATGTCAACTTTTTTAATGCAAAATTGATTTGTGTGTTCCTCAAAGGAATTTTGTTGGTTGAATGAATTGAAAAATTATATCAATTTTTCAGTTTGTGCCATTCTCACTTGTCAAAGAGTCACCATTATAATTTCATAAAGCTCCACCTCCTCTACAAACAGTTGGGATTTTTTGTCCAGGATAAGATTGAAGCATCATAAAGACTCTATGTAATGAATTTGAAAATTGATGTGTGGGGACATCAGGGATCCCTGAGTGAAATGAAATTGGTCCTATTTTTTTCCTAAAAACAAATAAATAAATAAACAGAGAAAAAAATAAAGCAGGCTATAGCAATTGATGTAACCCTTGGAATTCAATTAAAATCTAATTTAACAATTCTTTTACCAAAGTGTCCCCAGGTTTCACTGAAAGCTCACAAGGAAATCACTTCAAATCAACTCACACGTCACTTAAATGTTTTATGGATTCAGTTTAGTATACAGAAAAGGCTTTCATTTCACTTTGCAAGAAATTATTTCATTTTAAAAACATGGATACCTCTGCAAGAAGTGCAGCATTCGGAATGATATCTCAGCAAATTTTTCACATGGAGGGCTGACACAAATCCAAGTTGGCACTCACTACCAGTAATGGGAAGAAGAATTGTACTAGGATAAAACAAGTCTACCAGGCTGAAACTTCTGGCAGAAAATAAAGGTGGGACTCCAACACAATTGGAGCACAAAATACCATTTCAACAAATTTCTCTACAAATGTTGAGGCATGTGGTGTTAAATTAAAATTTTTAAGATAAATCCTCTTTCCCCTTATTCTCCCATCACAGATGGAGTTTGTGTGTTCCGTTTTCTTCATATCAATCCACTTTCTGCATGAAAGGTGCTAATGTGTTTTACCCACAAAAATCATGTATTTTGATTCTCCTTTCAGGGTTTATTACATTTTTTCTAAATAATCACCTGAGGAGCTGTGTTAGTTGAATTTATTTTGCATGCATTATTTCATACACTCTTTTTAGTTAGTTGGATTTTCATGCTCAAATCTGGATCTTCCTTGCAGGGTTGTCTTTCTTCAAAAGATTCCCTTGAATCATCATCTCAAAAAACTCTGCTATTTCTGCCACTACAACCACTCTGGTTGGAACCTATGCTGCAAGGCTACCAATCTATCTTCAAAGGCTACATGCTTGGATTTGCAGTCAAAGACTTAAATAACCATTTGTACAAATTCAAAGTGCATCTGTCAAACAGATTCATGCCATTTCTTGCCTTTATGAATTTTTGGTTTGAGCCTATTTGAATACAAATCACATGCAGGAAGAAATGCACATTGAGCATGGCACGTCCACAGCCCATAAAAAAAATGCTATCAACAACAAAAGCCCACACATTGCATGGTTTCCTTAATGGAATGATTTGCGCATGTGAACCAATGTCTCCAGCATGCAAAGGCCAACTAATATTGACCAGAGCACCTCCCCAACACTCTTTTTTTGACAATATTTTAGACTTGAAAAGCCACATTTATTTCATAAAAGAAACTTGTTTCTTATAAAAAGAGTAAAGGTACTTTACAGACTAAGAATTGTGTGTATTTCATCCACATGAGAAGGTAGGCAAAGGAGGGACTCAAATTTTATGTGGTTGTAGTTTCACTGTTTCCAGTGCAGTGGTTTGCACTCCCATATATTAAGGCAGGCATGAGAATTTGGGCTGGAAGGACCCAAGTGTGGTCCAGGAAACTTGAGCACCACCACCAAGGTTCAATTACACAACACCTGTATATGTAAAGCACTTGAACCACACTTCACTGAATGGTTCAAAAACCGCACCTTGGCCATTGCTTACTAATTACATGGCTGGTTGCATAGGGAAACCAGCCCTTGGCCCCACTTGTGGGCCAGGCAGGACTCCGCTCTCAAAAGCTCACCAGGGGGGGGGGTGTAACCAGCGGACATGCCAACCCCCATCCCCCCTCCTTACAACTGATTCCCTGGGGGGGGAGTGATGAAATCCTGCTCCAGGGGCCCTGGGAATTGATGGCTCCAGGGGCCCTGGGGGTTGATGGCCCCAGGGCATCTTTTTGATTTTGGGCTGGGGGGTGGTCAAATCCCCAGCAGCCCATCACTCCTCCCCCTTGGTAAGGGGGGGGGGGCAGATGGCCCCTATCTGGTGGTAGGGTGATCAAGTCCCCACCACTGGTGGTTGCCTTGTGGCAACCAGCCTGGTCTGTCTTGTCCATCCTACCCTTGCAATGATGGAGGGATGGGGGGATGGGGGGGGGGAACAAAGCTCTCCCCATGGGTGCTACCCCAGGGCCGCATACCTTGGTTGTAGCTGCTACCCCGCGGCCACAATAACCGGCTGGGGTGGTGGGACTCCATTTGGAGTCTCTCTGCCCCCTGCGCGGGCCTTCGGGCCCCAAAGCGGGCCAGGCGCAAGGAAAATTGGCCATGAGCGGGCTGCAACAGGGGCAACAGTCAGAACAGGCTGTCCCAACCCAAAACTGAGGAATGACTATTTTCCAGGCCGGCCCAAAAGGCCAGTTATGTCCACAATACAGAAGGGGGCAGGAAATAGCCCCTTAGCCCCATTTTGTTGGCATGGCACATCAGGTCCAGGGGACCCGTGGGGGCCCGTGTCCAAAATGACTTATTTCACATGTCTTGTAGTCATTTTTCCCAAATCAGTGACATCCACACAGGCCTGCATGATCTGTGTGATTTTCAAATGGGCTGTAGAGGCCCATATGTGGATAAAATTTGAATTAAACTCATACATGGTACACACAAAAGTGCTGATAGGCAGTAAAAAAAACACTGTTGCACCAAAATTCTTGTGTTTGGATGCATGCCTCCAAACACAAGCATTTTGGTGAAACAGTTTTTTTTTGTGATTCTTTGAAAAGAAAAAAAATTCTGCTGCACCAAAATTCTTTTGTTTGGATGCATTCCTCCAAACACAAGCATTTTTGTGCAACGGTTTTTTTTTGCAATTCTTTAAAAAAAATTTATTGCACCAAAATGCTTGTGTTTGGATGCATGCCTTCAAACACAAGCACTTTGGTGCAAGGGTTTTTTTTTGCAATTAAAGAATCAAAAAAAAGATTGCACCAAAATGCTTGTGTTTTGAGGCATGCATTCAAACACAAGCATTTTGGTGCAATAGATTTTTTTTAAAATAGAATGGCAAAAAAAACTGTTGCACCAAAATGCTTGTGTTTGGAGGCATGCATTCAAACACAAGAATTTTGTTGAAACAGATTTTTATTCTTTTTTTGTTTGGAGGCGTGCACCAAAACACAAGCATTTTGGTGCAAAAGAGTTTTTTTTAAAGAATTGCAAAAAAAAAACCGTTGCACAAAAATGCTTGTGTTCGCAGGCATGCATCCAAACACAAAATTTTGGTCCAACAGTTTTTTTTTGTGATTCTTTGAAAATAAAAAAAATATGTTGCACCAAAATTCTTTTATTTGAATGCATGACTCCAAACACAAGCATTTTGGTGCAACGGTTTTTTTTTGGAATTCTTTAAAAAAAATCTATTTCACCAAAATGCTTGTGTTTGGATGCATTTCCCCAAACGCAAGAATTTTGGTGCAATGTTTTTTTTTTCAATTCTTTAATTTCAAAAAAAAACACCTTGCACCAAAATGCTTGTGTTTAGATGCATGCATCCAAACACAAGCATAAAGAATTGCAAAAAAAACCATTTCACCAAAATGATTCTGTCTGGAGGCATGAATCAAAACACAAGAATTTTGGTGAAACACATTTTTTTTTCTTTTCAAAGAATCACAAAAAAAAACTGTGGAACCAAAATCCTTGTTTTTGGAGACATGCATCCAAACGCAATCATTTGGGTTCAACATTTTTTTTAAAGAATTGCAAAAAAAAACTGCTGCACCAAAGTGTTTGTGTTAGGAGGCATGCATCCAAACACAAGCATTTTGTTGCAACAGATTTTTTTTTAAAGAATTGCAAAAAAACCTGTTGCACCAAAATGCTTGTGTCCTGAGGGCCCATTGGCCACGCCCAGAAGATTAATAATTGTCAAGTTGAAGACTGAGCAGCACTGCTGCTGATGTGGTCTTTATTCTGCTGATGTGGTCTTTATTCACATTCTATCTGTTTCCTTTTATTTTTTGTTGTCTATTACGTTCTATCTCCTTTTTATGTTTATTTATTCTCTTTTCTTTTCTACCGCTGTTGCTAGTGCATGTTGTACTGGGTGCTAAGACTCCAAATCTAGAGTAAACATCCTGAGCGCAACCTTCTCTAAATTTCATCCAACATCCAACCATCCACTTGACGAATCTCTGAACGTTCAACTTGCCAGCCTTGATACTCTCGTCAGCCTCATCAATCTAACGCCAGCAGCCAGCTCAATCTAAGTAAGATCGATTCCAACTCTCCTGGTTTATGATATGAACTAACCATTCACTCCAGATTTGTTCAAGGCGCTACTACGGTCATCTAATCCCATCCTCTTAGCTGGTTGCATTCCAACTGTCTCCTGAAAGACTTCCGTTGGTGTTGTTTTCATCTTCACACCTTTCTGATGATATTTGTGTCTCTATTTCTTCTCTGACTCTTTTCCATTTTGCAATTCAGTTTGGTCTTGGTTTTCTCACCAATTATATTTCTATCAATAATCAGGGGAATTTTTTTTTCTTTTCTTCAATAAACTTGTCAATACTATTTAAAACTTATTCAATTAGAAAAAAAATGAAAACAATTTATAAAAAAAGGAAAGGAGCTGAGCAATCACCATTTCCAAGCAAACAGAAGGGGTACAAGACTGTCAACACCAACTGGGGAAATGAAAAGAAATTCCATTGACATGAACATTGATTGAGTCCCATTTACCAAACAGGTTGATTCCCATAGCATCAGCTGCCAGAACCTTGGCTGGTAGACCTGAGAAGGTTGTAAGGGAGAGGGAGAAAGGAGGAGGGAGAAAGGTGGAGGTAGCAAGTGAGGGGGAGGGGGATGGATTGAGTGAGGGGGAGGAAGTGATTAAGGGGGATGGAGCAAGTGATTGAGGGGGGGGGTGCCAGCAGGTTGGCATTGGCTGAGTGGAACTTGGAGGTATTCCAAGATCTGCAGCGCAACCAGATGGGGAAATTAAGCCTGCTGGGAACACACCCAAGCCCACTGGATGCGGTTCCAAGTGGAAATTGGGAGTGTGCCCAGACAATCTTGCATTACCATACATCCTAACATAAGCATTTTGGTGCAACAGTTTTTTAAAAAATTATTTTTGAAAAATCCCCCAAAAAAAACATTTTACTAAAATGCTTCTTTTTGGATGCATGCCTCCAAACACAAGAATTTTGGTAATTTTTTTTTTCTTAAAGCAGGATTCAAAAAAAAAACTGTTGCACCAAAATTCATGTGTTTGGATGCATGCCTCCAAACACAAGCATTTTGGTGCAATGTTTTGAAGGCCAAGCAATCAGGCTGTTACAATGGATGAAGCCTACCATACCTCCAAAGCCCCAAACTCTGTCAAGATCCAGCTCCTCAGCTGCTAATCCAGGTCTAATTTCAATCTATTTGTTGGCAGCCAAGAAAATGGTTGACTTGGAATCAAGACCAAGGAGTTCCAGTTGATCAACTTCTGAAATTTGAAGAAGTGTGATTCCACAGCAGATTACCCAGAATTTTTCCCTGACCCCCCAAAAAGTGCTCCTGGGATTCATAGTGTGCAATACCATTGGTGAAATAAGAAGGATTACTTGATGCAACATCAATTATGTTTTTCTGTTGTGTTTTGCAAGAATTGAGTTTCATTTTTTCTTTTCTCTGTTGATGGAAATAATTTTGATATGAAACAGAATTCATTCAAAAACCCAAATTTGAAACACAGGTGAAAGGCAGGAAAAAACCAGGCAAAATAAAAACAACAGACCTGTGAAATTTGAAAAACAGAAATGTGAATGTATTTGTGAAAGATTACAGTTGGTTTCCTAGATCTCCAAGGTCATTGGAATTCAGCTGTGTGCTTATTTTGTTTGAATTTTTTTACAAAATAAAGATTCATTGGAATTCACTTGTCACTATTTGTTAGAATTCTTGATCACAGGTTTAATGGGTTTGGCATTCCAGTAAACAATATCTTGATTTGGTATGTTTTATATATCATTACTTCCAAGGTGAATGCCAAGTGAGTTTCAGTTTCATTAATTTGTAAGCTCAAGTGAATTATAGTTTCTGCATTTAGGAATGACAAGTGACACCCATTTTTCACAATGGTGAATAACATGTGAATTCTATTTTTTTTTTTCATGTAAACTTTGGTGAAGTCAAGATACTTCATTGGTGAATAGAATTTTCAGGTAAAGGGAGTCAATTGGTTGGAAAATGGGAATGGATGGTGACATGGAGTCACTGGCTGGCCAGAGACCCCAATTTGGCCCTGGTGGCGCCCACGCCCCAGGTATGCACGTATGGTGACAATAATGGCTATTGGTGGTTGGGATAAAAGAAACAGACAATGGATTCAAATAGGTAATTGGCTTCCCCAGTGAATACAGGACACATTTTGGGAAAGAAGGTCTTGGCGGAGTTGGATCAGACCATTGCTATGAAGCAAGCAAGGAAAAGGGGAAGGGAAGCAGAACTTATGGTGGCAGAGGGAAGGGGAGCTGCGGGGGATAGGATGGGAGCAGATGTGGAGGAGCAACCGCAGCTGGCTGCTTTAAGGCCAGTTGTGCGCAATTTGGGAACCAATGGGTGGCAGGTGAGTCTTGCGGAGAAGAAGAGAGCAGCAGATATTTCCCACAATTTGGAAACAAATGGGTGGCAGGCAAGTCTTGCGGAGAAGAAGAGAGCAGCGGATATTGATCCCAATTTGGGAACCAATGGGTGGCAGGCAAGTCTTGCGGAGAAAAAGAAAGAAGAATATATTGTGCACAGCTTGGGAACCAATGAACGGTGGATGGGTCTTGCGGAGAGGAGGGGAGCAGTGGCGGAAGGAATCAACCAGGTTTCAAAGGATTGCAACCAAAGTCAGAC
This sequence comes from Puccinia polysora, assembly GCA_025617555.3. NCBI lineage: Eukaryota > Fungi > Basidiomycota > Pucciniomycetes > Pucciniales > Pucciniaceae > Puccinia > Puccinia polysora. Next base: position 40,788,680 of record CM062623.1, read on the forward strand.
CCCTTCAATGGCGGGGAGAAAGCATGCGGAATGAAAGGATGTGGATTTCAGGGAGTGCGGGATGGATGGGCCAATGGCAGGCCTGTTATCATCACAGCTAGCGGACATTTTGGCATTGGTGCAACAAAAACGTGTGGCAGGGCTTCAGGTGCAGAATTGGAAGGGATTGGGTGTCAACATTATGTCTGGGGAGAAGGAGGTTGGGGTTGCAAGGGATTTGACAATGGAAGGCCCTGGGTAGAAGTTTGGGAAAACAGCCTGTGGACACAACCAACGTGGGATTTGATGAGGCTGTGCAAATCTCTCCTGGCAGAGTGGAAGGTCGAAAACCACTTGGGAAAGGGGCTAGGTGTGTGGGGGGGACAAAGGTAAGGGATAGTTTTGCACAAACGCAGGTGCGGAACAATGCTGGGCCTGTATACGCAAGGACAAGCCCCGCCGCAAAGACAAAAGGTGGAGTGGAAAGTGGGAAAAGGAGTGCTGCAAAAAAAACCTCTCTCTCTTTCCTTTCTTTTTCCTTTTTTTTTCTCGGTTTTTTTCTCTGTTTCTCTTTATCGGTTTCTTTTTTTTTCTACAGATGGGTGTAATGTGTAATCGGTGTGGAATCATGGTTGGGACAAGCGCAGGACAATCTTGATTTTCTGAGGGGGTGTCCTAGCCGGTTCACAGCCGGAATGACTAGGCACCCCAGAATGTCCGTTTCCCTTATTGTCTTTCTCTCTCTGGTGGTTGTGCCCGCGTGCTGGCAGCTTTTCTGTTTAATTTTGTAGGACAGGTACGGGGAAACTTTGTGGCAGTTTTTATGGGGCCATCCAGGTACCTCACAGAGCTCTTGGACACTCACAAAGATGCGGGCTCAAAGAGTGGTGGCAGGACTTGCGGTCAGCCAATTGCGCATTGGGCAAAGCGGGACTCTGGTTTTCTCACTCACTCACTCAGGGCACGGGGGGGGCTGTTCTAAAAGGACCACTAGCTAAAGAATGAATGCGCGTGCAGGAAATGTGTATTTATTTAAGAAGTTAAGACAGGCCCAGATACAAATAATGGAGAGAAGGGGAAAGGGGGGGAAAGGCATCTAAGCCATTTTCATCATTTCCTCCATTTCCGCCCGTGAAAACTGTAACAGGGCCTGGAATTATGCCAGGACTTGCTTTGGGATTCCAAGGATTGAGCGCCAGGAGAGGCAAGGAAATTTAGCAACATTGAGGTCAACCATTCAGCAAAGTTCTTGAAGTTGGCTGCCAAGAGGGCTATCACAGTGGGGATCTCCCAGATTGCGGGCAGGGATCAAGAAGGGGACTTCCGGATGATTGCATGGGGGGCAATGAGGCAATCATGATTGGGGAAAGTGGAAGTGGGGGAGTGACCTGTGGGGTTGCAGGCCTTTTGTCCAAGTCCCCCAAATACCTAGGGTTGGGTTCTGGTGCCGGAGCAGGAGTAGGCCGCGGGCTTGAAGGAGGCGCTGGAGGGGGAGCCGCACGCCGTCTGAGTATCTCCTTGATGCAAGTGTCCCTTGCGCTTAGGGTGACTCAGACACAATTGGCCTAGTAAGCTGCAAAGGTAGGGAAGTCCTCCTTCTGGGGGGGTCCTGCGCGGTGGAGTCGCAACTCTCACTTGGGGGAGCGCAACAAAGGGGAAAGCCTGGTGGAGTCCACAAGTCCTTGGAGATTTTTTTGTTGTCCAAAAACAAAAACAGGTCCGGTCAAGCCCTGTTTCCCAGCCTGGGGAGGAGCCCGGGGCATTCACTTGCTAAGCAAACAGTGGTGGTGGCCTCAACAGCAGGCCGTGCATGCGCAATGGCCGGGGATGATCAAACATACATGGCCATTCCAGGCACAGAACTTGCAGGGTATCATGGTGGTGGACGAGAGGAACTGTTGGCAGTGTGTGAGGAGGAGCGCAAGAAAGGGGTTTGTTGGTATGGGAGGGCGCAAAGATGGTTGAGGTAGCAATGGGGAGACCTCTGGGGACAGAACTCAAGTTGGGGGTGATGTGGTATTGTTATATAGCCTTGGGTAATTGGGAGCAGCACCACAGTTGGCGCGCTCAGCATTTGGTAGGTCAGGGGCGGAATTTGGAATGCGCGCAGTCTCAGCATTGACCGCTGCGGGCTCAGCAGCAGCCGCAGGGGGCTCAGAAGTAGGCACTGCCAGGCTCAGCATACCAGGCGTGGTTTTGGCTTAATAGAATGTGGCCAGCCGTGGCCCGCTTGGAAATTACTGGCCCAAGAATGGAGCTGGCCCAACCAAGTTTGTGGGTGGCTAGTTTGGGAAGGAGGAGCAGGGTAATTGGGGCTATAGGAGCGGGCCAACCCGCTGGGCAGGAAATCATGCGGTGCGCCAGGAGGATGAGGACAACATGGGGGGCTCCAAGTAGGGTGCGGAGGAGTGCCCAGTCATGAGAAGGACAAACAGGGTGTTTGTAAGGGTAGGCCGGCTTGAGGGTGGTTGCGGCATGGGAAAGGTGTCACGCCTTGCACTTAGGGATTATTGTCTTCATCAATTTGACATGTCCTCTCCTCAGTACCATCTACTTCAGTCTATAAGTGTGACACAAATAAAGCACAACATTAATGATGATCCGCTTACTTCCTCTGGCTTGCGTTGACCTTCCAATGTTGGCGACCAACTCAGTTTATACATGCAAACTTTGCGGTTAAATCCATACTGGTCAGCCATCCATTACAAGGTCCAATCTCCTTCCCTGGCCCATCAACAGCCTTGGACTTCCATCCCCAGTCAAGCACTGTTTGTTTGTTCGCATCTACGTCTAATTAAGCCATCATTACTGTACAGTTTGCAATTGGACTAGTCCCTACCCTGCATACACTATTACTTCTCACTTGTATTACCTTCAACGTCATTTGCTCCTGTCTCAATTCATCATAAATTTGTACACTCAGATTCTATTGTCTTGCAATTATGCCATGGCCTTGGATATGATTGTACTATTGCTCTATTTCCTATCCGGTTCCTGTCACTCATTTGCCCCACCGCCTTCAACTGTAGATGGCTCCCCATCAGGTTGTATCTAGTCACTCTGGATTACCTTATAAGGGCTACCCACTTGCCTGATGATTGTCTCCTCAGTTAGGCAATTTCATACGTTCTTGCATTTTGCTACAACCCAGTTATCACATTGGACTCAGGTTGAGTTTCCCTCCTCAGAACACACTCCATTCCCCTCGCCGTTTTTCAAGTGGCATCACTAAGTTTGCACTTCGCGACTGAGTCTTGCTATTTGCACTTGCCCTTGCACTCAGCATTCCTCCGTGCTCACGATCATCTAAGAATTGCCCTATAGTACGTGGGGTGGTTGTGTGACAGTAAATTACTAACTCAACTCACCTATTGTAGCTTTCCAACCTATAGTAGACCTCTTTGTCTCCATTTCACGTACTTTCTCAACCGGGAATGCTTCCCTTGCCCCTTACAATGATGATATCCATTAAGTAGGGAGAACTAGCGCTCCATGGGCCAAACAACCCTTAGATCCCGTTCCTCCTTCTAAATCACCATCTGTTGAACCCATTGATGATCCTCGGACTACTCCACGGGATGTTCCAACGGAACCTCTGGCAGAATTTGCAGATTTCAACCATTCTTCCAATGAAACCTTGACTCGTGGTAGACCAGGGGATTGCACTACTGCTCCCAAGCCCAATGCTTCAACCCTGCTTTCAAAATTGATCCAGGCCTTCACTCATGGTGCCCCGCGATCTAGTCAGAGTACTTCTAGCTTTTGCACTCCGGCCATGAAGCAACCCAATCACTTTACGGGAGAACACCCTCATAAGCTTAGATCCTACCTACAGTCTTGTAAAATGATCTTTTCAAATGACTCCAACAATTTCCCTTCCAATAGACATAAATTTATGTATGCTTTGTCCTTCTTAGGAGGTAGAGCCTTGCAGTGGTTCAAACCGTACCTCAAACTTTTGTCCAGCAACAGTCCCACGTGTATTCTCAACAACTGGGACAGGTTCAAGCAACAACTGTTCACCCTTTTTGGCAACCCCAATGAAGTTCAAAATGCCAAATACAAACTTAATAGTCTATTTATGAAGGAAAATAGTAGAGCTTCTGTTTATATTTCTCACTTTCAAACCTTGCAGTCTTGCATCCAGTGGAACAAGGCCGCTCTTCTATTCCATTTCCAAAAGGGTCTACCGGCACGCTTAATTGAACAGCTTGCAGTTGGGGGGCATAAGACAACCTTGTTCCAGCAGCTAATTGATTGAGTGATTGAGCTTGATAATGGCTATCACATGAAGAATTGCTCTTGGCAAAACAACCATGGACTGTCCACCTTGGCTCCAAGGGTGGAAGACTCCTCAAAGCAAAACGTGAGGAACCCAAAACCATCCAAACCAACCCCAACTTCAAACTCCAACTCAAAAGGGAAAACTGTCACCAAAACTCCAAAGTTCTTGGACAAAGAAACCGGGATGCTACGGAAAAAGGAACAGCTACGGAGGGAGAAGTATGGGCTGTGTATGTATTGTGGAGGAAAACACAATGTTGACAGTTGTGCAAAGCGGTTAGCGCGCGAAGCGGCTAAGCATTCAAAAAATTAGCTTTTAGTTTTTCTGATACTTGCAAGGAAAACTACACATTATCTAAATCACCATGAGGAAATCTTTGCACTTGCAAGTCACTAGGTGCTCCTAGTTTGAGATTTATCACATTCCATTCCGACAACACCCTTTATCAAGTTTTACTTGACTCCAGCGCTGATGTTTCCTTCATCAGTGAATCTTTTGCCACTTCCAAAAATCTTACGCGTTCCAAGGTAGATAAATTTCCTATCTATTCAGTAAGTAGTGCGACTGAACCATCTTATTGGGTCTCCCAAAAGGCAAAATGGACCTTTGCATTCTCCAATTTCCCCAGCTTTGAATGGGATTTATTTTTCTTGGCTATACCCAGAATGGATGATACCATTCTAGGCCATGTTTTTGTAGTTTACTGGAATCTGGATGTGAATTGGCAAGAAGGAGTAATTAATCTTTGAACCTCGCACCCCCAGAACGCTAATTTTTCTGTCAAACAGGAATTAAACAGCCTACCTGAAACTGTCATTGAGTTGGATGACACTTTTCCGCCAGGAGATTTGCAATATCCTTACCTCCATTCCCAAGTTCCCTCTTCAGATTTAGGAGTCATCGCTTACCTATCCAGCTTACCTCTTTCCTGTTCCTTTGAAGAGAAACAGACACCAACCAAATGGTGTATCTTGAGCTCCCTAATCCTCTTGCACCATGCAATCACCTCAAATCCGGTGCTCGAAGATGACAAGATTGAAGATTTAGAAATCATTCAAGAGTCTTTACCTTCAGTTTACCATGACTTTCCTGACTTCTTCTCAGATGCAAAAGCAGATAAACTACCTCCATCATGTTCTTACAATCACAAGATCAAACTTACTGGCCCACCTCCAGCACCAGGACTACTCTACTCTCTCTCAACGCAAGAATCAATTGCGCTTCAAGACTACATTGCGGAAAATGTAGCAAAAGGATTTCTTCAATCAAGCAATTCAAATACCGTTTCACCTGTCCTATTTGTTCCAAAAAAAAAGGAGGGACTTTGCCTTTGTGTTGACTACAGGAAACTGAACCAGGTAACCTGGAAGAATGCCTATCCAGTAAGGCCTATGTCACATCTCCTCACCCTCTTCCATGGAGCTGCTTATTTCTCAAAGTTAGACCTTCAAGGTGCCTATAACCTAATTCACATTATGAAAGGTCATGAGTATTTGACCGCAATGAGAACCCGGTTTGGCAGTTATGAGTATACCATAATGCCTTTTGGCCTCTGTAACGCTCCTTCCACTTTTCAATATTTTGTCAATGAAATTTTCTCCAATCTTGTAGGTAAATACCTCGTGGTATATCTAGATGATATACTAGTCTACTTGAGGAACCTTGAAGATCACATTGCACATGTGCAAGAGGTGCTGCAGCAACTTTGTAAGAATGACCTGTTTGCAAAAGCCTCTAAGTGCAAATTCCATTCCTCTTCCCTTTGGTTTGTAGGTGTTGTAGTCTTGCAGCAAGGACCATTGATGGACCCAGCCAAAAGAAAACGCATATTGGCCTGGCCCTCACCTTCTTCCGTTAAATCCCTTCAAGTTTTCCTTGGTTTCAGTAATTTTTACAGGAAGTTCATTGAGCGTTATGCCAAGAAAACTGTGAATCTTACTAACCTTCTTCAAGAAGACACTCCTTTTGTTTTTACCAAACAGGCTGCTTTGGAGTTTGAAGCTCTGAAGAAAGCATTCACCACTGCTCCAATACTCACTCACTTCAACAAGCTGGCTCGCACTATTGTCAAAACAGACGCAAGCAACTATGCAATCACAGGAGTAATCTTGCAGTTCTCTTCCTCCACTTCTCTCTTTCATCCCGTAGCGTTTGAGTCTTGCAAGTTGCTCGCTGCAGAGCTTAACTATGAGATTCATGACAAGGAACTTCTCCAAATTGTTTTTTGCTTAAAGAAATGGCATTCATACCTTTTGAGCCTTAGAGAATCCTTTGAGATTTTAACTGATCATAATTCTTTAAAGTATTTCATGAGCTCAAAAGTCTTCACACGTAGACAGGCACAATGGGACAAATACCTCTCCAAGTTCCACTTTACAATCACGTACCGCCCTGGGAAACAAGCGGTAGTCCCTGATGCTTTATCACGTTGGGACAACGTTTACCCCGGGGGGGGGGGTAGCACCTTTGCCAAAAACAACCCTGAAAACGTTAGGACACTCTTCTCAACCCAATCTTCCCAACTCAGTTTGATCATCACTCACTTACAAGATTTGGCTTCCAAACTCGGAAAAGCTCAACGCAACAACCCCAAGTGCATCAAACTTTGCAAGTGTGCAAACTTATTAGATAGTAGTTACAGTATTGATGATAATGACTTCTTAGTCTATGATAATTGTATAGTAGTACCAGATAATTCTTGCATTAAGTTAGATATCTTCAAGTCACAGAACAATTCTCCGCTTGCTGGTCATCATGAGCAGGATAAAACCTACCAATTGATTTCACAAGACTTCTACTGGCCTGGTATGACCAAAGAAGTAAAAGACTATATTAGCCTGTGCTATGATTGCAATTGTAACAAGTCCTTGAATCACCGGAAGTATGGGCTGCTCCTCCCACTTCCAATTCTGCCTCATCCTTGGCACTTGCTTTCTAAGGATTTCATCTCTAAATTAACTTCTTCTAGTGGATATGATGCTATTCTAGTAGTAGTAGATCACTTCTTGAAGATGGCTTTATTTCTGCGCAGTAATGTGACGGCCTCTTCAGAAGACTTAGCTAACTTGTTAATAGAATATGTATTTTCAAAACATGGTCTCCCTGATAATATAGTTAGTGATTGTGGATCTTTGTTTGTCTTGAGCTTCTGGACCTTGCTATGCCAACATTTGAAGATCACTTGCAATTTATCAACGGCGTACCACCCGGAAATGGACAGGCAAACCAAGCAAGTTAATCAGATTCTTGAACAATATGTTTGAATGTATGTTTCCTATCAACAAGAAAACTGGTCACAATGGCTCCCACTAGCGGAGTTTGCCTACAACAACTCCACTCATTCCTCCACCAAAAAGTCTCCCTTCCAAACTCTTTATGGTAGAAACCCAAATTTCTCTTCCCTTCACAGAGCACCTTCTCAACCTGCTACCAATTACCTTCAACAAAATCAATCCTTTCAATTGCAACTTTGAACCAACCTTGAAGAAGCAAACCAGCGCTATATGGAGCAAGCAGACCAATTTTTCACTATGGCTCCAACCTTCCCAGTAGGAGATCAAGTGTGTAATTATGCTTTCAATATTTGCAGTACTTGCCCAACCCGCAAACTCTCCAAAAGAAAGCTTGGCCCATTTGAAATATAATCAGTCATCTCCCCTAACACCTTTAAACTTACTTTACCTGCGAAATGGAAAGGTATCCACCTGGTCTTTCATGTGTCTCTCCTAGAGCCAGCTCCAGTCCTGTACCCAGGCAAGACTCATCCCCCTCCCAAACCGGTCACTGTCCTCAATCATAAAGAGTGGGAAGTAAGCCGTATTCTGGATTCCAGGTTACGCAAAGGAAAACTTCAATACCTCGTCAAGTGGTCTGGCTTCCAGTCCAACAAAGATCGCACCTCGTGGGAACCAGCCCATCACCTTTGCAATTCTCCCAATCTGATTCAAGATTTCCATGCAAGCTAACCTTGCAAACCTTGATAATCATGATTCCATTCCATCCAATCCCATTCCATTCCACATTCCATCTCATCCAATCCCATTCCATTCCACATCACCATTCCATCAATCAAACCCTTCATCTCATCGTGTTATTCCTTCTTCTCATCCCCCTCTCATTCCTACCAAATAAAATTCCCAATCCGTATACACAAAAAATAATAATAAAAAAAATATATATATATAATAATAGTTACAAAGTCTCTTTTATTTCTTTCTCCGCATCTTCCCAATTAGCAGTCAACTCCGCAACCATGGATCAAACAGTATCCAGTTCTTCATTATTTATCAATGATGAAATCCTTGGAAGAACCAGCAACTCTGTTACAATGTGCCTCTTGAATATCTCCTTGCACTTTGCAATTCAAGCTTGCTTCAGCCAAGCATTCCATCCCTTCCATCTCCTCCATTCCCTTCTCCCATTCCTTCCATTACTGCCTTCTCTTCTTGTTCCATTCCCTCTCTTCCTCCACTTCCGTCTACATCTTCTCCATTTCCTGATTCCCCTTCTGTTTTGTTCCTTCCTTCCTCCCTTGCTTCCTTGGCTATTGTCACGCATGGCACTTACGGATTATTTTTTTCACCACTTTGACATATCCTCTCCTCAGTACCATCTACCTCAGTCTCAAAGCGTGACACAAATAAAAGCACAACATCAATGGTGCGATCCACTATTTCCTCTGTCTTGCGCTGACCTTCCAATCTCGGCGACCAACTCAGTATATACTTGCAAACCTTGCGGTTAACTCCATACTGGTCGGCCATCCATTATGAGATCCAATCTCCTTCCCTGGCCAATCAACAGCCTCGGACTTCCATCTTTGGTCATGCATTTTTTGTTAGTTTGCATCTACATCTAACCAAGCCATCACTACTGTATAGTTCACAATTTGACTAGTCCCTACCCTGCATACACTATTACCTCTCATTTGCATTACCTTCAACATCACTCACTCCTATCCCAATTCCTCATGCAATTGTACGCTCAGATTCTATTGTCTCGCACTTACACTAAGACCTTGGATCTATACCACTGCTTCATTTCCTATTCCGTTCCTGTCATTCATTGCCTCACCGCTTCACCTGTAGTTAGCTCATCATCAGGTTGTATCTAGTCACTTTGGATTACCTTATAAGGGCTATCCCCTTGCCTGATGATTGTCTCCTCAGTTATTTAATTTCATACGTTCTTGCATTTTGCTACAACCCAGTTATCACATTGGACTCAGGGTTGAGTTTCCTTCTTTGGAACACCTTCCATTCATCTTGCCGTTTATTGATTGGCATAACCAAGTTTGCACTTCGCAACTGGGTCTTGCTACTTGCACTTGCCCTCGCACTTAGTATTCCTTTGCGCTCACAATCATCTAAGAATTGCCCTATAGTACGTGGGGTGGTCGTGTGACAGTAAATTAACTAACTCAACTCATCTATTGTAGCCTGCCAACCTATAGTAGACTTCTTCTTTTTTGATTTCACGTACTTGCTCAACCGGGAACAATCCCCTCGCCCCTTACAATGATGAGATCCATCGGGTAGGGAGAACCAGCGCTCCCCGGGCCCAACAACCCTTAGATCCAGTTCCTCCTTCCAAATCGCCATCTGTGGAACCTCTCGATGATCCTTGGGCTCCTCTACGGGATGCTCCAATGGACCCTCTCACGGAATTTGCAGACTCCAACCAATCTTCCAATGAAACCTTGACTCGTGGTAGAACAGGGGTTCGCACTACTGCTCTCGAGCCCAATGCTCCAACCCTGCTTTCAAAATTGATCAAGGCTCTCACTCACTGTGCCCAGAAACCTAGTCCAAGCCCTCCTAGTTTTCGCACTCTGGGCATGAAACAACCTGATCACTTTACAGGAGAACACCCTCACAAGCTTAGATCCTACCTACATTCTTGTAAAATCATCTTTTCAAATGTCTCCAACAATTTCCCTTCCAATAGACATAAAGTTATGTATGCTTCATCCTTCTTAGGAGGTAGAGCCTTGCAGTGGTTTGAACCGTACCTCAAACTTTTGTCCAACAACAGCCCCACTTGTATTCTCAACAACTGGGACAAGTTTGAGCAACAATTGTTCACCCTGTTTGGCAATCCCAATGAAGTTTGAAACGCTGAATACAAACTTAATAGTTTAGTTATGAAGGAGAATAGTAGAGCTTCTGTTTATATTTCTCATTTTCAAACCTTGCAGTCTTGCATCCAGTGGAACAAGGCCGCCATTCTATTCCATTTCCAAAAGGGTTTACCTGAACGCTTAATTGAACAGCTTGCAGTTGGGGGTCATAAGACAACCTTGCTTCAGCAGCTAATCGATCAAGTGATTGAGCTTGATAATGGCTATCATGACAAGAATTGCTCTTGGCTAAACAACCATGGACCATCCACCTTGGCTCCAAGGGTGGAAGACTCCTCAAAGCAAAACACGAGGAACCCAAAACCATCCAAACCAACCCTGACTTTGAACTCCAACTCAAAAGGGAAAGCCGTGGCCAAAACTCCAAAGTTCTTGGACAAGGAAACCGGGATGCTTCAAAGTGAGGAATGACTTCAAAGGAAAAAAAAAGGGCTGTGTATGTATTGTGGAGTTAAACATGATGTTGACAGCTGTGTGAAGGGGTTAGCGCGTGAAGCGGCTAAGCAGTCAAAAAATTAGCTTGCAGTCTTTCTGATACTTGCAAGGAAAACTACACATCATCTAAATCACCGCAAGTAAATCTTTCCACTTGCAAGTCACTAGGTGCTCTGAGTATGAGATTTATCCTATTCCATTCCAACAACACTCCTTATCAAGTATTACTTGATTCCAGAGCTAATGTTTCCTTCATCAGTGAATCTTTTGCCACTTCCAAAAATCTTACGCGTTCTGAGATAGATAAATTTCCCATCTATCTAGTAAGTAGTGCGACTGAACCGTCTTATTGGGTTTCCCAAAAGGCAAAATGGACCTTCGCATTTTCCAATTTCCCCAGCTTCAAATGGGATTTATTTGTCTTGGATATACCCGGAATGGATGATACCATTCTAGGCCATGATTTCCTAGTTTACTGGAATCTGGATGTGAATTGGCAAGAAGGAGTAATTAAACTTCAAACCTCACACCTCCAGAATGCTAACCTTTCCGTCAATCAGGAATTAAACAGCCTACCTGACACTGTCATTGAGTTCAATGACACTTTTCCGCCAGGAGATTTCCAATATCCTGACCTTCATTCTCAAATTCCCTCTTCAGATTTAGGAGTGATTGCTTACCTATCCAGCTTACCTCTTTCCTGTTCCTTTGAAGAGAAACAGACACCAACCAAAAGGTGTATTTTGAGCTCCCTAATCCTCTCGCATCATGCAAGCAACTTGAAACCAGTGCTCAAAGATGAGGAGATTGAAGATTTAGAAATCATTTGAGAGTCTTTACCTTTAGTTTATCATGACTTCGCTGACGTCTTTTCAGCTGAAAAAGCAGATAAACTGCCTCCATCCCATCCTTATGATCACAAGATCAAACTTACTGGCCCACCTCTGGCACCAGGACCAATTTACTCTCAACGCAAGAATCAATTGCGCTTCAAGACTACATTGCGGAAAATGTAGCAAAAGGATTTCTTCAACCAAGCAATTCAAACACCGGTTCACCTGTCCTATTTGTTCCAAAAAAGGACGACCAACTTTGCCTTTGTGTTGACTACAGGAAACTAAACCAGGTAACCCGGAAGAATGCCTGTCCAGTACCGCCTATGTCACATCTCCTTACCCTCTTCCATGGAGCTACTTATTTCTCAAAGTTAGAACTTCAAGGTGCCTATAACCTAATTCGCATTAAGGAAGGTCATGATTATTTGACTGCAATGAGAACCCGGTTTGGCAGTTATGAGTATACCGTCATGCCTTTTGGCCTCTGCAACGCTCCTTCCTCTTTTCAACATTTTGTCAACAACATTTTCTCCAATCTTGTAGGTAAATACCTCGTGGTATATCTTGATGATATACTAGTATACTCAAGAAACCTTGAAGATCGCATCCCACATGTGCAAGAGGTGCTACAGCAACTTTGCAAGAATGACCTGTTTGCAAAAGCCTCTAAGTGCGAGTTCCATTCCTCTTCTCTTCATTTTCTAGGTGTTGTAGTCTTGCAGCAAGGACTATCAATGGACCCAGCCAAGAGCAAACGCATATTGGACTGGTCCCCACCTTCTTTGGTTAAATCTCTTCAAGTTTTCCTTGGTTTTAGTAATTTCTATAGAAGGTTTATTGCGCTTTACGCCAAGAAAACCATGCATCTTACTAACCTTCTTCAAAAAGGCACTCCTTTTATTTTTACCAAACAGGCTGCTTTGGAGTTCAAAGCTCTGAAGAAAGTGTTCACCACTGCTCCAATAATTGCTCACTTCAACAAGCTAGCTTGCACTATTGTCAAAACAGACGCAAGAAACTACGCAATTGCAGGAGTCATCTTGCATTTATCGTCTTCCACTTCTCTCTTTCACCCTGTAGCTTTTGAGTCTCACAAGTTGCTTGCTGCAGATCTTAACTATGAGATTCATGACAAGGAACTTCTTGCAATCCTTTATTGCTTGAAGAAATGACATTCATACCTTTTTGAGTCTTAGGGAATCCTTTGATTTTTTAACTGATCATAATTCTTTGAAGTATTTCATGAGTTCAAAAGTCCTTACACATAGACAGGCACGTTGGGCCAAATACCTCTCCAAGTTCCACTTTACAATCACGTACCGTCCTGGGAAACAAGTGGTATTTCCTGATGCTTTATCACTTTGGGATGATGTTTACCCAGGGGGGGGGAGCACCTTTGCCGAAAACAATCCTGAAAGCGTTAGGACACTCTTCTCAACCCAATCTGCCCAACTCAGTTTGATCATTGCTTGCTTACAAGATTTGGCTTCCGAACTCCAACAAGCTCAACGCGACAACCCCAAGTTCATTGAACTTTGCAAAAGTGCAAACTTATTAGATAGTAGTTACATTATATATGTTAATGAATTTTTAGTTTATGATAATCGTATAGTAGTACCAGATAATTCTTGCATTAAGTTAGATATCTTTGAGTCACGGCACAATTCTCCGCTTGCTGGTCATTATGGGCAGGATAAAACCTACCAATTGATCGCACAAGACTTCTACTGGCCTGGTATGACCAAAGAAGTAAAAGACTATGTTAGCGCGTGCTATGATTGCAATCGTAACAAGTCCTTGAAACACCGGAAGTATGGAATGCTCCAGCCACTTCCAATTCCGCCTCCCCCTTGGCCCTTGCTGTATTTGGATTTCATCTCTCAATTACCTTCTTCTAGTGGATATGATGCTATTCTAGTAATAGTAGATTGCTTCTCAAAGATGGCTTTATTTTTACGCAGTAATGTGATGGCCTCTTCAGAAGACTTGGCTAACTTGTTTATAGAATAGGTATTTTTGAAACATAGCCTCCCTGATAATATAGTTAGTGATTGTGTATCTCTGTTTGTCTCAAGCTTCTGGACCTCGCTATGCCAACATTTGAAGATCACTTGCAATTTATCAATGGCTTACCACCCGGAAACGGATGGGCAAACCGAGCGAGTTAATCAGATCCTAAAACAATATCTTTGAATGTATGTCACCTATCAACAAGACAACTGGTCACAATGGCTCCCACTAGCCAAATTTGCCTACAACAACTCCACTCATTCCTCCACCAAACAGTCTCCCTTCCAAACTCTTTATGGTAGAAACCCAACCTTCTCTTCCCTTCACGTAGCACCTTCTCAAACTGCTACTGATTACCTTGAACAAATTCAATCCCTCAATTGCAACTTCAAACCAACCTCAAAGAAGCAAACCAGCGCTATAAGGAGCAAGCAAACTGATCTCGCACTTTGGCTCCAACCTTTGCAGTAGGAGACCAAGTATGGCTCAATGCTCGCAACATTCGCAGAACTTGCCCAACTCGCAAACTCTCCAAAAGAAAGCTTGGCCCCTTTAAAGTAGAATCAATCATCTCCTCTAACGCCTATAAACTTACTTTACCTGCGAAATGGCAAGGTATCCACACAGTCTTTCATGTGTCTCTCCTAGAGCCAGCTCAAGTCCTATACCCGGGCAAGACTCATCCTCCTCCTGAACCGGTCACTTTCCTCAATCATCAAGAGTGGGAAGTAAGCCGTATTCTGGATTCCAGGTTAGGCAAAGGAAAACTTCAATACCTCGTTGAATGGTCTGGCTTCCAGTCCGACAAAGATTGCACCTTGTGGGAACCAGCCCATCACCTTTGCAATTCACCCAATCTTATTCAAGAATTCCATACAAGCTACCCTTGCAAACCTTGGCAATCATGATTTATTCCATTCGATTCCACATCCAATCCCATCCAGTCCCATTCCATTCCACTCCAAATTTCATCCCATCCAATCCCATTACATTCCATTCCACATTTATCTTACTCAATCACATTCCATTCCATATTCCATCCCATTAAAACCCATCTTATTTCACCATCATTTCATCAGTTAATTCCTTTATCTCACTGTGTTATTCTTTTCTCATTTTCCTTTTCATTTCCACTTATTATTAAAAAAAAAAATTATAATAATAATAATTCTATTTTTAATAAAAAAAAAATATATATATATATATTAAAATTACAAAGTTTCTTTTATTTCTTTTTCCGCATCCTCCCAATTCGCCGTCAATTCCGCAACCATGGACCAAAAGTTATCAAGGTCTTCATCATTGATCAAGGCGGACATTCTTTGAAGTACCAGCACCTCCGTTACGATGTGCCTCTCGAAAATCTCCTCGCACCTTGCAACCCAAGCTCCCTTTGGCCAAGCATTCCATCCACCTTCCTCCAAGAGCTCTTCATACGCTCTCTTCCTTTGGCCACCCAACGTGCCTTCTCCGATATTGTCCGTCAGGCGCCTCACATCCGTTTTGACCGGCAATACAATTCGCACCGGATCCGCTTTGCCTTGGCCCTCCATTGCTTCCATCCCAGCCAATTCCCCCCTTCCATCTCCTTCATTTCCTTCTTCTAATTCACCCGCTTCCTCTTTGTTCTCTCCACTTCCGTTCCCTCCATTTCCCGCTTCTCTTTCCGCTGTGTTTTCTTCTCCCTCCCTCGCTTCCTCAGTTATGACTCCTACCTGTTCCCCACCGGACACCCCGCCTCGCACCTTGGCATTCATCTGGGTCCCAGGGATTTCAGTCGGAGGTCTCCAGTAAGGTGGTGGTGGTGGTGGTGTGTTGGTAGTATATCTTTGAAAACAAGGCAACACTAGCAAACAAGCAAACAATTAGTTACTATTTCAAGTTCATTAGTAAGTCCTGAAGAGTACTCACCAGGAACTCGCGTCCCCAAGTATTTTATCTATGGCAATGGTGGTATCTTGTAATTAACCCTTGGCGCGGACCTACGACTTCGCATCTCCCTTGATGATTCCAAATGACCCTTGACAGTCGACTCGACATTTATAGGGAATTTACACGCCACCTTGCAAAGGCGACATTGCTTGCATTTGCCTTGGAGACCTCGGACGGCAGTACTGGGAATACATCACTTGTTGCGGCAAATGCAGTTTTCGCAACGGCGGGACAATGATGACAACATTCTTAAAAAATTTATAAAATTCTATTGGGTAATGAATTAAGTAACTTATAAGGGTATACAGTGATAATTAAACAACTTAAAATCAATGGGAAAATTTACCTGAACACTTGCAGGAGCTCGCATCTTTATACCCGGGCAACTGTCACGCTTTGCACTTACAAATTATTGTCTTCAACACCTCAACATATCCTCTCCTCAGTACCATCTACCTCAGTCTAAAAGCATGACACAAATAAAAGCACAAAATCAATGGTGCAATCTGCTATTTCCTCTGGCTTGCGCTGATCTTCCAATCTTGGCAACCAACTCAGTATATACTTGCAAACCTCGCGGTTAACTCCATACCGGTCGGCCATCCATTATGAGATCCAATCTCTTTCCCTGGCCAATCAACAGCCTGGGACTTCCATCTTTTGTCATGCATTTTTTGTTAGTTTGCATCTACGTCTATCCAAGCCATCACTACTGTATAGTTTGCAATTGGACTAGTCCCTACCCTGCATACACTATTACCTCTCATTTGCATTACCTTCAACGTCACTTGCTCCTATCCCAATTTTTCATGCAATTGTACGCTCAGATTTTATTGTCTCGCACTTACGCTAAGACCTTGGATCTATACCACTGCTTCATTTCCTATTCCGTTCCTGTCATTCATTGCCTCACCGCTTCACCTGTAGTTAGCTCATCATCAGGTTGTATCTAGTCACTTTGGATTACCTTATAAGGGCTATCCCCTTGCCTGATGATTGTCTCCTCAGTTAGTTAATTTCATACGTTCTTGCATTTTGCTGCAACCTAGTTATCACATTGGACTCAGGGTTGAGTTTCCTTCTTTGGAACACCTTCCATTCATCTTGCTGTTTGTTGAGTGGCATAACCAAGTTCCCACTTTGCAACTTGGTCTTGCTATTTGCACTTGCCCTTGCACTTGGTATTCCTTTGCACTCATGATCATCTAAGAATTGCCCTATAGTACGTGGGGTGGTTGTGTGACATCTGTGACCCCAAAGGGTTCCTCACCTGGCACTTCATCCTGCACCTTGGTTTTCATCTGGGCTCCCAGAAATTCGGTCAGCCATCCCCAATAAGGTGGTGGTGGCAGTGGTTTGTTTGTGGTATATCTCCAGAAACAAGGCAACACTAGCAAGACAAGTGAAATTTAGTCAATCCCAATTAGTACTCACCAGGAACTCAAGTACCCAGGAATTTTATCTCTGGAAATGGTGGTACCTTGTAATTAAACCTTGTTGCGGACCTGCGACTCTACATCTCCCTTGATGACTTTGTGGGAGAATCAACAGAGGACTTGCTATTTATAGGGAAGTTACAGGCAACCTTGCAAAGACAACACTTCTTGAACTTGCCTCAAAGACCTCTGACGGCAGTACTAGGGATACACCGCTTGTTTTGCCAAATACAGTTTTCGCAAAGGCGGGATGATGATGAAAAAATTTTATATAATTTGTAAGTCTAAGAAGTAATGAAGTAAATAATGATAAAGGGTATACAGTATTATTAACGACTTGAAATTGATGGGAAAATTTATTGGAATGCTTGCAGGAGATTGCCTCTTTATACCCGGGCAACTGTCACCCCTCACACTTAGGGATTATTGTCTTCATCACTTCAACATGTCCTCTCCTCAGTACCATCTACCTCAGTCTATAAGCACAACACAAATAAAGCACAACATCAATGGTGATCCTCTTACTTCCTCTGGCTTGCATTGACCTTCCAATCTCGGCAACCAACTCAGTATATACATGCAAACTTTGCGGTTAACTCCATACTGGTCAGCCATCCATTTCAAATCCAATATCCTTCCCTGCCCCATCAACAGCCTCAGACTTCCATCCCCAGTCAAGCACTTTTTGTTAGTTCGCATCTACGTCTAATTAAGCCATCATTACTGTACAGTTTGCAATTGGACTAGTCCCTACCCTGCATACACTATTACTTCTCACTTGTATTACCTTCAACGTCATTTGCTCCTTTCTCAATTCATCATAAATTTGTACACTCAGATTCTATTGTCTTGCACTTACGCCATGGCCTTGGATATGATTGTACTATTGCTCTATTTCCTATCCGGTTCCTGTCACTCATTTGCCTCAATGCCTTCAACTGTAGATGGCTCCCCATCAGGTTGTATCTAGTCACTCCGGATTACCTTATAAGGGCTACCCACTTTCCTGATTATTTTCTCCTCAGTTAGTTAATTTCATATGTTCTCGCATTTTGCTACAACCCAGTTATCACATTGGACTTAGGTTGAGTTTCACTCCTCGGAACACACTCCATTCCCCTTGCCGTTTGTCAAGTGGCATCACTAAGTTCGCACTTTGCAACTGAGTATTGCTATTCACACTTGCCCTCCCACTCAGCATTCCTCCGCACTCACAATCATCTAAGAATTGCCCTATAGTATGTGGGGTGGTCGTGTGACAAAAGGTTAAGGGTTGGGCTAGGGTTCTGTTTTTTAGGGTTTCTTTTCTATTTTTTTTGGGCTGTCATTGCACTTGTACTTAGGTTAGGGTTGAGAGTGTGGGCATTAATTCCGCGCTCTCAACCCCAAAAAGGAAGGAGGTAGTTTATTTGCCTTTACAGCTGAAAATCCATCAGAAAACTCATAATAAACCAAAGGTAAAGACTCTTCAATAATTTCTAAATCTTAAATCTTGTCATCTTCAAGCACTGCATTTGAAGTGCTTGCACAATGAAAGAGGGTTAGGGAGCTCAAAATACACCTTTTGGTAGGCGCCTGTTTCTCTTTAAAGAAACAAGGAAGAGGTAATTTGGAAAAAGATTGAATAACTCCTAAATCTGAAGAGGGAAATTGAGAACAAAGGTCAGGATATTGCAAAACTCCAGGAAGGAAATATTTATCCAACTCAATGACCGTGTCAGGTCGGCTTTTTAGTTCCTTTTTGATGGAAGGTTGAGTATCCTGGGGTTGCAATGTTTGAAGGTTAATTAATTCTTCTTTCCAATTCAAATCTGCATTCTAGTAAACTAGAAATTTGTGGCCTAGAATGGTGTTTTCCATTCCAAGGATGTCCAGGAAAAATAAATCCCATTTGAAGCTGGGGAAATCAGAAAATGCAAAGTTTCATTTTTACACATGGGTAAACCAAGGAGACGGCTGGGTTGCACTACTTACTAAATAGATGGGAAACTTATCTTTCTTGGAATGGGTAAGATTTTTGGAAGTGGCAAAAAATGAACTTATGGCAGAAACATTAGAGCCAGAATTGAGTAAAAAACAATAAGGATTGTTGTTAGAATGGAAAAGGGCAAATTTTGAAATTGGAGCACCAAGTGAATCACAATTGCAAAGATTGAATTTATTTAATTTAGATAATTTTTAGTTTTCCTTGCAAGTATCAGAAAAACTAAAAGCCAATTTTTTGACTGTCTAGCTGCTTTGAAAAACAATTGAAATCATTGTTTCCTCCACAATAAATACATAAACCTTCTTTCTCCCTCCTTTTCTTTTCCTCATTCCAGAGCATCCCCTTTTCTTTTTCCAGAAACTTTGGAGTTTTGGAAAAGGCTTTTCCTTTTGAGTTGGATTTCAAAGTTGTATTTGGTTTGGAGTGTTTTATATTATTTGAATGCTTCTTCAAGGAATTACTCCCTTTGGAGCCAAGCTTGACAATCCATGGTGGTTTTTTACAGAGCAGTTCTTGTTGTGATAGCCATTATCAAGCTCAATTTCCCAATCAGTTAGCTGCTGAAGGGAGGTTGTCTTATTTCCCCCAACTACAAGTTGTTTGATTAGGAGTGCTTGTAAACCCTTTTGAAAGTGAAATAAAAGTGCTTCCTTGTTCCATTGGATGCAAGACTGCAGAGTTTGGAAATGAGAGATATAAACTGAAAGCCTACTATTCTCCTTCATAACTAGATTATTGAGTTTGTATTTAATGTTTTGTACTTCATTGAGGTTGACAAACAGGGTGAAAAGCTGATTCTTGAACTTTTCCCAATTGTTGAGAATGCAGATGGGACTAGTATTTGATAATGGATGAAGATATGGTGTGAACCACTGAAAGCCTCCACCCCCTAAGAAGGACAAAACATACATGACTTTATGTCTAGTGGAGGGAAAGTTAATGGGGTTCTTTGACAAGATGATTTTGCAAGACTGTAGGTATGATCTAAGTTTATGGAAGTTTTACCCAGTGAATTTATCTTGTTGATTCATTCCTGGAGTTCAACAACTGGGAACAATTGTTCTTGATTGGAAGGCATTTTGATTAAGCACCTGGATCAAATCAGAGACAAGGTTTGAAGCTGTTAATTTTTAACCTGCTAAAATGATGTATCACCACAGTACAGAGGCTGTGCCGTTGAAACTAGGCAACTAATACAAACAACCCTGGAAAACACAAGCGTCTGTAGCCTAGTTGGTAAATGCAGCACTCTAGTATGTATATCAGTCTATCTGAGGTTGGGGGTTTGAATACCACCAGACAAATCTTCGTTTTCAAGTTCTCAAAAGAATCTTTGGTCTTAGGAGCACTATTGAGAGCCCTTGATCTACCACAAGTTTTTTTTTCATTGGAATAATGGTTGGAGTCTTTGATTTCCTCAAGAGGATCCACAGGGGCTTGTTGCAAAGCCAGGGAATTTTTGAGAGGTTCAAAAAAAGGAGATTTGGAAGAGGGGACTGGAGATAAGGGTTTTCAGGCCTGTGGAGTATTGGATCTCCCTACCCAATGAATATCATCATTTTAAGGGGTGAGGGAAGGATTCCTGGTTTAGCAAGTGCCTGAAATTTAAAAAAAAAATCAAATATAGCTGGCTAACTGCAATAGAGGATTGGTTTAGTTAATTTTCTGTCACACAACCATCCACTTAATATAGGAAAATCTTAGATGATTGTGAGCGCAAAGGAGGAAACTGAGTGCAAGGGATGGGTGTGAGGTAGCAAGGCTAACTGCAAAGTGAAAATGGTGGTTCAATGGCTCAACAAACAGCAAGAGGGATGAAGTGTTCTAATGGAAGGGAACTAAAGCCAAGCCCAATGTGGTGACTGAATTTAGAAAATGGGAGAACGTATGAAATTAACTAACTGAGGAGACAATCTTTGGGCAGGCGGCATAGTCTTTATAAGGCAATCCAATGGTGACTAGATACAACCTGATGGACAAAATAAAGCTAGCAGACAATGAAGCAATGAATGAAAGGAATGTAATGGGAAAATTAAATTAAAGTATGAATGTTTACAAGGTTTTAGCGCAGGTGAAAGACAATAGAATATGAGTGTACAAAGCCATAATGGATGAGACAGGAAGGAATGACATGTGAAGACAATGCAAATCTGAGTATATAGCTTATGCAGGGAAAGGGACTAGTCTATTTTCAAAATATACAGTTGATGTGGCTATCTAGGCTTGAGTGCAAAATAGTGTCATTGCATGACCAAGAATGGAAGTCCATGAGCTGATGGTTCTCAGGTTAGAATTGAGAAAATCTCAAATGGATGGTCAATTTGTATTAAAGTTAACTGCCATGATTTGCAAGTATATAATGATTTGCTGAGATGGAAAAGTTGTACTGAGCCAGAGGTGTCAAGCAGAGGGCACCATTGATTTTGTGATTTATTTTTGTCATTCTTATGGACTGAGGTCAATGGTACTGCGGAAAAGGATATGTAAAAATGGTGAAGACAATAACCCTTGACCTTGGAGCGTGATACACAGGCTAGATCCACATATTTATCCTTCTTTTAATTCAATTTTGTCAATGAGTAGCCATTGATGGCTGCCCATTTTTGACAATAAATCTTGAATTCCTTCCTAATAGGAAAGGCTCTCACAGGAGGAGGGCCAAGCGGTTCTGGCACCTCTTAGTTAAATTAGTATTTTTCAAGCCAAATCCTTCTCAGTCAAATGACGTATGAAATGTGACCCACCACCTTTAGTAAATTCCATTTGTTAAGAAACACCTTGTTCCTCAATTAAAACCCTAGATGATTATGCAATTGGGGCTTCAAATGCTTTCTTTTCCGAATCCCTACCCAAATCCCTAGATTCCACCAAAGCTTTGTGAATAACACTTTCAATTAAGTACTTTAATGCAGCCATGTTTGAAGCAGGGGGGGTTGGGCTTCCCAATGTTCCCATAAACCCAAAAAATTCAATGCCAATTTAGTATTCAATTAAATTTTCAATTCAAAACTCCAAAAGTTTGCTCACTTTTGCTTTGAAGAAAATAAAATTACGTGGCAAGGAATTGATGTCTACAATTTTTGACAAGAATTTGTGTTTGATTCCCAAGTTTTGTTTCCAAGTTTGCAGAATTCATTTTCCAATTTCTTTTTGTGGTCCAATAATATTCCCACATATTATGCCACATCCACAGATTTGGGTTTAGGCCACTCAAATGTGGTCCAGGGGTTCCAGGAAAACAGGTGCAACTCCTGACCACAACTCAGGCATCTCCCAGGGAGTTGCAAATCCCCAATCACAAACCAAGAAGGGTGGAAATTGGGAATTTGCAACCCTTTTTGAGTTGTAGTTGGGGATTTGCAACCCCCAGGGGGATGCGCAAGTTGTGAGCAACTTTTCTTTCTCCTCTGCAAGTCCTGAATCACCTTTCACATATTATATGGGTTTTGAATGGAAATTCATGCTCATTTGCAACCCCAGGGTTGTGAATTTAACATTTTCCAATGATGAAATGATAAAATATCAAATGTACTCACTTTCTTGCTTATTTTTGTTGATGTTTTCTCTAATACCTTCCTTCCAGGAGGATGGTAAGGAGAATCACCATATTCATTTGATTTCTTTTGTCTCTTGATTCCAGTACCAAGATTGTATTCAGGAGAAGCAACCCACTTATTCACGATGGTTGCAGACCTCTGATAAATTTTTAATGAAAAGAATATCCAAAAAATCAACAAAGATAAAAGCAACTGAAAGCTCACCATCTCAATGAAATCCAAATCTGGAAGCTCTTCATCTGCTGGATCTTCCCCTTCATCCAAATCAGGCACCTCTTTATCTTCTGAATATTACTCTTCAGTCAGAAATTCATCCTATGTTAAAAAAATGACAAGGACTTGGTAAGAAGAAATCCATTTCAGGAATAATAAGTATAGATATAAATTTACCTCTTACTCTGATTCATCCTTCTTTCTTCCCTTCCCCTTTCCCTTTACGGCCTTCAAATTTTGTGAAACCTGCACACTTGGAAAAAAATTCTTAATTATGAAAGTTCATATTTTTTTCCAACAATGTTGAATGACCTTTGAATTTGCTATGAATTTCTTCTTTGGCCTTCCTCTCCTCTTGGGTTCTTCTAAATATTCAAAACCAGATGGATATATTTTATTTGAGGACTGAGAGATATTCTTGAAACTTTTGGCTGCTCCTGATAATATTGTTGATGAATTCAACATCCAATTGAATTCATCAACAATATTGTCCAACTTATTGCCCCATTGTGAGAGCCCATTAGCAAAGATTGACACAAGGTGTCCAGAATTTCTTGTGCTTTAAATACTGCTCATTTGCCTAAGCTAATTTCTGGCCATAATTATAACACATTATAAGTATCAATCAACTGGCACTCTAACCCTTCCACTCCTTCTAACTGGATGTGGAGGCTCATCAGGTTCTGAATTAACGGGCTCCCCTGAAGCAGGCACTAAAACCTCTTGTGGAATGTCTGCAAACTCTTCATCTTCTGGAACCACATGTTCCTCAGCCTTTTCTGGAGAAATAGGTTCTAATTCTATTTCTTACTGTGACTTATTCACAACAACATCTTCACTCCTTTTGAGTGGAAAGGTACTTTCATCAGATTTTACATCCCTACTACGGATAACCTTTCTTGTCCCTGGAAAATCAATCCTATATTTTTACTTATTAAATCATAGCCTACAAGTGCCCCTTTTCTTTCTCTAGGGTCTAATTTTCCAACCATCTCATTATGGTGGACACTATAGTTCACAAAGAAACCAATTGTTCTTAGGTGTGATGTTTCGGGGTACAACTTCCAAAACTGATAATGAGGACTCTTCCCATTAACACTTACAATGTTGTGCAAGAGACAGACTGTACACATCAACTCAGCCCATGATAAATTTGGTAGACCAGATTGAGAAATAATGGTTCTGACTTTTTCCAGTAGATTCCTATTCATTCTCTCAACTATTCCATTATTTTGTGGAGTACTTGCAGTAGTGACTATATGAATGATACCATAATCTTTCAATAACCTCTCAAACTCTTTACTCACAAATTCACCACCTCCATTGGTAATAACCCTCTTGATCTCCTTCATCAAACCATTCTGTTTCCAGACTTTGAAGATTACAGAAACCTTCCCTGTGGTCTGATCCTTAGATCAAATTGGTTTAACCAAAACATAATTAGTTGCAGTATCAACTGAATTGATGAAGTATCTTTCCCCACCAAGGGACCCTGGTGTGAATGGCCCTGCAAAATCAATGTAAAATTCCTCTCTAGGAACATCAGTGCAATCTCTACTCTTACAGAACACATTTCTACTCTTAGCCCCCAAGGTACAACTCTCACAGTTGCTGTCCTTTACCTTATGGCCACTTCTATTGTGAGCAACAGTGCTCAGACCTGAGAATTTGAACCAGCTTGCACACAAAAGCTTATTCCGAACTTTTCCACTAAGAAAAGTTCTCCTATCCATATCAATAAAAAATATATCTTCTTTAAGATAACAAATCTGGAAACCTTTTTTCCAAAACACTCCAAGAGACACAAGTTTATAAGGCAACTCTGGTACCCAGAACACTTTCTCAAAAGAAATTTTGAAATCCAAGTGATTTGAAAGAATAACCTTTCCAATTCCCTTGATCTTAATTTTTCTGCCTTTCTGACCAATATTTACAACTCCATCATAATCACTACGATTTGAAAATAAATTTGGTTCAAAGAACATGTGATCTTTACAACCAGAATCAATCAAAACATAAACATCCTCCTTCAATCCTCCTAATAGGAAAGAAGCTTTATCAGTCACTAACAACTTCTCATCTTTGAGGTTAAGATTACTTACTTCATAATCAATCAAGTTCATTTCTTGATCCTCATCAATTTTTGCCTTCTTTTTGGGACCTTCTTCCCCAAAAACCATTTCCATTGGACCATCAAACGCCACCATTGCAACGTTTTCTGTAGTTAGATTGACCTCCTTTTCATTCTCTTTCGACTTCTTCCTCTTCTTGGCCTCCTTGCAATCCTTAGCATAATGCCCCTTATTCTGAAAATTATAGCATAAGACCTTGGAAAAATCCTTTTTTGCCTTCTTGCAAGATTTTCCAGTCTTTCCAAAAAGGGCTGTCCCAGAACCCCCCTTCATCTTGAACTGAAGATCATCCTTTTGAATCCTTTTCAGCACATCTTCCTCCCCAGGAAGAGAATCCAATTGGGAAGTAATTCTGAATAAAGAATAAAACTCCTTTGGTAGCTTCTGAAGGATTAAGAGTGAAAAACACTCAGGATCCATGTTAATTCCTGATGACTTAAACTTGGCTATGCTAGACCTAGCCTCTGCAAAAAACTGCTTACAATTTTAATATTGTAACTTGAATAGTTTATTGAAAGCTATACCCTTCTGGTGAACAGAATCACCAGCATACTTTGACTTAAGCAACTTCCAAAGGATGCTGCCCCTCCTTCTCTCATCTTCCCTAAGAGTATCAGCAACCCATGTCACATGATTCTCATCAATATGCCTAAGGATGAGATGATAAGACTTTTTCTCCACTTCTGAACTGATCAAAGTGTCATCTGCATCCATTATATCCCAACAACAGATATTTTCCAGCTCACTATCCATAATGACAGCCCAAGCATTATAATTCTGACTTTTCATCACTATCTTGGTGGAGCTAACATCAGGGATATAGGACATCTTTTTGGAAAACTTGAGGTCTTTGAGGTTCTCCAGAGTAAGTTACAAGGGTCTAGATGGCTTGGAATTAATGATGATGTCAGTACTGATAATGTGTTATCATTTTCCTAATCTAATTTCTGGCCATAATTATTACAATAGCATGATTCAGATTTAGAATGGACTAACTGGTGCCATATTTTCTGGACCAGATTCCGTTCATCTTCAGATTTGAAGTGCTTCCTGAAATAGGTTTGAATATTTTTGGAAATGTGCCCAAGACAGAGAAGATGATGACAGGAAGGGAAAGTTTTTTCAATGGAACTAATAAGTGCTTGTTCTTTGTCTGTAAAAATAATGGTGGTTTCTTGAGCTTCTAAAATATTGAGAAGTTGAGTAAGGGCCCATTCATAGTTCTCTTTTTTCTGTTAGTATAAAAAGCAGAATTCAACTGAGAAACTTCTTGAAAATTTATTTCATCCAACAATATGAAGAAGGGGAATTCCAAAATTCTTTTTTTCATATGTACAGTCAATAATTATAAGAGTGTGGAAAGGTTTGAGAATTTTCATTGAATGAGGGTGGGAAATGAATAAGGAAGTGATCTGAGCACCCAAATTTTTCAGTTTGTATAAAAAAGAAAAATTCTGCATTTCCAGTATGAGGGATTCAATGGCAGTTTTTCCATCAAGGGAATGTTTTTGTATCTGTGATCTTTTGTTATGAATTTTATTTTGATTTGTATGGATAGGTGAAGAACATTTTTGTATAACAGTTTGGAATTTTTTGGGGGAACTCAAGCTTTGGTTAAATTTTCAACCATTTCTTTTTTCTTCCCTTGAATTCTTCTGTGGAAAGGATGAGTCAAGAAGATAATTGGAAGGTGGATGGTTGTGCTCTGGAAATTTAGCCTTTGCCAGCCAGAAACCCAATTTTTTGGGGAAATTGCCTGATAATCTGAACTGAAAATTTTTCTTTCTTGAATTTTTAAACTTGGTGGTATTTTTCTGGGTTTATATTCACCAGATTTATCACATTTATAAGTGTAGGTATGTTTCTTGAAATTGGATACTCTGGTAGATATGGCAAATCCATGAGAATTTTTACATGATTGGATAGCCTCAACCAGCTCCTCCTTTTGATTATACAATACCTCAGGAGGAAGGGGACAGAGGGATGAAATCAGGAGTTTTAGAAGATGAGGAAGGATAAAGAGGATCTGAATCACTATTATGAGTAGATTTGATAATTGATGATGGGCCTGGTGAAATAGTTCTTGAAATTGGGTAGATTTTTTCATGAGCTATTGCAAAGAGATGTTCTTTTCAATAAATTGATTGAAGATAGGATTTGATATTTGAGAAATATGTTGAGCAGAAATTGAGTTAAAAAAGTTATCCAGAGACTTGGTATAAGAGTGAAAAGAGTTTTTTGGAAGTATCTGGATTTTTGAGTTGTTTTTATTGAAGAGTGTTGATGTATGGTGAGTGCTTTGTGTTGAGTGGTTTTTGGTGAGTGGTTTGTGGTGAGTGGTTGTGGAAAGTGGTTTGTGGTGAGGTTTTTGTGTTGAGTGTTTTTTGGTGAGTGGTTTTTGGTGAGTGGTTTTTGGTGAGTGCTTTGTGGTTTGTGGTTGTGGCAAGTGGTTTGTGGTGAGTCGCTTGTGTTGAGTGGTTTGTGGTGAATGGTCAATTGTTTTTGGTGAGTGGTGAGTGGTTTTTGGTTTGTGGTGTGGTGAGTGTGGTTTGATGAATGGAGTTGTGTGGTGTGGTATGGTATGGTATGGTATGGTATGGTGTGGTGTGGTGTGGTGTGGTGTGGTGTGGTGTGGTGTGGTGTGGTGTGGTGTGGTGTGGTGTGGTGTGGTGTGGTGTGGTGTGGTGTGGTGTGGTGTGGTGTGGTGTGGTGTGGTGTGGTGTGGTGTGGTGTGGTGTGGTGTGGTGTGGTGTGGTGTGGTGTGGTGTGGTGTGGTGTGGTGTGTTTTGGTTTGGTGTTGTGGTGTGGTAGTGGTATGGTGTGGTGATGAGGGTGTGGTGGGGGGTTATGGGGAGGGTTTATAAGATAATTGGAGCTCTCTAAGATGGGTGGAAGTCCCAGGAAAAAATTCAGTCCTATTGAATTTATTCATGTGAAAAGGCTCAAAAAAGGGTGCCAGAACCAAAAAGGGTTTATTATGATGCTTTTTTGGTTTGGCTTTTGAGACACAAATGGTGCCTCAAAAATTACCAAATAATTAGTATTTTAAAGCCATAGAGAACCCCTAAAATCCAAACTTCAAATATTTCAGATAATTATCATTGTGTTCAAAAAAAAATCAAAAAAGGATAATTAAAGAGAGACTACCCTTTTCTTTTGAATTATTTTCATGGTCATATATAATTTTAGGAGTAAAAAATGTGACAAGCAGTAAAAAAAAATTCTTATTTGACTCTTTGGATTCTATTCTGTCTTTTTTTTCAAAAAACATTTGTGCCAATTTTTATGCCAGATGTAAAAAAAAATTGCAATGGATGTTTTAATTTGAAATTTTTTGATGTTGGATTCAATTTTTGGAGGACCAGGATACATCCAATTATTCTTAATTAAATATTCAAAAGGTCCTTGAAAGATTTTTTAAATTTTTAAAAGGTTGAATATCCAAAAAAAAATAAACAAAAAGGCAAACAAAAGGATCCATAAGTCCAATGAGAAAATTGAATTTTTTTCAATTGTTTGGTTTTCTGAAGGAATTTGTTAAGGTAAAACAGTACATCCAAAAATTGTGAAAAAATATTAGAATGCTTGTTGACCGTTTTCTTTAGCTTTCTGATAGATTCAATCACCAAATAAAATTAAATCAAAAGGCAAATGAAAGGATGCAAACGTCCAATGAGAAATTGAATTTGTTTGATTTTTCTGGTTTTTTGAAGGAATTTTTGAAGGCAAAAGGATACATCCAAAAAATCTGAAGAAAATATTAGAAATCTCTTTTAATTTGGCTCAAAATTTCTGATAGCCAAAATTACCAAAAAATAATTTATTAAAATGGCCAAAATCAGGATCCAAAACACCATTGAAAAACGTGTTTTTGCAGATTTTTTGAATTGTTTGATTAAATTTTTGCAGGGTTTATAATGCCTCCAAAATTAGCAATAATTTATTTTAAGTTTAAATGAGAACCAGCTGAATGAATGTGGTTCCAGAATTAAAAATAAAAAAATTCTTGAAACAACCTGAAATAAAGTATTTGTCTGCGCACTAGCAAGGGCCTGTGATGGCTTGCAGATTCAAAATTCTTTTATTTAAAGGATTGGGGAACAAAAAAATTTATTCCCATAATAATAATAATAAGGTGTATCAGAGTTAGAAAACCTGCCATTAGAAACCAGCCATTTTTTTTACCAAACCCGCCATTTTTAATGGCGGGTTTCTGAAATACACATACCCCCTAACTGGTGTATTCCAAAATGGCGGTTTTCATTAAAATGGAGGATTTCAAACATCAAACCCGCCATTAAACCGGCCATTTATGCATCATCATCCACCCACCATCCATCACATCAATAACATCCATCCATGTCAGCAAATCCATACCAATCCCATCTCCATTGCATCACACACATCTCATCTCCATTGCTTCACATCTCCATCTCCACACAAATCCCATAATCATCTCATCAACCCACATCAAATAACCATTTTTCTCAAAATTTCCAATCAAACTTCCCAGAAGCAAGTTGAAAACACAAAAAAGCTTACTGAACTTGTAACCACTGGCCCACTACTTCCTCCTCCTCACCAAACACCCATCACCTCCCCTCCTCCTTTGGTTGGCACCCCTGGCAAGCCCTCCCCCCTCCCGCCTCCTCCTCCTCTTCCTTCCTCTCATTGGTTGCTGATCCTTTGATCATATTGATTCCTGGCAGCCTCCTCCAGCTGTTCCTCTGCTGCTGCCCGCAACACTTCCCTACCCAGTTTTCATCCTCCTCACACCCACCATTCCCCCTCTGGTACTTCCAAACATGATATCAAAACTAACCAATCAATTCCTGTGCATACTTCCCATCCTGACAATTGTCAACATCATCACTAAAATCATTCAAATCAAGATAGCCCAAATCCAATCCCCAACAGGGACCCCCATCCTTATTCAACGCCTTCCTCCGCCCCTCCTTCACTCCACTACGTATCAAGCTCTTGAAGTACTTGATTCTCCATTGGTCCTTAAATCCCCTCCAACCATGATCCCTTCCCCCAAATCAAAGGGTCTTAATTTTTTGTCTTCACCCAATAGAGTTGATGAACTAGCATCTCCCATGTTGATCAAGAATTTATACAAGAATCTTGGATTGAGTGCCTTCAATCCTCTAGCCACCCAAAGACCTCCATCATCCACATTGCATCCTCAACCCGTGAATCTGCTCAAGAAGACCAATGACAATCCTTTTTTGGTCTAACTCCAGGAAGATTGATCAGGGGATTGAGTTGATGGACTAATTGGTTTGGTTGATCTGGATACGGCTGATGCCCCACTTGGCCTCAATGGATACTATCAAAACTTTCCCAATGGTCAACCTAGGTTGGGCAAGCTTCTCAGAACAGAGGTGGATTCTGAAGCCAATACGTGGTGGTTAGATATCTTATCTGCTACCAATCAAGAGATGAAAGTGCTCAGTCAAGTGATTATCTCACCAAATTGATCCTACCATCTGATTTGAAATGAAGAGAAACCCCACCACCATCCAATCCTGATATTTCACGTGGGAAATTGAGGTGGAGAACTGATGGGCTAATGTAATTTTGATCATTGACTTGATCTTAGGTATCAAACAGTTGAAGGATTATATTAACATCACCTTTTATTGGATCTTGTACACTCTGATCAATGATATCACTGATGCCTTCAGAACCTTGATCCAATCCATTGTGGATGATTAATTTCAAAGGTATTGATAGGTGAACTTTGGGGTCTGATGAGGATGAGGATGGGCCGGGGAATTCAACAAATCTTGTTCAAACCTTAGCTTGATCCAATCTTGAGCCAACTTAGTTGCTTTGGAGGCCAAAATATTCTCCTTGGCCTCAAGACTTCTCTCATGAATTTTGGATTGTAGGATTGCTTCATCAATCTCCGTCCAACCAGGATCATTTACTATGGCACAGATGGAATCCAACAAGTGAGGTGTATGTGGTTGAGCAGGTACAGAAAGAGGTGACACAATTGTGCTCAAGCATGGGTTGGTTGGATGATGGTGATCATAAAAACTGGCCGGAGTGGTAGATTGACTGACAAGGGGTTGAGGGTTGATTGTCAAATGAGCTAATGACAGAATGGGACTCCTTGGAGTTTATGGTACAAATCCGAGTCAAGGTGTTCCGGCTTCAGAGCTTTGAGCCGCACTCATGGCCACAGCTGCCGCTGTCTTGGATGCAATGTTAGCTAGCGCAGCTTGCTCTTTTGCCGTATGGGTGTAGAGGACCACCACAAATCTCTCCTTCTCAAGTCAATGGATCTCTTTGCTCATTGCACCTGTTTGAACGGCCTCTTGACAACTGAAAAATAAAGTCAAGCTTTTTCAAGTTGCCCGCTATGTTGTTGACGGTCCTCTAGACAAGACCATTGACTCAAGTACAAGAGGGCTGGCTAGGGACCAGGTATCTTTCAGGAATATTCACAAGGAAAAAAAAAGGAAAAGGCATGTGATTGTAAAGCTTTTTGGGACAGGTACATTTGCCCATCTGGAAATGGTTCACTTATCTTGGTGGTTCAATTGTCACTCACCAATGTTGAGGTCATGGGTTCAAATCCCATTGTGTGCAACTAAAAACGTTGTGCAAAGAGGAAACCCTTCTTGATCCTCACCCCAAGCAGAGAATTTGCCTGGGAGGGAAAAAGATGGGAGAAGATGATTTGAAAAACATACAGAGACCTGGAAAGAATAGGGCTTTTATCCCTCAAAATGTTATACAGAAAATTGAATCCCTTATTGATCCTCACCCCAATCAAATTATACAGTTGGGTGGGATGGGTTTGATTCTTCAATAAACCTGGAATTAGCCTTAATTGGAGCTGATTGTGTTTGAATATTCTCCTTGGCATTGGATCGGGGCCACTCATAGGTTTCTTTGGGATCACCATTGCTAGGCTGACAATCCCCACCCAAGTCCTCAGTGTCAACTAAATCAGATTGTTGGAAATCAAAAGCGGCTAGGGGGGTGATGTTGGCCTTCTTTCCAAATATTTCAGCCATTTGAACATAAAAAGGACAAATGGAGTCCAACTTATCAAACACTGAATTGATTTCCTTGGCTTTGTTGGAGTAATTGATACCAAAGCCGGTGGAGATTGACATGGAGTGGGCCTTTTTGTGCTTGGCTCAATAATTCTTGAATTGATCTCTCATCTGTTTGGATGACAGATCCAGCCTACCTTTTGTTTTATTCTGTAGTTCATTGGACATCAGGAGATAACCATTGACATTATAGGATGGATGTTGGCCAACACGTGTTTCATTGTCCAATCCAAAGCAAGCATTGTAGTTGGATGGAATTTTGAACCAGTTTACCAGGATGATGTGATCAGATCTCTTGAGATGACTTGAGACTTTTGAAGCTGATGGGGGAGGATTGTTGGATGTTGAGTTCCTGGGGAATGTTTGCTTTGGTCCATTGGATTGTTTAGTGGACTTGGGGTGGGAGGATTGCTGAGGGGACATTTAAAAATAGTATGAGGGATGAAGGGATGAAGGGCTATGAGAGTGTTTAAGTGGTGAGAGTGATGATTTGATGAGAGGATGAGATTCATGAAGCAAAGAGAATAGGAAGAGATGGGAGAGATGAAGTGAAAAGAGGGATAGATTGATGAGAGTTAGGATGTGATGAAAGCAATAAAGGGATGAGAGTGATGAAGTGATGAGGAAAGTGATCTGATGAGAGTTAGCTGGATGTGATGAAAGCAATAAATGGATGAGAGCAATGAAGTGATAAGGATAGTGATTTGATGAGAGTTAGCTGGATTTGATGAAAGCAATAAGCAGATGAGAGTGATGAACTGACCAGGATAGTAATCCAATGAGAGTTAGCTGGGTGTGATAAAAGCAATAAATTGATTAGAGTGATGAAGTGATGAAGAGATGAAGAGCAATGAATCAAATTTTTTTCCAATGAGGTTGGAGTTAGAAGGAGGTGGGAGGCCAGGGGTGGATGCTGTGGACAGTTGGTGGAAGCCTTTAAATACTTTATTTGAAAAAAACCACTTATTTCCAGGTAACTCTGACACGTCTGATAGGAAATAAGTGGGTTTTTTTGATTTTTAATGGCGGGTTTTAATTGGCTAATTTGGTTTGAAACCCCCCATTAAATAATGGTGGGTTTGCTTAACTCTGATACTTCCTAATATTTTAATTCACAGGAAAAAAATGAATAGAAAAAAATAAAAAAAATGTGATCATGGAATGAATTATTCAACCAAAAATTCACCAAAGCATTAAAATTTCAAAAAAAAAAATTATCTAAAGAATTGAAGAAAAGAAATTATTTTCAAAAAATCTCATTTCCCTTTTTGAAAATTAAATTTATGAAACCCTGAATTATCAGGAAAATTTGCTGGAAACCACTCACATTTTCTTAAATCTCATAAATAATTAAAATAAATATTATTTTATTGATGGTATACCCAAATTTTTTAATTAAATAAAATTTGAAATCCCATAATTGCAAATCTTCTGTATTCCATTTATGCCCTAGAGTTTGTTGGAATACCCAAGAACTGATACAAAAAAATTTTATCAGTTTCATACTCAATTTAGAAACATATTTTTCTAATAGTAAAAACCAATACAAAACAAGTTTTGGGTGCTACACCTGCCAGAAGCTTCAGCAATTTTTTTCCTGGTTATTTGTCCTCCACAGGTGGAGAAGAAACTGGAGGGGAATCTGGGGGTGTATTCAGCACTCAAGGTGGGGGTGGAGGCCAAAACAGGGGGATGATTGGAGTTGGCTGCAGAATTGGAGTGGTGGCCATGCAGACAAATACTGGAGTAGGATCCAGGCCACATGGAAATTTTCCAAGGCCAATTCTGACATTGTGCCAATGGCCCCAAGCCCATGTATCATCCCTCCACTTGAAAAAAGCTGCATAATCAGCCTGGCGTGGAGGAGGTTTCAACCAGCTATTTGACTTGGAAACCCAAGAGAGGGAGGCAGGATGCTCTGTCTCCAGATTCCAATAATATTTCTCAATTCTTTTTTCATTTTCCAAAACAAATTGGTCAATTTAAGTCACAGCAGCAGGCATGAGTGTGGAACAGACTGGAAGTGGAGAAATTATTAGAGGAGCTGGGGGAAGATCCTACAAGCAGGAACCTGTTTCTGCAAAGCCCACAGGAATCAGAGGCAGGGAAACCAGCAGTGGGGGTACAGGTTCTACCCATTCTTATACATTTCTTTCAGGCAGACATTCTGATGGCTAAAACAATTTAGGAAAAAATTTTGAAGCGGAGAGCAGTTAATTTTGGGGTTTAAGGAGGGAAGTGGAGCCAATGTGGTACAAATCCTGTGGACAGAATTCCAGTTTTGGGGGGATGTGGTGACTATTTATATACATAGATAGACATAGGCTCAGCAGTGGACCATCAGACAGATAAGGGCTCAGAAGTGGGTGGATGTGGGCTCAGAAGTGGGTGGATGTGGGCTCAGGGGTGGGTGGACCTGGGCTCAGAAGTTGGTGGATGTGGGCTCAGCAGTGGGTTGATGTGGGCTCAGCAGTGGGAAGATTTAGGCTCAGCAGTTGGTAGATGTGGGCTCAGCAGTGGTCAGATGTGGAATCCAAAGCACAACAGGAGAAATTCCTGGCTAAATATTTTTCCTAGTCCAGAGGAGGTGGATGAGGGCTCAGAAGCAGGCAGATGGTGGACCCGCAGCACAGTGGGATGAATTGCTGAGCCCAACTCTTGCCTATTGGAGTGGTGAAAGTCATTTCAGTGCAGGGGTCG
Organism: Puccinia polysora; assembly: GCA_025617555.3. NCBI lineage: Eukaryota > Fungi > Basidiomycota > Pucciniomycetes > Pucciniales > Pucciniaceae > Puccinia > Puccinia polysora. The sequence continues at coordinate 40,823,397 of CM062623.1, forward strand.
CAAGCCAGCCAATGCATGCAAATGTATGGACTTGAGATATTAATACCAGAGCATTATTTTTATGGGTTCAGAGAAGCTTATGGCCACATTTGTTGATTATCAAACTTGCAAGTATGATTTTAAAGACCAACCATGGGGTATGAAAGGGATTGCAGATTGTAAAGGTAATTGTTAGGATGATAGTGTGCAAGTGGCAAAGGGCACAATATGTGGAGCTTGAGGGAGATCTTCCAAGGAGGATTGAGGGAGATCTTCCAAGTTAGGCATTTTGGGGGGGATTGGCTAGTAAACTATTAGTTATTTCAAGGGATTGTGTAAGTATTTATGTGAATGGATTGGGGCTGGGAAGATCAGAACTGGGATAAATCAAATTCAATTGCAGGATTGCATGAGGAGGAATCATAGTGCAGAGGGGGTCTTTTGAAATTCTCTCTTCTTGTTCTTTTATTTTGATTCAAGGGTTGTATATATAAGGCATTTGTTACACAAAGTGAAGAGGGGAATGGAACAAGCAATTGGATCATCAAATTGAATTTTTATCTCATAATTATAAGGATTCTTATAAAGCCAAAATAATAACACAAGCAATGGAGAAATCAAGACTTAGGGTAGTCATTTAGGGAAAGAGTTGTTGATTTTTGTTTAATATTCTTGCAGGGTAATTTTTCCAATTCATATTAGTGGAGTTTGATAAAGCATTCCAGGAGTAGAATAAATCCCATAACAGAGCAGGATCAAGGCAGATATTTATCCCTGTCCACTCTTTTGAGCCAACACTGTGTGAAAACTGTAAAATTTCTGAAATTATAGACCAAGTCAATTATTTCAGTGAAGGAAAAAAAATATAAGTATGCAAAAAATCCATGAAAGAAGGTATGATTAAAACAAATGTGCAAGACACCAACAGAAGATTTTATTTCTACAGGATGGATTATGACCTCTAACTAGACCTAGTAGAATTGATGAAGCAAAATCCTATGAGAGTGGAACAAAGATTCAAGAGATTAGATGGATTTAGTCCTGAGGATTGAGATGATAAGAGGGTGATTTACAGGAACTTTACAAGAGACTGTAGCCACAGATCCATAAAACTGATCTTTCCAATGAATTTTTTTATCTTTTGGAAGGATGCAAAAGCAATAAATCTTGATGATGAATTGGAATCTGATTTGCTACTTACAGTTTATCAATAATTTGATGATAAATTTGAATGAAGAGTTCTTGCAGTCATAATGTCTTAAGCTGTTTATTGGATTTAATCAATCAAGGATAAAGTGAGTTTCAGTTGAAGAGTGGGCCATTTGGGTGTGGCAACTATGAGATTGAAATTTGCACAGTGATATGAGTGTGACACTTGAGGTTTCACATATTTTCAGAGCAGTGCAAGCCAGAGCTTCATTACTTCTGAGGATTATTAAACAAAATGAGAAAAATAATGTGAATAGAGATGGACGGCAAGGAAAGGATGGAGTAAACAATTAGAAGCATTTAAATCATGGAGAATACAAACAACAGGGAATCATCAAAAACTCCAACACATAAGATTTTTGGGAATCATAAGTTTCCTTTTTATTTTCATTGTTATTTCTATCAACATCACTAGTTTGAGGAGTTTCAACAATCTTCTGGTTATCAATGTACTCTGATCTTTGGGGATAAAAATTGGAAAGTTGGGTTATTTTGGCTTTTTTCTAAATTTTTTCATCCATTTCATTGTAAAAATAAATAATTGAATCAAATTTCTCAATGAAAAAATTGATACCCTTTGCTCTATCAAAATGTGTTTTTCCAAATCCATTGGAGATGTACATATAATAAATGCAACTTTTTTTTGTTTTAATAATATTGATGAATTGCTGCTACACATTTTTTGATCAAAAAAAAGCTTCCCTTGTAGTTTATTCTTTATTTCTATGGCATCAGGAGATAACCATTGACCTGAGAATATGGAATTTGACAAATCCTTATTTCATTTTCAGACCCAAAGCAAGCACCATACTTGGAGTTAAATTTTAGCCAGGTTAAAAGGATAAGGTGATATTCTTTCTATATTTTTCCTAAATATTTAGGATTGTTTTCTTTTGTTGATCCAATTGGGAATTTTTTTTGGTTTTTTGGTAATTCTTTGTTGAACTTTTGGTTATATTCTTTTGAGGGTCCATTTGGTTTATTTTTAAGAGTAAGAAACTGATGGGGTGGTTTTTGGGAAGTAGAAATGGAAAGACAAAGAGAAATGAAGTAATGAGGCGGGGAGTGGGAAGTAGGAATGCAAAGATGAAGAGTAATCAAGTAATGAGCTGGAAAGTGGGAAGTAGCAATTGCAAGATGAAGAGTTAATAAGTGATGAGGTAGGAATTCCAAAGTAGAAATTTAAATATGAATTAAGATGAGGTTTTAGAGTGATGAAGCAATTATGGTTATCAAGGATTATAATATCCTTGATGAGGTTTTATATTGAATACATTTAAAACCAAGGGGTGGATGGTGTGTTCTGATGCTTTGCTTAGGCTGTGATTACCTATATATACTTCTTGAAAAACCCAAGTCATTTTGAGGGAAGTCTGACCTTCTTTGTGTGGCATAAGTTGTTTTTTACATTTCTCAATGGAGTATATTGGTTCAAAATAGCTTTTAAAAAAACTTGTGTATTTAAGAAATCTGATATGCCCTAGTTTTTCTGGCGTAATTTGAATACATCTTTACCAAACATCAAAAAAAATAGGAAAATGCTACATAAAAGTTTTTTAAAAGAGGAATTAAAATCTCAGGGAATAATTTTTTTCCAGTTTTTATGTATGGCCAAAAAATATTTCAATCCCAGAAGAAATATAAAATTATATACAAGGAGATTGATTATTTTAATTTTTCTTCTCAGTTTTCATAACTTTATGAAGTGAATGTTATCATATTTTAACATACTCTGATTCCTCTCATATAAGAGGTATATTTAGAATTTTTTTAAGATTTTTTATTATTTTCATTGAATCATTAAATATGTGGCATATCACAGTTACAGAAGCCACAATTTTAAACCCCCCATTATAATGGTGAGTTTTTGCAATAACCATACCCCCTACCTGTTTTATTTCTAAATGGCATGTTTTATGGCAACAGTGTGTTTCAACAATCAACTCCACCATTTATGAATGATCATCCATTCATCATCCATGGAATGCAAAACATTCATCCACACCTCCTCATCATCAAACTATCAAAATATATTCACACATCAAATACTCCAATCCAATATCATCACTCCATTGCATGATAAACTCATCACTCAATCCAAAAAAATTATTAAATAATCACCTCAGTCCCCAATATACTCCTCATTGACAACTGAATTTCCATCACTCAAAATTTCCAAAAAAACTCCCCAAGACCAAGTTAAAAATCAAATCAAGCTAAAAAAAACTTTGCTCATTTCTGACTGTGATTCAGAATCAAACTTTTAATCCAATTTTTGACCTTTGAAATTCTCTATTTGAAGATAAATCCATGCTCCCTAGAAAAAAGGCTCTCCAACATCTCATGTGTAAAAGAAAATAACTCAAGCTTCTGCCTGACTTGAGCTTCCAAAAGATTTTAAAAAATTCTTTGGTATCATTTTTGAACCTTTTGGAGATGGTTGAAGATCCCCACATATTTCAGAATAACTTTTGGAATCCAAAAAAAAAAGAAAAAAAAAGAAAAGGGTGATGTTAAATTCACGGCTCCAACCGTGTGGTAGTTGTGTAGGGCCCTACACAGCTCAAATGAGCTGTGGGGGCCCATAGACGACTACAAGGGGCCGTTTCAAACAGGCCCAACCCCTGGGATGTTGTGCAGAAGCCGTTTAACCCCAAAACAAGGCAAATTTGAGCCGTGTACCCCCGTACACAGCTCAAAACCGCCGTTTTTGGGGGTGCACAACCCCCCAGAAGTTGTGCAAGAATTTTGGGCACCCCCTGGACCACACTTGGGTTCCTTCAACCCAAATTTGGGATAAACACATACTTTGTGGGACTGTTGTTTCACACCTAGCAATCCCAAAGAGACTTTAAAGTGAAACCAAATTGAAAGTAAAGTGAAAATTGAAATGATATAAAAATCTGCAAAAATTCTTTCTCAACTCAAAAGTGAGCAAACTTTGTTTGTTCAATTTAAAATTGGATTGAATACTGAAGTATACCATTGCATTTTTTTTTCATGGGAACAGTGGCAAGCCCTCTTTCTTCTGACATGGCTGTGTGGAAGGTCTACATTGATAGTGCCATCAAAAAAGCTTTGGAAAAATAAAAAAAGGATTTTGTTAATGAAACGTTGGAAGCCCCAATTGCATCCTCATCAAGGGTGAGAATTGAGGAAACAAATGATTCACAAATGGACATGACCACTGGTGGTGAGTAACTATTTATGTTACCGGTCTTTTCCATATTGAATTTGATTGAAACTGATGGAGTGCATGCCATCAATATAACTATGTAACTATGGCAGATCCACTTGACCCACCTCCCTTGAGAGCTTTTCCTACTAGGGAAGAGGCACAAAAGTATTGTCAAACATGGGCAATGAAGCATGGTTAGGCTTTAACAGTTTTCAACTCAAAGCATGAGCAATATGTGGATTTGGCCTGTGATAGACATGTTTCCTATTCAGGAAAACTTCTTAAAAAACGGTCTAGAAAAACTCAATCAAGGAAGGTTGTGTGCAAGTTTTCAATCCATGCAAATTGCACAAAGGCAGACCCCTTGTGGCAAATCTCCTATAAAGAAACGCAACATAACCATCAACCATCTTAAAATCCCTCTGTGCATCCTCAACTCAGGAGAACCTCTGGGAAAGCCTTGGATCTACTTAAACAAGGCATGAAAGATGGGCTCAATACTTTACAACTTAAGAGAAAATGGAATAAGATTTATGGGCGGGATTATGTTGATGACCAAACAATCCATAACACTAAGCGGAAGATAGAGGTTGCAGAACTAAAGGTTAAAAGGGTTATGGAGGTACTCTATGAACAGCTTGAAGAAACAAATTGGATTCACAGGTCAAACTTCAGTGGAGATTTTCACTTGGAGGCCCTGTAATTAGCACATCCTGAGGCAGTAAAGCTTTCAAAACAATTCCGTCATATTGTTATTTTAGATTGTACTTATAACACAAATAATTACAAAATTCCACTATTGCATGTTGTAGGAATAACAGCCAATAGGAAAACTTTCACAAAAGCTCTTGTTTTTATAACAAAAGAAATGTTTGAGTTCTACAGCTGGTCTGTAAATACATTAAAGTAGTTGGCTTATGATCCTGAGAGACTTCCAAAAGTTTTTGTGATAGACCATGAAAAAGCTCTGATTTTTGCTATTGAATCTAGTTTCCCTGAGTCATCAAGACAATTTTTCACTTGGAACTTGTCTAAAAACATACAAGCAAACTGTAAAGCGTGATTTTTTAAGGACTTTGAAGGATGGAAAAGCTTTATGACTCTGTGGGCAAAGTATGGGGCCTTAAAGACCAAGGAGAAGGCAGAAGTCAATGATGTGGAACTCAGAGTAGGTCCAAATCACTGCTTCTTATTCTTCCTATTTTTGGGTTTTGACCTTTTGACTTTTATAGTGTTTCTTGAAAGACTATGAGGATGTACGTTAGTATATTTAAAAAAACATTTTCCATATCAAAGAGATGTTTTTAACAGTGTGGACTTTTATAAACCCAGATTTTGGAAACAAAACAACCTCTTGGGTTGAAGGGGCCCATGCAACTCTCAAAAGATTTCTTGCAGACTCTTTGGGAGACCTGCTGGATTTTTGGAAAATCCTTGACAGAACCATTTCAATTCAAATTAAATTGGTTCATGCATCACTTTATAACTCTTGAATTAAGTCAGGGACAGTTCTTCAACCCAAACTGTTACTATTGGGTTACAAATTGTCTTTAGAGGCAATTCATCTTATTAGGGAACAATTTTAGAATTTCAAACGTGATCAGGATGGCAAAGTGTGCACCAAGTCATACTCCAAGACTATGATTTTTCCCTGTTCTCACCAAATATTTCACTTTCTAGCATTCAGAGAATCTGTGGTACCCAAAGAGGTTCATTCTTAGTGGAGGTTGGACTATTACCCTTGCAGTTTTAGTGCTGTAAGTTTGCTTAATTTGAATTTTTCAAATCACTATGTGATTGATGCTTTTTGATTAATGATTCCTAATTCACTAATGGTTGATCCTTTTGAGTTTTTCAAGTGCAATTTTGATGAAATAATAAGCATTCCTCATTTACGTAAAAAATTGAAGGCAATGATCTTGGAATCTCCAGATCATGAGCAAACAGCGTATTGAAGTATATCATTCAGAAGATTAAAAAATATCAATTGAAGCCAAGGCTTGAACCTAAAGTCTTATGATCAAGTAGGGGCAGGCTAAAATTTACAGATACACAGCAAGAACCATCTTGGTTTGAGCATTTTGAAAAATAACTGAAGGGGGAAAAAAAGACCAGAACGTCTCCAAAAAAGAAAAGACAAAAGATTGTAAGTCTTTTTTTTTGGGATATGTTAATTTTTTGGTTTAATGAACTTTGTTACTAACTAATGATGAATTTTTAGTCAAATTTGGCAGAATCTGAATCTGAATTTCATAGTTCAGAGGAAGAGACTGAAAGTGAATTGGGATCACTTAATTTGGAATCATAATCCTCTTAAGAGGAAGAGAATGTGCAGCAAAGCTCAACCAGAAGCTTGTCTTTGGTGAGTATTCATTTAATTGATCTAATTAAAGAAATGAATAATAAGTTATTTTTAATGATAGGAACCAAACGTGAAATACCTGAATCAAATACCCAAGAAATTCCATAATTTCTTGGTTGAGGTTTGGGATAAAAGTGGAGATGGGAATTGTGGATTAAGAGTCATTGCTAAATCTCTTGGTTATGAAGAACATGGCTGGTTTAAAGTTAGGAAGGAAATGATTGAAACATTAGAGAAAAACAAAGCATGCTACATTAAGATGCTTTGTGGTGCAAAGGAGGTTTAAAAGATTAAACAAAGAATTGATGTTGAAGCCATAAATGAAAAGATTCCCTCCTCAAAATGGCTGGCTAAATTACATATGGGTCAAATCATAGCAGACACATATTCCAGACCTATATGTTTCATTTCATTGGAGTCATGTGATACTTATACTCCAATGAAAAAGGGTTTTACTGATCAATCAGATCCTATGTTCATTTCCTTTGTAAACAATAACCACTGGGTTCTATTATTACTTGAGGGAGTAATGATTCCAATCCTGCCCATTGTAGCAAAACCATGTTCCTTGATTTCTAAAAAAGCCTCTTGTTGGTTTGATCACCTCAAAGATAAACTGCAAATGTATTCTAGATTGTAATAGAATTTGACTTCATTTTATCATTGGGTTTCATATAAATTGTAATTCTAATGCAGTTATCAAGTTCTATTAATATAAAGGGTGATCAATTTTTAAACATCATTATGTTGAGTGTTTTGAGTTAACATCATTATATTGAGTGTTTTGAATGAGAGTTTAATGGTAAGTCAGTTAAACTTTTGTTGGGCTGATTCCACCACAAGCTTAACTTATGTTAAGCTTGGGATGGGATCAGCTTAACACAAGTTGAGCTTGTATTTTTTTAGGTGTTTTTACTTTAGGGCTGCTCAAAAGACTTGTATTTTTTTGGGCACTTTTACTTTAAGGCTGTTCAAAAGACTTCTCTAGTTTTTGGGTCCTTTTACTCTAGGGCTAGTCAACTTGAAATTAATTTAGGGATTTTCAATTTACTTCTATTTTTTTTGGTGTTTTTAATTTAGGCCTTGTCAAGTTACTTGTCTTTTTTTTTGGTGTTTTTACTAAAAGTTTAAATGGTTTTTGGGAAACCAGGACCACTGCCAAATTCATTGCAAGAGTGTAAGTCATGAGAATAGGAATGAGGCGTTGACAACAGGAAATACCAACGGTTCTTTAGGCAGATGATACTCTGATTGTTAACAGCAGGTGAGGACTTGACTTGATGAGAAATGAGGCAGCTAAGATAGATTTGATATAAGCAACAGAATACCAAGAAAGGAGGGACAGGGAATCCGTACGTCTGAGTGGCCTGGAAGGTTAGTGATCAATGAACAAGAATGAGAAGTGAAGGAAGAGAAAGAATCTGCATGAAGGAGATGTCAGCACAATAATGATAATGTACATTGGATCACGGATTGCTGGATTGTACCAATCAAGTTTCATCAAGAGACTTTAGTTAGGTGATCTTGATCCGACGCACGGCGGTGATGCTTGATCCATCGGCAATGGTATTGTTGGGAGCTGTGAGAAAGGAATGAAATGAATTGATGAGAGGCTGGAAGTCTAAGATTACCACGGTTGTCCCTCGTCTTGGAGAAGAAGGATCGAGCAGACACTTCAAGTTTGAAGCACAACCACCGGATGAGAGCTCAAGTGAGCTCGAGCGGGGAAGGTCCAGAGAGAGTTCCAGCAGTGAATTCCAACACCCCTCCTTGATACAATGTCCATCGGCTTGATTTCCTCAGGAGCTGATATGGGCAACCAGCCTGTCTATGGATGCTTTGCTAGCAGGTTTGGTGAGAGCATCGGCTACCATCTGTTCAGAAGGGACAAGAAGAACCTCTATTTTGTTGCTGATAAGGTCTTCTTTCAGTCCTTTGGTTTTTATGTCGATGAATTTTGTTTTTGAGTTTGTTCCAAATTTCTTAACTTTATCGTCCAGTCCCTTGTTGTCTATTAAGTGAATGCTGGGAACCGACGGACAATCCCAAAGTTTTTCAATCAGATGGTTTATCCACCAAGCTTTGAGTTGAGAGTTTCTGAGGGCGTTGAATTCTGCCTCTGTAGAGGAGAATGTTATGTTGCGTTGCTTCCTGCTAGTCCAATACAGGGGAGCCCCAAAAAGGCTGCAGAATGGCCCAGTTTGGGATCTGCAAGTCTCAGGATCGTCTCCCCAGGTGGCGTTGCTGTAGCAGATCAGAGCCGGGGAGTTGTTCTTCTTTGAGAGAACGAGTTTGAGGTGTTTGGTTGCAGCCAGGTATCTCCACACTCGAATGAGTTCATTCCAGTGGGAGATGCCCGGCTTGTCGTTGAATCGTGCGAGGTTGGAGACGGAGAAGGAAATGTTGGGACAAGCAAGCGAGGCAATGTGATTGAGCCTCCCAATGTGGCTTCTGAAGTTCTCATTGAGGTTGGCAAACTGATTGCGTTCTTTGTCAGAGGCTGGAGTGAGCTGAAGTCCTGGGGTGCAGGGTGTTGAGATGGCGTGGAGACTTATGCTTTTCAGCGCCGCCAAACCTTTTTTGATGTGCATGGGCAGTGAGAGACCAATCTTGTTTGGCGCTTGGTTCACCTTCATGCCCAGGAGAGTGTTAGGACGATGGCTGGAGGAATTCGGGAATTTTTTGAGAAACATTTTTTCGAAGTCTTGAGAATTGCCGCACACCAGGAGATTGTCTTCATGAAAGAAGAGCGCAGAATCTTTTGACCTGTTGGTGTACAGGCACAGATCTGCGTCTGAGGGCGTGTAGCCGAGACTTACGATCCAGTTGCAGAGGGTGCGGTACCAGTTTCTTGGGGCCTGTTTAAGACCGTACAGTGATTTCTTCAGTCTGAGGATTGGAGATTTTCTGTTGCAAGCGGTGGCCGGCGGATGAATACTTCTTCATCCAAATCGGCGTGGAGGAACGCGCCTTTCACGTCGAGTTGAAGAATGTGCAGGTTTTTTTCCAGAGATAGGAGCAGCAGGGCACGCAGGGAGGTGGTTTTACCTGTCGGAGCGTAGGTGTCAAAGTAGTCAATGCCGAATTGTTGCATGAATCCTTGGACGCAGAGTCTGGATTTGTGAGTGGGAGCTTTGCCGTGTGCGTTCTCCTTCAGTCTGAAAACGTAGGTGGTGTTTAGGATGTTTGGCGGTTTGGGACCAAAGTAATCCTCCCAAACTCCGAGAGCCTCGCAGGTATTGTTTTCCTTTTTTAGAGAGGTTGCCCATTTTGGCATCTTCAGAGCTTCGGAGACGGATCTTGGGACGGAGAGATTGACAAAGCCATATTTGTCTGGTCTTTGTAGAGTTTTTCAATCGCGAAGAGCTCGGGTGTTGGATGATGGGATGAGATGATTGTTGACTTCCTCGGAGCTGTTTGATGATTCATTATCGGACTCCTTTGATTCCAGTTTGATTCCTGGAGAGGATGAGCTCGTTGGAGAGCCTGGTTCGATTTGTTGGATGTCGGTTTTGGTGCCGACAGGATCCACGTCAGTGCGGGACAATCCGGCATTCTGTGGAAGGTCGTCTGACAAAGTGGAGTCATTTGACGGAATTGAGAAGTCCGGGTTGGTGGCTCCAAAATTTACGTGCTTGGTCTCAAAAATTGATCCAGATTGGTTCAGGACCCAATAGGAATGGAACCTAGGCATGTATCCGACCAGAATTCCCGATTTGCCTTTCTCTTTGAATTTAGACAAGGAGCTCTTGTCTTTGAGGTTCAGGTAGGTCAGGTGGGATCCGATAGGCTTTAGTTAGTGAGGTGGAAGAGAACTTCCGTGCATTAGCACCCAGGGAGATGGCTCACCAGAAACTTTTGGTATTTGGTTCAGGGCTACTGCGCAGGCTTTGATGGTCTCGTGCCAAAGATTTTGAGGAAGTTTGGTGGATGAGTGAGTTGCTCTTACAGCTTCGGCCAGTGTTTGGTTCGCTCTTTCTGCCCTTCCATTATGCTGGGGATGATAGGCTTCTGACACGATTTGCTTGATTGATTTGGATTCAAAGAAATCTTTGAGTTTGTCGTTGATAAATTCCCCTCCTCCATTGGAGCAAACTTCAGCAGGAAAGTAGCCGCGTTTATGATGTTTGTTTGTGAGAATGAAGATGAGAACGTCGGCAGCTTTGCTCTTGAGTTTCAGAGGGAAGGCGCCAATGTAGCCTGAGTAGTTGTCAACAAGAGTGAGGGAGTATCGGTGATGACCTTTTGACTGAGGAGATATTGGTCCAATGACATCAAGGTGGATTTGTTCAAATACTTTGCTGGCAGGGTTCAATGAGGCTGTGAATGAATTTCTCTTTATCTTTCCAAGGTTGCATCCCATTCAGGCGAACTCGCTTTTTATGTCTCTGCCGAGAGATTTTCCCAGGAAATTCTCAATTCAATCACCGCTCGCGTGTCCTAGGGTTCTGTGTAAGAGGTGAACTTCTCCAATGGTCATTTGCAGGGCAACCAAGGGGTCCGGGTCATCTATCTTCAGGATGTTGTGAGAGATTTGGCCGGAAAGACAGGTTTTGTCTTGATGCACAAGGTGGAACCGCAACAGATTCTTGGCGTTGTCCATGAGGAGAGAGCATCCTTTGAGGAGGAATTTTCCGAGCGAAAGGAGGTTGATGTTGGCATCAGGGACCCAGCAGGCGTTGTTAAGGGTAACCTGGTTTGACCCAATGGTCAAGGCTGCAGTTCCTCGGCCTTTGATGGACAGGGTCGCTCCAGGCTTTCTGGTTTTGATTTTGTCCGTGCATTCGTCCGTTGAGATGTCAGAGAAGTATTGCCTATCATTGAGCAGGTGAATGGAGCATCCAGAGTCGAGAACAAAGCTGTTGAGTCCCAGAGAGTCTGAGTGAGTGGATCCGCAGAAGAGAGAGAAGAAGTGTGCCACTTCCTCTTCAGTTTTCTTTCCCGGCCTTTTTGTCTTAGGATTGGCTGGCCTGAGGTGAGGAAATTGGGACCAGCATTCTTCTCTTTTGTGGTTTTGGACCTTATTGTTGTGAACACCGTTTGTGAATCTGGGATAGTCCCAATTATAGAGAGAGATTTCGCTTTTCGAGGTGGCTTCCTCTTTGGTGGCTTTGATCTCATTCTTATGTTGGGTGAGATGGTTGAGAACGTATTTGACCGTGATAGTCCCGACTCCGTGCATGATTTGAGACTGCATCGATTTGAGAGACGGGGGAAATTTGAACAGTACCAGATATGCGAGAATGTTGGATGGAAGTTCTATCCCTACCTCCAAGAGTTTGTTGAGATGGACTTGGACTGTTGTGAAGAATTTCTCTATGGCGTTCTCTGAGAAGGAAAGATACAGGAAATTATTGAATATTTGGGCTCGGTTTGCAGATTGAGATGAAGCAAAGTGAGTTCTTGCTGCAATCCATATTGCCTTTGCACTTTCCTCATTCTCAGAGTTGATTATGTTGGAATGCGTAGATGATTCGAGTCAAGAAAGGAGATAAGCCGTGATTTCCTCATTCACGTCGGGGTCCAGTTGATCCGAGGTATCTTCAGATGCCATAATGGGAAGAATCCTTCTGAGCCGGAAAAGATTTTGGAATTTTGCCCGCCAGATGGAGTAGTTATCCTCGTTAAGCAATGGGATCAAATTGTAGATTCCTTTGAGTGCCATGTTCTTAGAAGAGTCGCCCCCTGGTCCTGGCGAAGGTGATGCCATATTGGTGAGCTGGTTGAGGCTTCGGCTTTTAACCGTAAAAGCTTAAATGGTTTTTGGGAAACCAGGACCACTGCCAAATTCATTGCAAGAGTGTAAGTCATGAGAATAGGAATGATGCGTTGACAACAGGAAATACCAACGGTTCTTTAGGTGGATGATACTCTGATTTTTAACAACAGGTGAGGACTTGACTTGATGAGAAATGAGGCAGCTAAGATGGATGTGATATAAGCAACGGAATACCAAGAAAGGAGGGACAGGGAATCCGTACGTCTGAGTGGCCTGGAAGGTTAGTGATCAATGAACAAGAATGAGAAGTGAAGGAAGAGAAAGAATCTGCATGAAGAAGATGTCAGCACAATAATGATAATGGGCATTGGATCACCAATTGCTGGATTGTACCAATCAAGTTTCATCAAGAGACTTTAGTTAGGTGATCTTGATCCAACGCACGGCGGTGATGCTTGATCCATCGGCAATGGCATTGTTGGGAGCTGTGAGAAAGGAATGAAATGAATCAATGAGAGGCTGGAAGTCTAAGATTACCACGGTTGTCCCTCGTCTTGGAGAAGAAGGATTGAGCAGACACTTCAAGTTTGAAGAACAAGCACCAGATGAGAGCTCGAGTGAGCTTGAGCGGGGAAGGTCCAAGGAGAGTTCCAGCAGTGAATTCCAAAATTTACTTTAGGGCTTGTCATGTTGCTTGTCTTTTTTTTTGGTGTTTTTATTTTAGGTCTAGTCCAGTTACTTATGTTTTTTTGGGTCTTTTTGCTTCAGGGAGTCCATTGGATAGTACCAGTTTTTTTTGCTTTTTATTGATTTATTTATTTTTTTTGTTTTTCTTTAACCAAAAAATGAAAATTCTTTGATTTTTTGGTTGATTTCTGTTTTTTTGGAAGGTTTATTTACTTTATGGGTTATTCTAGTACCCTTTCATTCCTTTTTTTTTTTTTGGCTCACCGGGGTCCGGTGGCATGTGAAATCCCACATGCCGGCAGGCCAGGCTGGGTCAGCTTCCCAACTCTTTGAGCAGTGGGGGGTTGTACACGGCTTGTATTGGACCGTGTGGCGTGCCACAAGGCCTCTTTCAAACAGTTTGCACGGCTCAATGAGCCGTGGATTTAACATCTCCCAAAAGTAAAAAGAAAAGTACAGCAATATTCCAACTGGAATTTTTTCTTCTTAGGTTGGGATCAAATGAAAATAGAGCTGGTATTCATCAATTATCAAATCTCTTCTCAGTTGTATATGGAAGCATTGACTTGTAAGCTGATGAGATTTCGCAGATGAGATTCAGAGCTAAAACCCACAGACTACGTTTAAAAATCAGAGACATGGTTTGGAACCATGAGAAGTGAGAAGAGAGAAACAAGAAGACCAACAGCTTTGAAAAGGTGATGAGGTAATTCAGAGATGGGAAGATAGGACAGAGTGAATTCAGAGCAAGAGACAAGAGATGGAGAATTGGCATAGTGGAAGTACTTGCAAATTGTTTGGAGAGAATTTTCAGGCCAGCTAGCGGTGGTAGAAAGTCATGAGCTGTCTTACCAGGCAGAAATTGATAGGCAAGTCTTGACAACAAGTGAGGGGTTGAGAGGGTGGTGACTGGGGGAATTTTGAGATGGCAAGGAAAGATGAAAATTGAAGCATGAGATAGAAGGGAAAAGAGATTTATGGACAAAGGAAGCAATAAAGGGAAGATGGTAGAATAATAGTAGAAGAGAGAAGAAAGTAACTCAGAAAGATGAAGAGAGGAAAACTGAGGATACCAGTAGAGGTGCTAGAATCCAAGAAAGGTTAATGGGGGTGGGAGCCCAGACTTCAAACTAGGGTACTTCAAAAGATTGAGATGGGGAAAGAACTCAACATAAACCAAAAGGGTTATGATTTCTATCCCAGTATTCAATTCCATTTTTTTATGGAAAACCAAGAAATAGCACAAGGTATTTATGGTTATTTCTCTGACTCTCATATTCCCTTTCCAATTTTATTTGAAAAAAAAAAACATTTTTGTTATTTTTTTCTCATCATTTTTGTACTCCAAAATTTGTTGATTGGAAAATTGCCTCATACTTGAATTCCCCTCATCAAATGGGTCTATTCACCATTGTTTCATTTTTCTATTTTTATTTCAGGTACAAAGGTACTTACAGCTCATCAGAAATATTCAATTTTTTTTGAAAGAAATTCAATTTTCCTCATTTTATCTTTTCTACCAAGGAATTTGTATCCCATCAGAAATATGAAATTCTTTTCTTAAACATTTTTTTTGTTATTTTTTCACTTTCTGAAGTTTGCGCCTGAGATCCTTGATGGCACTTTCTTGCAAGTGCCATAAGATCTTTTGTGGTAAAGTAGCATTGATATGATTTTTCTATTTTTTGAAATAATGTATTTGAAATGCATCAGAAATATCAATTTTTTTCTAAAAAAACCATTGATCTTTAATATATTTTATTATGCTTGATGTACTTCATGGGTTGTTTCTGTCAGAACTGACAAAAAATTTGTAATACTTTCCAAATATAAGTGTATATAAGATTTTTTTATGTTTTATTATTCCTGGAACAAAATTATTTAAATCCCAGGGGAAGTTTCAAATTCTGTGCAAATTAATTGAATTTTTATCAGTTTTCCTTATTTTTCTTCTTTTATTGAACAAAAAGTTACTTTCAGAAAAAAAACTGATATTTTTTTAACTCCTCATGTTGTATCAACTCAATTGGAATCAATACTTTTAATCCTCCAAATAAGTATACCCCAGATAGACCCCAGAGGAGCCTTAAGGCCTTATTTGAGTGCCCCAATGCCTAAATTTATGGATTTTTAAAGGCCTTTACCAGGCCAAAACATCCTTAGAAGGCACTTTTTTCCCAGCTTAGGCAGTC
Source organism: Puccinia polysora (assembly GCA_025617555.3). NCBI lineage: Eukaryota > Fungi > Basidiomycota > Pucciniomycetes > Pucciniales > Pucciniaceae > Puccinia > Puccinia polysora. Next base: position 40,838,723 of record CM062623.1, read on the forward strand.
CCTGGAACCTTCAAAAGTTTTCAAACATCCTCCAAAGGCATATTTTTCCACCCCAGGCAGTCCTTTAAACCACAAAAAAGTAGGCCAAACCTTGTTTGGCCTACTCCAAAACATTATTTGTCTATTTTCATGAATTTTTCAAATTTTAGAAGAAACCTTCAAGGTTGGAAATCCCTTTGGTCATGCATTTTTCAAAAAACAATTGTAATTTTAGCAAAGGCCAATGTCAAATTTGCAACCTCAGGGTTGCAAATGGGCATGAATTGCCGTTCACAACCCATATGGGTTGCAAACAGCAATTCACACCCCAAGAAGAAGCAAGCCAAGTTGCTTCTGACTTGTGCATCCCTTAATCCCAACCCATTTTAATTCCCAATGGGAGAATTGCAACCTAAAATATGTCACAATTGGGGGTTTGCAACCCCCTGGGTGTTGCACATGTTTTCAAGGCCAATTTGGGGAAAAATAGCCCCAAATGTGCCATTTGAGGGGGGGTTGGGGTACCTTGGCACCCCTGGACAAAGTTTGAGTGCTGTTAACCCACATTTGGGGTTCTGGAATACTATGTGGGACTGTTGGAAAACAAAAAGGAACTTGGAAATCAAAAATTCTGCATATTGGCAAAAACCCTTGACACAAGCCACGTACACACACAACACACGCCTGTCACATAAATTTATTTTTCATAAAACAAAATTCAGCAAAATTTTGGAGTTGTTGGATTGAAAATTGAACTTTATACTAAATTGCCTTTAAAAAATTTTGGTTTATGGGAACAGTGGCATACCCAAGCCCCCCCAGATGAAACATGGCTAAGTTAAAGGACTTAATTAAAAGTTTGCTTAAAAAGGATTTGGTGGAATCTAGCAATTTGGGTAGGGAGTTGTAAAAGAAAACATTGTAAGTCCCAATTTCATCCTCATCTAGGTTTAAAATTGAGGAACAAGATGTTTCTTCACAACTGCAACAAGATGTTTTTTCACAGATGGAATTGACTAAAGGTGGTGGGTCACATTTCATATTTCATTGAACTGAGAAGGATTTTTCTTGATCAATACTAATTTAACCATGTAGCTATGAAACTGAGGGGTTTCAGACAGGCTTGAGTCTCCTGTGGGAGCCTTTTATAGTAGGAAATAAGCTGAGATTTATTTTCAGAAATGGGAAGCCATGCATGGCTACGCATTAAAAAATTTCAAGTAAAGGAAAGTGTCACACGGAGGCTTGACACAAGGCCAGGGTGGCAGTTAACTAGCAGTAGAAGGAAGACTAGGACAGAAAAGATCCAAGATGGATCAGGCTGAAGGTTCAGCAAAGGGAGTAAAGACTCCAAGATGGGTAAAAACCCAAAGAGGACTCAATCTTGAGTCAAGATGGCACTATTATGAGGAGGACTCTAAAGCTGGAGTAGACTGAAAGTCAGGGTACTAAACAAGTAGAATGGATTTAATCAGGAAGCACTTGAAATTTTAAGATGTGTTGAGTTTATATAATGCTAATTACAAGATGTGATACCTTGTTTTATCAACATGTTAATTAATATACTTAAAAGGATGACTAATCACCTAAGAAGTATTAAATAATCAAAATTGAATCTGTTTCATAAGTATGACAGAATCCCCCTGGGAAAAACAGTTGTGCTCCTGAACACCATAAAATAAAGGAGGAACAAAAACTGATTGGAAAATTTACTCATAGACTGTAAAAGCCAGCTGATGTGAAAGGAATACAACTTGATGAGTGGAAGAGCTATGAGTGTGGAAAGCAATTGACAACAAGCTTGGGGGTCAGACAAGTTGAGCGGTCTGGTGAGTTGTGCAAAGGTGGGCAGGCAGCAATGGTGGCGGAGCAACAAGAAAATTGTGCCAGGTTGGATAGCATTGGTTTATTAAAATCACTTGTTGCCTTGATGGTGGCAGAGTGCATGCGCTAAAGTGAGATTGATGGACGCTTGGGAAAATGCGGTCATTTTCCGCCTTACTGAAGGGGGAGCAAGAAGGTGGCAATGTTGAGATTGAGGATCACAACATCCTCTCAGGGTTTGGGAGGTCAATGAGTCAATTGCGCAAGGGTGATGGACAGGAAGCAATGGTGGCAGAGCAAGAAAGCCACAATGAGATCAGGGTTTTTGAAGATGATCTGATTGATTTTTTCCTTGCTGAAGGCAGAGCAAGCAAGGGATGTTGAGTTTGAGGGTTGCAATGGAGCATGCAACCATTTTTTTCCTTGCTGAAGGAGGAGGGAGAAAGTTATATTAAGGCAGTCAATGGTGGCCTGGGATGATGAAACCATTTGTTGCCTTTCTGAAGGGGGAGCAAGCAAGTGACAATGTTGAGGTTGATGGTTGCTTTGAAAAATTCAATAAATTTTTGCCTTGCTGAAGGATAACCAGGAAGAGGGAGGCTTGGTGTTGTTTTTGAGAGAAATTATCAATCCAATATCAATGCTCAAGAAACTGGTCATCAATTGCATTTCACACTTTGAGCTTAAGGATTATTGTCCTCCCACTTTGAAATACCCTTTTCCTCAGTACCATCTAACTCAGTCCATAAGTGTGACAATCTAGAAACACAAAATGAATGGTGCCTTCCGCTTATCCACTCTGGCTTGCATAACAACCTTCCATTCTTGGAAAATGACTCAGCAGCCACTTGCAAACGTTGCAGTCAACTCTACCTTGGCCAACAATCCATTTGGGCTCTGCCTTTTCACCCTGGGTATCAATAAACCTTGGGTTCCCATTTCTGGTCACATGCCCTTGCTAGTTCTCACTCACGCTAGTCAAGCCACCTCAACTGTATATTTTGCAAATGGACTAGTCCCTTACCCTGCATAAACTACACCTTCATATTTGGATTGCTTCTGACTTCACTCCCTCATGTCTCAATTGTTACACTCCAATACATTTGTCCCCTATTGTCTTGCACTTACGCTAAGACCTCAGAAACTTTTGTACTGTTATTTCATTTTGTACTCCGTTCATGAAATTCATTGCCTCATCACTTGAAACTGTGGTTGACCATCCATCAGGTTGTATCTAGTTGTTTTGGGTTACCTTATAAAGGCTACTCTGCTTTCCTGGGGGTAGTTTCCTCAGTTAGTTAATTTCATACGTTCTTGAATTTGCTAAATCCAGTCATCACATCACACTTGGGTTTGGTTCCCTTCCATTGGAACATTCATCCCTCTTGCTGTGTGTTAATTTACTCCACCATAAGTTTGCACCTTGCAGTTAGCCCTTGCTACCTTGCACTTGCCCTTGCACTCAGCCTCCTTTTTGCGCTCACAATCATCTAAGATTGCCCTATAGTACGTGGGGTGGTTGTGTGACAGTAAATTAACTAACTCAACTAATCTATTGTAGACTGTCAACCTATAATAGATTTCTTTTTACAATGTCATGTACTTGCTCAACCAGGAACGCTTCCCTCACCCCTTACAATGATGATATCCATTGGGTAGGGAGATCCAGTGTTTCTTGGGCCAGACAACCTTTAGATCCTGTCCCTTTTTCTAAATCCCCTTTGGTTGAACCTCTGGATGATCCCCTTGCTCCCTCTTGGGAAGAAGTGGACCCTCTTGAGGAAATCAAAGACTCTTCCAAAGAAACCTTGACTTTTGGTAGATAGTGGGCTTGCACTGATGTGCCCAAACATAGCACTTCAACCTTACTCACAACTCTGATCCAGGAACTTAACCAAAATGCCTTGTGATCTGGTCTGAGTGGTCCTGGTTTTTGCACCCTGGGCATGAAGCAGCCTGATAATTTTACTGGGGAACACCCTCATAAGCTTAGATCCTACCTACAGTCCTGCAAAATCATCTTCTCAAAAAATCCTCACAATTTCCCTACTGATGGACCTAGAGTTATGTATGCATCTTCCTTCCTTTGTAAAAAACTTGCAGTGGTTCAAACCCTACCTCAAACTATTGGATAACACTAGCCCCACTTGTATTCTCAACAATTGGGACAAGTTTGAGCAACAGCTGTTCATCCCTGTTTGGTAGCCCTAATGAAGTTTGAAACGCTGAATACAAACTCAATAATCTAGTCATGAAGGAAAATAGTAGAGCCTCCGTTTATATTTCCAATTTTTGAACTCTGCAGTCTTGCATCCAATGGAACAAGGCAGCGCTTTCATTTCTTTGTGAAAAGGTTTACCGGAATGCCTAATTGAACAACTTGCAGTTGGGGGACATAAGACAACCACCCTTCAGCAGTTAATCAAATGGGTGATTGATCTTGATAATGGTTATCATGACAAGAGCCGCTGTGGTGACCAAATCTGGACACCCTGGACCAGATGGGGAAAATTAAAAATTGTTTATTTAGGTGTCATTTAAAAAAAAAAAAAAAAAAAAAAAAAAAAAAAAAAAAAAAAAAAAAAAAAAAAAAAAAAAAAAAAAAAAAAAAAAAAAAAAAAAAAAAAAAAAAAAAAAAACAAATTGAAATTTTTTTTTAGTATCATTCCTCCAATTTCCTCATCCTGCAAAACATCCCTCTGTCCCAGTGGTCTAGGAAAGGCCTCTCTTGGTCTCATCACCTAGGCATTGCCTTCAATCCCTTCTCTCATTGTTCCCCCCCTTCCTTTTGGCCAAACGCGCAGGCCAAGACCTGCTTGGCCCAAGATCTCATCTCCAAACTTCATCCTCAATCCGCTTCAACCCTGAAACTCAGCCTCCAAAGCTTTGTTGGAAACCATGCCCCCCTCTTCAACTTCTTCAATCAACTAACTCCAACTACCAAAATTGAAACTCAACATGTCCATCATTGGCAGACTCATCACTCATGGTACCAAGATCCTGACCAAGCACACAATCAATTCATCTAAGAACTTCTCAAGAGCCCCCTTGACAATCCTTGCCAAGATACCACTCAATGATTCTTGTTTGACTTATGCGGCCAATGATTATCTCTTTCATTACATCAAGACCAATGATCTTGTCTTCATGGCCAAGTCTGAAAGATCCCTTGGTTGGAAAATCCCATTTACTTTCTTGGCCAAACCACAGCGCGAGTTCTTCCATACTCTTTCTTGCTCTGATTTTCCTTCTACACCTCCTTACGGACTAGCGTCATTCAACCCAGAGCTTGTTGGTCTCTTGACACCGTACAACCTCCAAGCAACCGATTCAACTCAGTCTCAGTATCCCTCAACGTTGAATCAACAGATCCATACCGCAAACCATCCAATCAATTAGATCATCCACTTCATCACTCACCTCCCACCCCTTCCGTCTTTGGGTGGGGGTTGGAAAGCGTTGTCTACTGCCCACAGACGTCCGCGGGCGTTCCAGTTCATTTTCTTTTCCCACCCCTTCCGCCTTTGGGTGAGGGGTGGGTGATCCCGGGGTTGTCGCGCCCGCCCGTCCGGGGAAGGACGCAAGAGATGGTGAAGGGATGAGAAAGATCCCACCCTGGTCAGGGAGGCCGGATTTCCACTGGCCTGCATGATCAATTTTTCCAATCATCTGGGAAAAAAATAAAAAATAAAAAAATAAAAAAGCCGCTCTATTTGTAGAATCAGTTGTACATAGTCTAACAGGGCCTCCTGCCCATATAAGGAGGGGCTCTCCCCTGCCTTTAGGGAGGGGTATCATATGGCATCCTATCTGAGAAGAGGAACACCATCACCATCATCTTGAAATTAATCATCCGTGGGGTCTCATTCCCCTTCATCTGAGACTAAAATTTGGGTATATCCAAGATTGCCCCTTGATCCTTGAGCCTCCATACTAAAAACCCTGATCCTTAATCTTTATCACCAACCAATAGCTTTTCTGGTTGAAGAAGAATTTGACTGATTGAATTCTTGAGTGTGTTACACCACTCCTGATCCCTTTATCCAACCATACTGGTCCTGATCATCCTTTTATTATCTTTCTGGAACCAGTAACGTTTTACTGAAGAGGTTTTATTAAGCTGAAAATCTGGAGTGTTAAACCTCCCTTCATTTCTTTTGAAGTTGAATTCCACCACGCTACTCTTCAGTCCCTTGAGAGTGTTGGGTTATCCTTGTTTGAATCAGTTACTGCTTTTGCTTCTAGAGCTTGTTCAAACAATTATCTTTGTCTTGTGCATCCACCCACAGTTATCTGGTACCCTTCAAGCGCTTGATTGCGGAGAGTTGGGCAGGTTCATTGAGAACCTGGAGGTTGTTTGGGATTTAGTTGATCTTTCCTAAGCGTCTGCTGACAACCAGAGCTATTAGCTTGTGGGCTTTGTCACTTACAATTGCCTTGTCTTGTTGAACTCTGAAAAATCCTTGACTTCTTCTATTCAAGTTTTCCCCGGCATCATCTTGTCTCAGGTAGTGTTGTTTACCCAGCTACCAACTACTATCATCTTTATCCTCTTACTTTTGGGCCCTTGTTTACCAGGTTCTGGACTTTGATCCCGGTTACATTTAAATATTTTTGTAAACCTCAGGAGGGCAGCCTAAACAGCACCTTTCCCCTCCACAGAACTGCCAAGGCCTAGCACCGTTTGGAGTCTTACACTGCTCTTGAAGAAATGACAATGGACCTTCAACTTTGGCTCCAAAGGCAGAAAAATCCTCAAAACAATCTTTGAAGAATCCAAAGCAATCCAGACCAAATCCAACCTGGCACTCCAACCCAAAAGGAAAGCCCTTCACCAAAACTCCAAAGTTCCTGGATAAAGAAACTGGGATGCTCCGGAATGAGTAATGGTTAAGGAGGGAAAAGAATGGGTTATGTATGTATTGTGGAGTTAAACATGATGTCAATAGTTGTGTGAGGCAGATAGCGCATGAAGCAGCTAAACAGTCAAAAAATTAGCTTGTAGTTTTCCTGACACTTGCAAGAAAGGCTACAAATTATCTAAATTACAGCGAGTCAATCTTTGCACTTGCAAGACACTACGTTCTCCAAGTTCAAGATTTGTCCTTTTCCATTCCAAAAACTCTCCTTATCAAGTTTTAATCAATTCTGGCGCTAATGTTTCTTTTATAAGTCAATCTTTTGCCACTTCCAAAAACCTTACGCTTTCTGAGATAGATAAGTTCCCTATCTATTTAGTAGGTAGTGCTACTGAGCGGTCTGATTGGTTTTCCCAAAAGGCAAAATGGACGTTTGCATTTTCTAATTTCCCCAGCTTCAAATGGGATTTATTTGTCTTGGATATTCCCGGAATGGATGATACCATTCTAGGCCATGATTTCCTAGTCCACTGGAATCTGGGTGTGAATTGGCAATAAGTAGTAATTAAACTTTGAACCTTGAAACCCCAGAAAACTAACCCTTCTGTCAAACAGGAATTAAACAGCATTCCTGACACTGTCATTGAGTTTGATGACACTTTTCCGCCAGGAGATTTGCGATATCCTGACCTTCATTCCAAAGTTCCCTCTTCAGATTTAGGAGTGATTGCTAATTCATCAGACTTACCTCTTCCTTGTTTCTTTGAAGAGAAACAGGCACCAACCAAAGGGTGTATTTTGAGCTCCCTAATTATCTTTCATCATGCAAGCACTTTGAATCCCATGCTTGAAGATGACAAGATTGAAGATTTAGAAATCATTCTAGAGTCTTTAACTTTGGTTTTCCATGACTTTTCTGACATCTTTTCAGCTGTAAAGGCAGATAAACTTCCTCCATCCTGTTCTTGCAATCATAAAATCCAACTTACTGGCCCACCACCAGCACCCTTACCAGTCTACTCTCTCTCAAAGCAGGAATCAACCCCCCTTCAAGAATACATTGCTGAAAATGTATCAAAAGGATTTCTTTGATCAAGAAATTCAAACACCAGTTCACCTGTCTTATTTTTTCTTAAGAAATATGGTGGACTTTTCCTTTGTGTTGACCATAGGAAACTGAACCAGGTAACCCAGAACAATGACTACCCATTACCGCCTATGTTGCACCTCCTCACTCTGTTCCATGGAGCTGCTTATTTCTCAAAGTTAAACCTTTGAGGTGCCAATAAACTAGTTTGCATTGCAAAGGGTCATAAGTATTTGAACGCAATTAGAACAGGGTTTGGCAGTTATGCGTATACTTTCATGCCCCTTGGCCTCTGCAATGCTCCTTCCACTTTTCAACATTTTGTCAATGAAATTTTTTCTGACCTTGTAGAGAAATATCTTGTGGTGAATCTTGAAAATATACTAGTTTACTCAAAGACTCTTGAGGATCACATCACACATGTGCAAGAGGTGCTGCAGCAACTTTGCAAAAATGACCTTTTTGCAAAAGCCTCTAAGTGAAAATTTCATACTCCTTCTCTTCAATTTTGAGGTGTCATAGTCTTGCAGAAAGGACTATAAATGGATCCAGAAAAAAGCCAACGCATATTGGACTGGCACCTGCCTTCCTCTGTTAAATCCCTTCAAGTTTTCCTTGGTGTCAGTAATTTTTAAAGGAGGTTTATCAAGCATTATGCCAAGAAAACCTTGAACCTTACTAACCTTCTTCAAAAAGAAACTCATTTTGTTTTCACAGAAGAAGCTGCTTTGGAGTTCAAAGCTCTAAAGAAAGCATTTACCACTGCTTCAATACTTTCTCACTTTAATGGGCTAGCTTGCACTATTGTCAAAACAGACGCAAGCAACTATTCAATTGCAGGATTAATCCCGCAGTTTTCCTCCTCTTCTTCTCTTTTTCATCCCATAGCTTTTGGTTCTTGCAAATTGCTCGCTGCAGAGCTCAATTATTAGATTCCTGATAAGCAACTTCTTGAAATTTTTTATTGCTTTGAAAATTGTTGTTCATACCTTTTGAGTCTTATGGAACCTTTTGAGGTCTTAACTGATCACAATTATTTGAAATACTTCATGAGAACAAAGGTCCTTACACGCAGACAGGCATGTTGGGCCAAATATCTCTTTGAGTTAAAGTTTATGATCATGTACCTTCCTGGGAAACAAACGTTAGTCCCTGATGCTTTTTCACGTTGGGACAACGTTTACCCAGGAGGGGGGAGCACTTTTGCCAACAACAACCCTGAAAAAATTAGGACACTTTTCTCAACCCAGTCTGCAAAACTCAGTTAGATCATCACTCACCTTCAAGATCTAGCTTCCAAACTACAAAAAGCTCAACTTGAGGACCTCAAGTGTAGAAAACTTTGCAAGAATGCAAACTTATTAGATAGTGATTATAGTATTGAAAAAAATGATTATTTAGTTTACAAAAATTGTATAGTAGTACCAGATAATCCTCCCATTAAGTTAGATATCTTTGAGTAAAGGCATGATTCTCTGCTTGCTGGTCATTATGGGAAGGATAAAACCTACCAATTGATTGCACAAGACTTCTATTGGCCTGGTAGGACCAATGAAGTAAAAGACTATTTTAACGCATGCTATGATTGAAATTGGAACAAGTCCTCAAAAAACCGGAAGTATGGGCTGCTCCAGCCACTTCCAGTTCTTCCAATTCCTTGGCACTTGCTTTCTATGGATTTCATTTTGCAATTACCTATTTCTAGCAGTTATGATGCTATTTTAGTAGTAGTAGATTGCTTCTCAAAGATGGCTTTATTCCTTTGCAGTAATGTGAGGGCCTCTTCTGAAGACTTAGCTAATTTATTTATAGAATATGTATTCTCAAAGCATGTTCTCCCTGATCACATAATTAGTGATTGTGGATCTTTGTTTGTCTCTAGCTTCTGGACCTTGCTGTGTCAACATTTGAAGATCACTTGCAATCTATCAACCGGTTACCACCCGGAAAAAGATTGGAAAACCCAGCAAGTAAATCAGATCCTCAAAAAGTATCTCTGAATTTACATCTCCTACCAACACAAAAACTGGTTGCAATGGCTCCCATTAGCCAAATTTTCCTACAACAACTCCACTCATTCCTCCACAAAACAGTTGCCCTTCCGGACACTTTATGGTAGAAATCCAACCTTCTCTTCCCTTCATGTAGCACCTTCTCAACCTGCTACCAGTTACCTTAACCACATCCAATCCCTTCAATCGTGACTTTGAACCAACCTTGAAGCAGCAAACCAGCCCTACAAGGAACAAGCAGATTGACTTTGCACTTTGGCCCCAAACTTTGCAGTAGGACATTGGGTATGGCTTGATGCTTGCAATATTTTCAGTACTTGCCCAACTTTTAAACTCTCTGAAAGAAAGCTTGTCCCCTTCAAATTCAAATCAATCACCTCCCCTAACGCCTTTAAACTCACCTTACCTGTGAAATGAAAAGGTATTCACCCGTTCTTTCACGTGTCTCTCCTAGAGCCAGCTCAAGTTCTATACCCGGGCAAGACTCATCCCCCTCCTGAACCAGTCAGAGTCCACAATCAGTTAGAGTGGGAATTAAGCCATATCCTGGATTCCAGGTTAGGAAAAGGACAGCTTCAATAACTTGTTGAATGGACTGGCTTCAAGTCTGACAAAGATCCCACCTTGTGGGAACCAGCCCAGCACCTTTGAAACTCTCCCAATTTGGTTCAAGAGTTCCATGCAAGTTACCCTTGCAAACCTTGCCAATCATAGCTTCCATTCCATTCCATTTCTTCCATCCCAGTCCACATTTTCATCTCATTCCTTCCCATTAATCTCATCCCATTTCCTTATTTCATTTCCTTTCCCTCTCTCAGAGCCATCCCCTTTTTCTTTTTTACAATTTTTATCCCTTCACATTTTATTTCAAAATCAGAATCCTATTTTCCTTAAAAAAAAATTATAATAATAGAATAATAAAAAAATAAAAAAGTAAAATAGTAAAATAGTAAAAGAATAAAAGAATAGAACAATAAAATAATAAAAATAATATATATAATTACAAAATACATTTCTACGAACTATCTTTTATTTCTCTCTCCGCTTCCTCCCAAACCTTCTCCAAAATTGCAAGTCAATTTTCCCGCATTGGTTTCAATTGGCCCTTTGACTTGCACTTGGTTCCCCTCATTTTTGCCCTCTACCTCATCCCTTTCCATTCCTCTTAAAATTATGGCCAGCAATGAGCTTAGGCAAATGAGCAGTAATTAAAGAAAAAGAAATGCTGGACACCTTGTGTCAATAATTTCTGATGGGATCTCACAATGGGGCAATACGTTGGATGATATTGGTGATGAATTTGATTGGATGATGAATGGATGATGGAAAACAGCAGGGAGAAGAGCTCCTTAAGTACAAACAATTGGCCTCTTCTGAGCCCATGATACAACAAGCCAAAAGGCAAATTTTCCTCTCCAAAGGAGCTCTACAGGCTGTACAGGCTTTGTTACTTGGTTTGGGCTACATCAGCCCGCATGGACTCAGTCCCTGTACCCTTACGACCAGCCTATTCCAGTTATTTCTGGTGTTTCCACGTCAATGGGGCTGAACCAGCACCTTAGCTGTTCAAAAACCTTGCCGGTTGTCTATTACAACTGGCCTGTTACCTCACATGCTGGCTGGTTGCCTCATGCAACCAGCCCCTGGCCATCCAAATGGCCAGGAGGGACCCAGGACACACCTGGGTCTGGTCTCAGACACACATGGGGGGGGGTGACCAGCAGACATGCTGCCCCCCCGTCCTTCTCACAGGTCCCTGGAGGGGCGGTCAAATTCCCCTACCAGGAGCCTTGGGGGTCAATACCCCCAGGGTGTTGTCAAGGTAAGGTGGGCTGGGGGGTGGTCAGGTCCCCTCCAGCCCGTTTCTCCTCCCCCTTGGTAAAGGGTGGGGGAGAGCGCCCCTTCAATGGTGGGGGGGTGGTCAATTTCCCCCCACCATTGGTTGCATCAATGCAACCAGCCTAGCCTCCACTTTTGGTGGGGGGGTGGTCAAGTCCCCCCCACCATGACTGGTTGCCCCTTGCAACTGGTTGCTGGCTAGTTCCATCCAGCCAGCCCTCCCCCTCCTCCTTGCAATGGCAAGCAAGGGGAGGGGGAGGAGCCAGGGCCACCAGCCCTGCGACTGTCACCCAGCGCGGCAGCCGCAACGGGCTCAACAGCCGCGACTGGGGTGGGGGGGCTCCATTTTGAGTCCCCCTTCCCCCTAAAACGGCCCCACACGGGCCTTTGGGCCCCATAAACGGGCCGTAAGCAAAAACAGCTGCCCTGAGCGGGCGGCAACACAGGCAGCAGCCCCAACCAGGCTGTGACACTGGCAGCGGCCCCAATGGGCCGCCCCAAGCCCCAAAACTAAGTAAACCATACTTTGGGGGGCCAGCCCGTCTGGCCAATTATGTCCAAAATAAACCTTGGGCCTAATGATGCCCATAAAAGCCCATCAGGCTGTATTTGCCCATATACCTCACCTGGCCCGTTAGGGCCATGTACTAATAGGCCTGTTTCACACGTTTTGAGGCCAGTTTCCCCAAATCCGTGACATCCACACAGGCCCGTCTGATCTTTGTGAGTGTCCAATGGGCCGGAGAGGCCCATATGTACATCAAATTTAGATTACACTTATACATAGACCACGCGTAAGTGCATACGTATTTTAACACACCCCCTTAATCCAAAAGGGGTGACATCCCCATTTTAGTCACAAAGCCTTGATGCTTGTTCCTATCTAAAGCCTTAGTCAAGATATCCGCAATCATCTCTCCAGTGGGCATGTACCTCAACACAATCTCCTTGCAGTTAACTGCATTGGGAATATAGTTATAGTGAACATTGATATGTTTTGTTCTTGAATGGAACACTTGGTTTTGTGCCAACGCAATGGCACTCTGGTTATCAGAATACAAAAACGCATACCCTTGTGGTTTATGTGTATCCTCTAAGACTTTTCTCAACCATTTTGCTTCCTGTGAAGCTGCTAAGTAAGCTCTATACTCAGACTCTATTGATGAAAGACTTATTGCCAACACCTTCTTGGACATCCATGACACCAGATTCTTACCTAAGAAGAATACAAAACCACTTGTTGATTCCCTAGTGTTACCATCTGCCCAACTTGCATTGGAATAACCAACCAAATCAAAGTTTTCTGACTTTGTAAACAGCAGTCCCAGACTGTGTGTTCCTTTAAGATACTTCATAACTCTCTTAAACGCTGACCAATGCCTCATTCTTGGCTTCTATAAGTGTTGCAACAAGACAACAATTGCAAAGGCAATATTGGGCCTTGTAAACTGCCCCAAATAATTAAGCAATCCAAAAGCTGACCTGTAGTCATTACCAGATTGAACAAACTCCAGATACTCCTCATCTGTAGAGTTCTCTAAACAAATGTTTGACTGAATGGGAGTACCAAACTCCTTTGCATCCTCTAAGCCATATTTCTTAAGAAGAGCTGCCACGTAATGGCTCTGGTCTAACTTAATACCATTCTTGCTCTTACTGACTTTCATTCCTAGCACCTGTTGCGCCAGATCAAGATCTTTTATCTTGAATTCCTTTTTGAGTGTCTCCATGACTCTCTCTTTACCATTTCCAATAATGATAATGTCATCAACCCATACAAACAAAATTGCATCCTTTCTTACAAAAAGACAAGGGTTGGCCTCAGACGTCTTGAAATCAATCTGTATCAGTTTCTCACTCATGGTATTATACCACAACCTAGCTGCTTGATTCAATCCATAAAGGGATCTACACAGCTTGAGGACATATTCCACTTTATCTTCTGAAAGAAAAATTCTAACCCAGATTTTCTTGATGGTTTCTGGTTTAGTCTCTACTAATCATTCACGAAAATCATCAGGGATTGACATATAAACAGTTTTCCTCCTCTCCAAGTTTTGCATTCAAATGTGCTGTTACAAAATCAGATTGTCTGATTTCTTTACCCAACTCCACTTCCAGAGCAATGATTTTCCTGAAGGTGGAAAGCCTTCCAGTTGGTGAGAAATTTTCTTGGTAATCAATACCCTCTCTCTGCTTGAAGTCCTGTGCAATTCATCTAGCTTTGAATCTTTTTAAAACTCCATTTTTGTCAAACTTCTTGTTTAACACCAATCAAGACCCCGCAATGGTCTTTTGCTTTGGAACAGAATCCCCCTTAACCACTTAAAAGACACTATTATTTTCTAGAGAATCAAATTCCTCAAAAATAGCACTCTTCCAGTTGCCTCTCTCATCAGAATTCATAGCTTGGCCAATTCTATTTGGGTTAACCCTGTTACCCATTTCTGAACTCAACTCCAGGACTTCATTGAGCATACACTGTTCCTGAAATGTATCTTCCTAATATCCTGCGGGAGCATAATGGGACTTCCATTCCCCGTACCTATCAACTGGTATTCTAATCCTACTACTCATTCTAACTGGAGGTGGAGGCTCATCAGGTTCCGAATTAACGGACTCCCCTGAAGTGGGCACTGAACCCTCTGGTGGCCCATCTTTCATCTCTTCATCTTCTGGAAACACATGTTCCGCAGCCTTTGCTGGTGAAATAGGTGCTAATTCTATTTCTTGCTGTGACTTATTCACAAAAAAATCATGACTAATTTTTAGTGAAAAGGCACTTTCATCAAATTTTACATCCCTACTACGGATAAACTTTCTTGTCCCTGGACAATAGATCCTATATGATTTACTTATTAAATCATAGCCTACAAGTGCCCCTGTTCTGGCTCTAGGGTCTAATTTCCCAACCATCTCTTTATGGTAGACACTATAATACACCAAGCAACCAATTGTTCTTAGGTGTGATGTTTTGGGGTACAACTTCCAAAACTGATGATGAGGACTCTTCCCATTAACACTTACAATGTTATGCAACAGACAGACTGTACACATCAACTCAGCCCATAAGAACTTTGGTAGACCAGATTGAGAAATAATAGTTCTGAACTTGTCCAGTAAAGTCCAATTCATTCTCTCAACTATTCCATTATTTTGTGGAGTACTTGCAGTAGTGACTATATGAATGATACCAAAATCTTTCAATAACCCCTCAAACTCTTTACTCACAAATTCACCACCTCCATTGGTAATAACCCTCTTGATCTCTTTCATTAGACCATTCTTTTTCCAGACTTTGAAGATTACAGAAACCTCCTCTGTGGTCTGATCCTTAGATTGAATTGTTTTGACCCAAACATAATTAGTTGCAGTATCAACTAAATTGATGAAGTATCTTTCCCCACCAAGGGACTCTGGTGTGAATGGCCCTGCCAAATCAATGGAAAATTCCTCTTTAGGAACATTGGTGCAATCTTTACTCTTAGAGAACACATTTCTAGTCTTAGCCCCCAAGGTACAACTCTCACAGTTTCTGTCCTTTACCTTATGGCCACTTATATTGTGAAAAGCTCTCCTATTCATATCAATAACAAACCTATCTTCTTTAAGATAACAAATTTGGAAACCTTTTTTCCACAAACCTCCAAGGGATACAAGGTTATAAGGAAACTCTGGTACATAGAACACTTTCTCAAAAGAAATTTTGAAACCCAAGTGATTTTCAAGAAACATTTTTCCAATTCCTTTAATCTGAACTGTTCTGCCTTTCTGACCAATATTTACAACTTCATCATAATCACTACGATTTGAAAATAAATTTGGTTCAAAGAACATGTGATCTGTACAGCCAGAATCAATCAAAACAAGAACATCCTCCTTCAATCCTCCTAATAGGAAAGAAGCTTTATCAGTAAATTATAAGTTCTCATCTTTGAGGTTTAGATTACTCACTTTGTAATCAATCAAGTCCATTTCTTGATCCTCATCAATTTTGGCCTTCTTGTTGGGACCTTCTTCCCCAACAACCATTTCCATTGGACCATCAAACGCCACCATTGCAACTTCTTTAGTAGTGAGATTGACCTCCTTGTCATTCTCTTTGGACTTCTTCCTCTTCTTGGCCTCCTTGAAATCCTTAGCATAATGCCCCTTATTCTGACAATTATAGCATAAGACCTTGGAAAAATACTTTTTTGCCTTCTTGCAAGATTTTCCAGTATTTCCAACAAGGGCTGTTCCAGAACCCCCCTTCATCTTGAACTGAAGATCATCCTTTTGAATCCTTTTCAGCACATCCTCCTCCCCAGGAAGAGGATCCAATTGAGAAATAATTCTGACTAAACAATCAAACTCCTTTGGTAGCTTTGGAAGAATTAAGATTGGCAAACACTCAGGATCCATGTTAAGTCCTGATGACTTAAACTTGGCTATGCTAGACCTAGCCTCTGCAACAAACTGCTTACAATTTTAATATTGTAACTTGAACAGTTTATTGAAAGCTATACCCTTCTAGTGAACAGAATCACCAGCAAAATTGGACTTAAGCAACTTCCAAAGGATGCTGACCCTCCTTCTCTCATCTTCCCTAAGAGTATTGGCAACTCATGTCACATGATTCTCATCAAGATGCCTAAGGATGAGATGATAAGACTTTTTCTCCACCTCTGAACTGATCAAAGTGTCATCTGCATCCATTATCTCCCCACAACAGATGTTATCCCGCTCAATATCCATAAGGACATCCCAAACATTATAATTCTGACTGTTCAGAACTATCTTGGTGGAGCTAACATCAGGGATATAGGACATGTTCTTGGAAAACTTGAGGTCTTTGAGGTTCTCCAGAGTAAGGTACAAGGGTCTAGATGGCTTGGAAGTAATTATGATTTTGGTACTGATAATTTGTTAAAATTATGGCCAGCAATTAGCTTTGTCAAATTAGAAGTATTTAAAGCAAAATAAATTCTGGACACCTTGTTTCAATAATTGCTGATGGGCTCTCACAATGGGGCAATACGTTGGACAATATCCATGATGAATTTGATTGGATGATGAATGGATGATGGAAAACAGCCAGGAGAAGAGCTCCTTAAGTACAAAAGATTGGCCTCTTGTGAGCCCATGATACAAAAAGCCACAAGGAAAATTTTCCTCTCCAAAGGAGCTCTAAAGGCTCTACAGGCCTTGTTACTTGGTTTGGGCTAAATCAGCCCGCATGGCATCAGTACCTGTACCCTTACAACCAGCCTATTCTGGTTATTTCTGGTCTTTCCACCTCAATGGGGATGAACCAGCACCTTAGCTGTTCAAAACCCTGGCCAGTTGTCTATTACAACCAGCCTGTTACCTCACATGCTGGCTGGTTGCCTCATGCAACCATCCCCTGGCCATCCAAATGACCAGGAGGGACCCAGGACACACCTGGGTCTGGTCTCAGACACACATGGGGGGGGGGGGGGTGACCAGCGGACCTGCTGTCCCCCCCCTCCTTCTCACAGGTCCCTGGAGGTGGCGGTCAAATCCCCCTACCAGGGGCCCTTGGGGTCAATACCCCCAGGGCGTTGTCAAGGTAAGGTGGGCTGGGGGGTGGTCAGGTCCCCTCCAGCCCGTTGCTCCTCCCCCTCGGTAAAGGGGGGGGAGAGCGCCCCTTTGATGGTGGGGGGTGGTCAATTCCCCCTCACCGCCGGTTGCATCAATGCAACAAGTGTGGAAACCTAAGTTGGGCTACACCCCTAAAGTTATCCTCAAGTCCGGAAGTTTTTGATTGAAGCGTCTGTAAGGAGATTGGATGCAGCCGGTCAAGAGAGAGAGAGAGTGAGTGAGTGAGTGTTAAAAGATGGGTTCCTGTTAGAATCCAAAATGTAGTTGTGCACTATGGGATTTGAACCCATGACCTCAACATTCATGAGTGATGCTTTAACCACTAAGCTAAGTGCGCCATTGCCGGATGGGCCATTGTGCCTGTCCACTCAACAAGGGTTTGCTTGGGTTTAGCTGTAAAGACCTGATGTGTTGTTTGACAATGCTGTTCAGGCTTTCAGTACCAAGACTTAGAACCCTTGGGTGGCAGTCTGCATAAGAGCAGATTTGACTCCAACACTCCCCCTTGCTCTGTGCAGGGTGCATACAGCTATTCACAACTCAAGTTGGTTCTGGTCATCTTGTCTTTTTCCACCTGTTAGGGTGCGCCGTTTGGCTGAAGACTCTCGCTACCATGTTAGAATCTAAAATGTAGTTGTGCACTATGGGATTTGAACCCATGACCTCAACATTCATGAGTGATGCTTTAACCACTAAGCTAAGTGCGCCATTGCTGGATGGGCCATTGTGCCTGTCCACTCAGCAAGGGTTTGCTTGGGTTTAGCTGTAAAGACCTGATGTGTCGTTTGACAATGCTGTTCAGGCTTTCAGTACCAAGACTTGGAATCCTTGGATGGCAGTCTGCATAAGAGCAGATTTGACTCCAACAGTTCCTTCCTTTCCAATCCAATCCAATCCAATGTGATGATCTTATGATGATGATGTGATAATCTTATGATCCCCCTTACAACCTGGAGTTGAGAGTGAAGTATTTAAGTCCTCCCTCTCAACCCTAACCTAAGTACAACAGAAAGTAAGCAAGAATGATGGAATACAACCCCTCAGCCACAGAACCCTAGCCCAACCCTATCCCTCCTTCCCCTGTCCCGTAACCCATGCTCCACCTCCCCCTGCCCCATGCCCCTTCTTTGTTGCCCGCTGGTTTGTCCTTCTCATGATGCGTCTGCCCAACAACCTGTTCCAGGTATCCGGGGCATACCCGCGTGATCCAATCCGCGCGTCTTGCAATGCGCAATCCGCTTGATCCACGCAAGCCGTCCGATCCACGCAAGCCGTCCAATCCGCGCAAGCCTTCCAATCCGCGCAATCCGTCCAATCTGCGCAAGCCTTCCAATCCGCGCAATCCCTCCGATCTTCCCAAGCCTTCCAATCCGCACAAGCTTTCTGATCCGCGCAAGCCCGCAGCGCGCAGCCTTTCCCAACTCGCGTCCATGAAAGAGCACCACATCCCCCCCAACTTGAGTTCTGTCCCCAGAGATCCGCCACCATCTCACCTACCACGCTCATCCTCCAAGTTGCCTTCCCACCCGCCTGATCCCCAAGAGAGACAGGAAGAGAAAAAAAAAGAAAAGGAAGAATGAATAGATAAGAAGGAACAAGAGAAAAAAAGTTTTTTTTTTTTTTTTTTTTTTTTTTTTTAGAGCCCACGTCCTGTGTCCCAACTCCAAATTTCCACCCCGAGCTAGCTTCCCCCCCCAACTTTGCCAGTGTCCTCAGCCAACCGCGCCCCCTATGCTCATCACCAGATCGGCAGCGCGTTGCCTCAACCAATCCCGCACGGGTTCCAAGCACAAATTGTTGTCCCAAACCGCCTGGGTGCACCTCCCGCCCCCAAGACCCTCCTGCATCCTTTGAGATTCAAGCCCATCCGCACGCAAAACCCAAACAAAAGCAAACACCCTCAGACGTCCTTACCACAACCCGCCGGGGAGGAGGGAAGAGGCTTCCAAACCCTTTCAATCCCAGCCCTCTCCTCCCCCACCCCGTTGTGGTGACCAATCCGGGACACCACGGAGGAAAAAAAAAAAAAAAAAAAAAAAAAAAAAAAAAAAAAATATATATTTTTTCGGTTGTACCCCTATGGGTACCTTCATTTCCCCCCATCTCTCAACTTCTCCCTGTCCTAGCGGTCTAGGACAGGCCTCTTGCCTGTCTCTCCGCTTCGATCCCCCCCCTTCTATGTTCAACTCCCACTTGTCGCGCTCGCGGCCCTGACTTTTGGCGACACGAGCGATCGTTGAACCACCTTTGACGATCTCTGCTCACCGTCCATCTCACCATTCGCTCCATCCTCAACTCTTCCAGGCTGTCCTCAATATTCCTTTGCTCCTACCCTCCATCGCTTGATTCCATCCTAATCCGACTTACCCAACTATTGCTTGTCTTCATCAATTGCTCTCACTGGATCATCTACTCATCCCTCCTGCTCCTGCTCCTCCCTAACGTCTACCATCACAACTACCATCAACCCATCTATCAACCCTCGTGGTCAACGATTGTCCACCGCCCCCTGTCAACCATCTACTGCCTCCTTGAGCTCATCTTCCATCTCTCCATCATCTGCTACCCTCGCCCATCATCCAATCCGAACGACGACCGCGAGCGACCGCTTGCGGCCGTCGGAACCTTCACCCCGTTGTCGCCGCCGATCGGGCGACAACAGCCGTTGTTGACACCCGCGACCGCTGTCGCGGGTGTTTATCTGGTTGCCCGCGGTCATTCTCGATGCGGGCAACATTTCTTTTTTTCCTCTCATGTTATTTTTTTTTTCATTTTCCCGCACCTATTTGTAGTATCACTTGTACATAGTATACAGGGCCTCATGTCTACAAAAGGAGGGGCTCTCCCCTGCCTTTTGGCCAAGGATCCCAGCATCCCATCCAATGAGACTATCATCATAATCAAAACTTATCCGTGGGCATCCTTCCCACTTATCTGAGCAATTTATCTGGGTATATCTAAGATTTCCCCTTGATCCTTTGAGCCTCCATACTCAAACTCTGTCCCTTGTGACCTTGATCCTTATCACCAACCAATAGCCTTGCTGGTTGAAGAAGAATTCCTGTCTGAATTCTTGGGTGTGTTATACCACTCTGATCCCTTTTTCCGACCATACTGGTCTTGATCACTCCTTGATCATCTTTCTGGAGCCAATCACGTTTGATTGAAGAGGTTTTATTAAGCTTAAAACCTGGAGTGTTATACCTCCCTTCTTCTTTAAGGTTGAATTTCGCCACGCTATTCTTGAGTCCCTTGAGAAGTGTTGGGATATTCTTGCTCAAATTCGTTATTGATTTGCTTCTAGAGCTTTGTAAACAAATTGCTTTTGTTTGTTCGGCCTCCCACAGTTATCTGGTACCCTTAAAGCGCTTGATTGCGGAGATTTGGGCAGGTTCATTGAGAACCTGGAGGTTGTTTGGGATTGAGTAGATCTTTCCTAATCAGCTGCTGACGACCAGAGTTATTAGCTTGTGGGTGTTGTTACTTACAACTGCCTTTTTCTATTGAACTCAGAACAAACCTTGACTTATTTGTTCAAGTCTTTATCTGCACCATCTTGCCTCAGATAGTGTTGTTTCCATTGCTACCAACAACTCTTATCCTCTTCCCTTACTTTGATTCCTCATCCATAAGGTTCTGGACCTCAATTCTGGTTACATTTAAATATTATTGTAACTCCTAGGAGGGCAGCCTAAACAGCACCTTTCCCCTCCACAGAACTGCCACGGCTTAGCACCGTTTGGAGTCTTACATTTGGTCCCCCGGGCCAGGATCAAACCAGCAACCTTGGGATTTACAGTCCCAAGACATTTAAAATCAACCTCGAAAACCAATCTTTTTTTTCTTTTTTTTCTCTCTTCTCAAATCTGATCCGTGGAGGCAACTTATCCTAGAAGTAAGTCCTCCCAATTTGTGCACCACTTGGGCAAGATACTTGTCGTTTTTTGGCGAAACCCTACTCTTGCCACACTTGTGAGCCACTTTTGAAATCTGCTCTTTGGATCCCCTAGGAACTCTGTTATTCAATATGGCATCTTCTGCTACTCCAACCACCCCTGTCCAACCTAAGATGGTAAAGATCAAACCTCAGAACAAGAACTTAGGCTTCAACGGTACAAATGTTGAGCCATTCTTGGACTCCTACAAAATGGCTGCTGAAGTGGATGGAGCTATTGAATTTGATATGGCTTATCAGTTTTGATTCTTTATCTCCTCTGATGAAGTTATGGAGGTAATTGAGTCTTTCGAGGGATTTGAATCCCATAACTGGACGCTTCTCAGGAAGGCTATGTTGGCATACTGGGGAAAAATAGATGTGGCTAGGTTTACTCTGCAGGATTTGGATGCTCTAGTTTCTCAGTGGATCTACAATGGTGGTATTTCTTCAGCCTCTGACTATCAGATTTTTAGGAAGTCTTGGGATCCCATTCAAAACTATCTTATCCAAAACAATCACATTGACACAGTGGACAAAATTCGAGCAAAGTTCTTCCAATCTTTTTCGTTGGCTGTGCAGGAAAGGATTAAAGAAGAACTGGTCAAATCTGGATCCATGATTACCACCAGGGATAATCAATTCAAGCTCCCTGTTTTTCTCACCCTTAGTAGTACTGTGGATAAAGTCATGAAAGGTCAAACTGCTCTTACCTTTGAAAAACCTAGAACTACTGAACCGGTCCATGCTCCTTCTTTTAAAGAGTCAAACAATATTATGATTAAAATGGAGGCAGATCGTAGGCCTAAAGCAGATCCTAATTCCAATCAAGAACCTACTACTATAGATGAAATCACCAAGTTACGTAGAGCCTTTGAGAACAAAATAGATCAAAAGATTTCTTCGCTAGCTACTCCTAAAACTCCTTCTTCTGTCCCCAAATCAACTCTGGTCTGTTACTACTGTCATAGGGAAGGCCATGGACCCGGATGATGCCAAGAACTTCAGAAGGACCTAAAGGAAAAGTTGGTAGAGCAGAGGGGGAACAATTACTTCCTCCCTAATGGTGCTCTAATCCCTTTTGACTCGTCTCGTCCTATCCGACATGTGGTGGCCTCTTACCAGCCATCACCTCCTGTGAAAGCATCTCTTGCTTCCTTTGAATTTCGATAATCCTGTGGTACCCTCAAACCTTGGTATCCTCCAGCTATTTCTTCCTCTAGTCTTGTTGGGACTACTTATCAATCTGATCCAGCCAGGAAACGACATGAGGAACCTAAACCTCATAAGGCTCCTTCCTTGCCAACTCCAATCCTTTGAAAACCCGTTAAACGTTGATCATCACTTGAGCCTCTTTCCTCTGATGTAGAAGACATGGAGGTGGAAAAAGAACCACTCATGGAAAGGTTCCCAGATCACCCTGATCCTTCTCCCTCACCTCAACCTTCTAATCCTATCTTAGATTCTGCGTCACCTGAACTTCCTCCCTCTACCCAGCCCAAAGTTTGATTTGAAAGGGGCATCTCAAAGGATCACCCCAATGCTGTGGAGGGAGTATTAAAGAAAATTTCTGATCTCAAAATTCCTGATCTATCTGTGGCTGAACTCCTATCAATCTCTCCATCTTTTGCTGAAGGAATGAAGAAATGGGTCTCTCGTAGACGTGTGGAAATTGGCCCTGAAGAACTTAAAGTCTCCTCTGGCACTTTAATGGAGGACTCTTGTGGAACCAGTCCTTCTTTAGACTCCAACCTCTATTCCTTTCCCCTTGGCTTCCTTCCTTGTTATCTTGGTGACTCAGCTAAAACTGTTTCTCCTCTTGTGGATTCTGGATCTCAGCTTAACTTAATCTTGGATGCTATGGCCTGCAAGCTCAAACTTAGTCCTAGGGTCAGCTTCAACTCTGCAGTGTATGGGATAAGAAATCAAGCTTGTGAACTGGTTGGTATTGCTGAGGATGTACCGGTCAGGATTGGTCAAAATATTGTTGGAACCTGCCACTTTTGGATCAGTCGTTTGGATAGTCCTATGATCTTGGGACGACCCTTCTTAATGGACTTTGGTGCAACCTTGATGTTTTATGATCAAGTTGGGGAGAGAATTCTTCTCCCTGATGCTGATGGAAGGAAAATTGAAGTTCCTCTTTGCTCTTTGGATTCTGGTCATTGGGAAAGAGATTTTCCTGGTCATTCTCCCAAATCATCTTTTAAGGGGAAGCAGAAGGATAACTCTAGTTCCTCTCATTTTTTAGGGGAATAGTTGATCCTACTAATAGTTGTAGTTCTTTTCAGCCTCAGACTGCAACTCAAGGGTCAACTCCCATCCCTCAGGCTTATTTTTCATTCCTTTCATCATTCTCTTCTGAGCTCAAGAATATTAAAAAACAAAAACATATCAAAATAGAAAAATCCAAAAATATTTCTTCTCCATCTCCTTCTCTCTCTGGATCTGTTGTGTCTTCTTTTCCTTCTACTTTTAAGTCTGATCAATCTTCTCTTAGTTCCGGTTTGAATCTCCGCAATGAGTCTAAACTAGATCCTAATTGCAATTCCGTTTTTTGCAATTTTGGTATGAAGGAATATGGGCTTCAGTGGAGGCAGTTTGGGGTACAAGTAAGTCCTCCCAATTTTGCACTGCCAGGGCAATCTTTTACCATCATTTTCGAAACCCTACCTTGTGCCACACATGTGAGCAACGTATTATCTCCTGGTTCTCCTTTTATGGAAAAGGCACCCTTCAAGGATATTGCAGAACATCGGACTTGGAAGATGTTGGAACTTGGACTCAGCTTTCGTAATCAAGTCTCTCTGGTCAACTCTTGGAGGAAACAAGAACTTCTCTCTTTTGCCACTAAGTATAAACCAGTTGCTAAGAAGATCCAACCAGTCAACCAGCCTATGCCTCTCAACCTCAACCCCCCCCCCTTATGTGTCCTCCTCTATCTCGCAATCCTTACTGTGGTCTTCCTTAATCTCTTACTGGTCCCTTTGTGCCTAATGGACGGGTCACTGAAGAACGTCTGAAGGTTGTCAACTTTTGTCCAGATGGATGGCTTCTTCCTGATGAGTTAAATTTAATCAAAAATGTCTTATCTCTAAGGGAAAAATCTATTGCTTTCTGTGAAGAAGAGAGAGGTCTCTTGCGGGAATCCTATTGCCTCCCTTATATCATCCCTGTAGTTGAACATGATCCTTGGCAAAAGAAAAAGATCCCTATCCCTGCTGCTAAAGTTGACGAATTCATCAAGTTGGTCCGGGAACGAGTTCGAACTGGCCTGTATGAACAGTCAACTTCTAGTTACTCCAGCCCCGTCTTTTGTGTCCTCAAGAGTAATGGTAAACTTAGAATAGTTCATGATCTTCAACCTCTTAATAAAGTTACTATTAAAGACTCTGGTATCCCTCCTGCTACTGAAGAATTTGTTGAATCATTCGCGGGGAGAGCTTGCTATGGTCTAGGGGATATTATGGGCGGCTATGACAAATGATCCTTACATCCTATTTCTTGTCCTCTCACTACCTTTGATACTCCTCTTGGTTGATTTCAACTTACTCGATTGCCTCAAGGAGCCACCAACTCGGTTGCAGTCTATCAGGCTCAGATGATGTGGATCCTTCAGGATGAAATCCCTGATCATGCTGGTATCTTTATTGACAATGGAGGAATTAAAGGTCCAGTATCTGACTATGATAATTAGCTATTACCTTGGCATTCAGGAATTCTTTGTTTTATATGGGAATATGCTACTACCTTGGGGAGGATTCTGTTCCGAATTGAGGAATCTGGCCTTACTGTCTCTGGATCCAAACTGGCGGCTTGTGTCCCTGCTCTGGAAATTGTTGGTCATGTGGTCTGCAAGGAAGGAAGAAGGATGGCACCAGCCAAAGTCAACAAGATCATCTCTTGGCCTACCCCAAACAATCCAACTGAAGTTAGGGGCTTTCTAGGTGTTGTCACTTATGTTAGAATCTTTATCCCATCTTTATCCAAAATCTGTGCACCCTTGCGTCGTCTAACCAGAAAAGATGCTGAATGGATTTGGACCCAAGATTGTGAATGTGCTTTCCAGCTACTCAAAAGGATAGTTGGTAAAGACATAGTTTTGAAAAAGATCTCTTATGGACCTGGAGCTGGCAAGATCAAGCTGGCTGTTGATTCTAGTTATCAATCTGTTGGGGCCGTCCTTACTCAGGAAGATGAAAATGGTTGGGACCGTCCTGCTCTTTATGAATCTTTGTTGTTTTCCAATGTAGAATCTAGATACTCCCAGCCCAAACTGGAACTCTGTGGTGTGGCTCGAATGATGAAGAAACTTCAAACCGTTCTCTGGGGCCAACATTTTGAATTGCAAGTTGATGCTCGATCCATCATTGAAATGATCAACGCTCCCAGTCTTCCCAATGCTCCTATGACTCGTTGGGTGGCCTTTATCCAGCTTTTCTCTTTTGATATTGTTCACAGGCCGGGAAAATCTTTCACCATGCCTGACAGTTTATCTCGACGACCGCTTGGGGACAACAAATCTGATTTTGGAACCAATTTCAATGAAGAGGAACCTTTAATCCAACCTATTTTCTCTTTTTCTGCTCAAAATTATTCTGGCTTTCAACAAGGCTTTTGGTTTAAATTAGAGCAGTACCTTTCAACTCTTCAAAAACCTCCTGATCTCTCTGATAAGGAATTTCAATCTCTTAAACAAAAGTCTTCTAATTTTTTTGTTCAAGGCTCTAGACTTATGAAGAGAGGCAATCCTTGTGCTCTTATTGTTGTTACTATTCCCTCTAAACAAGATTCTATCCTTGAAAGTCTCCATGAAGGCCTTGGTCATTGTGGGGAAACCAAAACTTTTCAACGATTATCCGAACAATTCTGGTGGCCATCTTTGAAGAAATCCGTCTCCCAATGGTGCAAGAGTTGTGAAGTTTGTCAAAAACGTGATCTTAGGCGCCCAGCTGAAATTTGTTATCCTACTGGGGAGTCCACTGTCTTTGGAAGGATTGCTATGGATGTGGTTCATATTAAGGCAGGTGGTGCTAAGTACCTCATTGTGGCTAGAGATGATTTTTCCGAATGGGTTGAAGCGAAATTTCTTAAGAACCTTAGCTCTGAATCAGTGGCAGCTTTCCTCTACGAGACCTGGACAATGCGTTATGGCCTGGCTCGATCTTACTCTACTGATAGTGGCTCTGAATTTGGGGGCAAGCTTTCTGAAATGATCCAATCCCTTCCTGGACAACATAGAGTTACTACTCCTTATTATCCTGAAGGCCAAGGCATGGTGGAACAAGGCCATGCCCCTTTGAAGGCTGCACTTGTTAAACTGGCTGGTGAAAGTGGCAAGAATTGTTGCAAATTCCTTCCTCTTGTTCTCTTCTCTGATCAAATCTCAACCAAAAGGACTACTGGCTAATCACCTTATGAAATCATCTTTGGTCAAAGAGCAGTCCTTCCTTTGGATCTGGAAATGGAATCTTTCTTGGGTATCTCTTGGGAAGAGGTGTCCTCAACCACTGATCTGTTAGTTGCTAGATCCAAGCAACTGGAGCGAAGTGAAGACGTTTGTGAAGAAGCTTATCAAAAGATGATGGAGTCCAGAGCTAAATCCATCCAGTATTGGGAGGAAAAGCACTCTAATCAAATCAGGGAGCCCTTGAACCCTGGTGACCTAGTTTTAGCTTATAATCGATCTTTGGAAACCCAGTGGGGCAAGCTTTTCTCTAATCGTTGGAATGGCCCTTATCGAGTGGTTCATCAAGTTAGAGGTGGATCTTATGTTTTGGAGGAGCTGGATGGTACTTGGTTGGCCAGAAGGTTCTCTGCTGATCAAGTCAAGAAGTTTCATTGTTGTGGGGGCAACTTATCTCAGAAGTAAGTCCTCCCAATTATGCACCACCAGGGTCATTTGCTGCGTTTTTGTTGTAAACCTCTACTGTATGCCACATATGTGAGCACCTGGGACGCCCTCCTTGTTCTATTCCTGCCGCTTCTAGGGCTTGTTTGGAAGAATCAAGATATTTTCCTCAACTCTTCAATTGCTCTCAAGACCAAGAAATGGCCAATCTTTGATTCAATTTCTTTGTTCCCTGCCTTTTTTTTATCCCTTCAAATTTTAGATGCAGACTAGGGACAGTCTGTAAGTTGGGGAGAGATGTGGTGACCAATCCGGGACACCACGGAAAAAAAAAAAAAAAAAAAAAAAAAAAAAAAAAAAAAAAATATTTATTTTTGGTTGTACCCCTATGGGTACCTTCATTTCCCCCCATCTCTCAACTTCTCCCTGTCCTAGCGGTCTAGGACAGGCCTCTTGCCTGTCTCTCCGCTTCAATCCCCCCCCCTTCTATGTTCAACTCCCACTTGTTGCGCTCGCGGCCCTGACTTTTGGCAACACGAGCGATCGTCAAACCACCTTTGACGATCTCTGCTCACCGTCCATCTCACCATTTTCTCCATCCCCAACTCTTCCAGGCTTTCCTCAATATTCCTTTGCCCTACCCTCCATCGCTTGATTCCATCCTAATCCGACTTACCCAACTATTGCTTGTCTTCATCGATTGCTCTCACTGGATCATCTACTCATCCCTCCTGCTCCTGCTCCTCCCTAACGTCTACCATCACAACTACCATCAACCCATCGATCAACCCTCGTGGTCGACAATCTTCCACCGCCCCCTGTCAACCATCTACTGCCTCCTTGAGCTCATCTTCCATCTCTCCATCATCTGCTACCCTTGCCCATCATCCGATCCGACCGACGACCGCCAGCGACCGCTCGCGGCCGTCGGAACCTTCACCCCGTTGTCGCCGCCAATCGGGCGACAACAGCCATTGTCGACACCCGCGACCGCTGTCGCGGGTGTCCATCTGGTTGCCCGCGGTCATTCTTGACGCGGGCAACATTTCTTTTTTTCCTCTCATGTTATTTATTTTTTTTTTTTTATGTTTTCATTTTCCCGCACCTATTTGTAGTATCACTTGTACATAGTATACAGGGCCTCATGTCTATAAAAGGAGGGGCTCTCCCCTGCCTTTTGGCCAAGGATCCCAGCATCCCATCCAATGATACTATCATCATAATCAAAACTTATCCGTGGGCATCCTTCCCACTTATCTGAGCAATTTATCCGGGTATATCTATGATTGCCCCTTGATCCTTTGAGCCTCCATACTCAAACTCTGTCCCTTGTGACCTTGATCCTTATCACCAACCAATCTTGCTGGTTGAAGAAGAATTCCTGTCTGAATTCTTGGGTTTGTTATACCACTCTGATCCCTTTTTCCGACCATACTGGTCTTGATCACTCCTTGATCATCTTTCTGGAGCCAATCACGTTTGATTGAAGAGGTTTTATTAAGCTTAAAACCTGGATTGTTATACCTCCCTTCTTCTTTAAGGTTGAATTTCGCCACGCTATTCTTGAGTCCCTTGAGAAGTGTTGGGATATTCTTGCTCAAATTTGTTATTGATTTGCTTCTAGAGCTTTGTAAACAAATTGCTTTTGTTTGTTTGGCCTCCCACAGTTATCTGGTACCCTTCAAGCGCTTGATTGCGGAGAGTTGGGCAGGTTCATTGAGAACCTGGAGGTTGGTTGGGATTGAGTAGATCTTTCCTAATCAGCTGCTGACGACCAGAGTTATTAGCTTGTGGGCATTGTTACTTACAACTGCCTTGTTCTATTGAACTCAGAACAAACCTTGACTTATTTGTTCAAGTCTTTATCTGCACCATCTTGCCTCAGATAGTGTTGTTTCCATTGCTACCGACAACTCTTATCCTCTTCCCTTACTTTGATTCCTCATCCATAAGGTTCTGGACCTTGATTCTGGTTACATTTAAATATTATTGTAACTCCTAGGAGGGCAGCCTAAACAGCACCTTTCCCCTCCACAGAACTGCCACGGCTTAGCACCGTTTGGAGTCTTACACCGTCCACACAACATTCCTTGCCCTTTGCAGTTCCCGTGGCCTTGTTCTCCCCTCCGGAGATTTCTGACCGCTCCCCGCCTGCCGGACTGCGCGTGACCGCTTGATCCTTCCGCTCCGCCCCACCAACACAACACTCCTTTCCATTTGCAGTTCCCGCAAATCTGTCGTCCTTCTCCCCTGCCGTGCTGTTAACACCCAATCCCTCCCCATTCCACCGGCCCTGAAGCCCTGTCACAAGCGTCCGCCGCACCAATCCCAAGGCTCTTGCTAGCCATGATGGCTGCGTGCCTGTTCTAGAACCGTCCATCCCGCGCTCCCGGCACCCCACATCCTTCTGTTCCGCGTCCATCCTCTCTTTTGCCGCCACGTCCTTCTGTCCCCTACTTGTTCCCCCCACAATCGAAGAGGTCCGGCTCTGGTCGCCATCCTTTGGCGCGTGGTTTGTCCCTTCCGCCGCTGCCCCTACCCTTTCTGAATGCGCGCTCCCCGCCGTCAAAGAGGTCCGGCTTGGGTTGTGATCCTCCAACGCGTGGTCCGTCTCTTCTGCCGCCACGTCTACCTTCTTTGCAAGATCCATCTGCCGCTTGCCAATTCCCAAACCGCACAGAGCATCCATTTCCTGTTCCGTCGTCCTTGCCTGCTTCCTGTCAGTAGGCCGCACCGGTTCCATCAAGTCCTGCTTCCCCAACACGTACTTAGCCCCCACTGGGGAAACCAATTCCGCGTTCAAATCCGCTGTCTGGTCCCTCACCCGTCCGCCAACGGTTGTTGTCCTCCCCATTCACGCACACGCAGGGCGCAGACGCGCTGGGAGACTGAATACTCTCCAGATAGGCCTTCAGGCCCCTTGCCACCTCCGCGAGTTTGCTAGCCCAAGAGATGGTTGCCGGTGGTGGGGCCGGAAAATACTCTTCCCTGTAGTACTCCAGTTCCGCATAGTCCATTCCTGCTCGTAGCCAGCCTTCGCCGCGAACCCCTGGTCCGTAATTCAATTCCGCGGAAGTCTTGAGGTCATGCTTCCGACAGCGGGAGCCGCGCCTCCCCTATCTCACCAGCATTTCCTCCTTCAGTGCTGGCCGATCCAGGTTCAGGTAGCCTCCCATCTCCTCTACGTCCCGACGTGCTTCTGTGTCCTCAATGAACAGGACGACATGGCGTGCCTTCTCAAAATCCAAAGCGCCTTCAGAACCCGCGATCATTTCATACCGTGAGATGAATCGCTCCACTTCCGCAATGTTGAGTTGAATATGCGGGTAAATCAATGGGTAGCGCGGAGGCTGTGGGAGAAGGAAGGAAGAGAAGCGGCTGTTGGTAGCATTTGTGAGTACCTTCGAGAGACTTTGACAAAAGATTTTTCCCGGCCAGACCCCCAGATGTGGAAACCTAAGGTGGGCTACACCCCTAAAGTTGTCCTCAAGTCCGGAAGTTATTGATCAAAGAGTCTGTAAGGAGATTGGATGCAGCCGGTCAAGAGAGAGAGAGAGTGTGAGTGAGAGAGAGTGATAATAAGATGGGTTCCTTCCTTTCCAATCCAATTCAATCCAATGTGATGATCTTATGATGATGATGTGATAATCTGATGATCCCCCTTACAACCCGGAGTTGAGAGTGAAGTATTTAAGTCCTCCCTCTCAACCCTAACCTAAGTACAACCCCAAGTAAGCAAAAATGATGGAATACAACCCCTAAGCCACAGAACCCTATCCCAACCCTATCCCTCCGTCCCCTGTCCCCTAACCCATGCTCCACCTCCCCCTGCCCCATGCCCTGTCCGTGTTGCCTGCTGGTTTGTCCTTCTCATGATGCGTCCGCCCGACAACCCATTCCAGGTATCTGGGGCGTACCCTCATAATCCAATCCGCACGTCTTGCAATGCGCAATCTGCTTGATCTGCGTGAGCCGTCTGATCCCCGCAAGCCGTCCAATCCCCGCAAGCCTTCCAATCTGGGAAATCTTTCCAATCCGCGCAAGCCTTCCAATCCGCGCGCAGCCTTTGCCAACTTGCGTCCATGAAAGAGCACCACACCAGCCTAGTTGCCACTTTTGGTGGGGGGGTGATCAAGTGCCCCCCACCATGACCGGTCTCCCCTTGCAACCGGTTGCTGGCTGGTTCCATCCAGCCAGCCCTCCCCCTCCTTCTTGCAATGGCAAGTCAGGGGAGGGGGAAGAGCCAGGGCCACCAGCCCTGCGGCAGCCGCAATGGGCTCAACAGCTGGGACCGGGGTGGGGGGGCTCCATTTTGAGTCCCCCTGCCCCCTATAACGGCCCCGCGCGGGCTTTTGGGCCCCATAAGGTGGCTGTAAGCAAAAACAGCGGCCCTGAGCGGGCCGCAACATGGGGGGCAGCCCCAACCAAGCTGCAAAGCGGGCGCCGTCCCCAATGGGCAGCCCCAAGCCCAAAAACTAAGTAAACCATACTTTGGCGGGCCAGCCCATCTGGCCAAGTATGTCCAAAATAAACCTTGGGTCCAATTATGCCCATAAAAGCCCATCTGGCTTTATTTGCCCATATACCTCACTGTGCCT
Source organism: Puccinia polysora (assembly GCA_025617555.3). Taxonomy (NCBI): domain Eukaryota; kingdom Fungi; phylum Basidiomycota; class Pucciniomycetes; order Pucciniales; family Pucciniaceae; genus Puccinia; species Puccinia polysora. The sequence goes on from CM062623.1 coordinate 40,870,310, forward strand.
GTTAGGGCCCGTGTACCAATGAGCCTGTTTCACGCTTTTTGAGGCCAGTTTCCCCAAATCAGTGACATCCACACAGGCCCGTATGGTCCGTGTGAGTGTCCAATGGGCCGGAGAGGCCCATATGTGCATCCCATTTGGATTACACTTATAAGTAGCACATGCGTAAGTGCATACGTATTTTAACAATTCCATCCCGTTCCATTCCACCCCTTCCTTCTATCCCGTTTCCTTCCTCTTCATTTTCCTCCCTTTGCTCCGGTTCCACCTCCCTTTCAACCACTGTTCCTAATTCCCTTGCCTCTTCAATTTCCTGCCTTTCCTCAGCTTGCACTTCCAACTCAATTGACCCAGTATATGGCAATGGCGGTGGAGGTTTATTGGTGGTATATCGTCAAAATCATGGCAGTACTACAGCAACATAGATTATATTAGTTCCATTTCTCTTTCTTTTATATTTTTACTTATTGTTAGTATCAAAGCCTTGACTTACCAGGGTTCCAAATACATAAGAACTCAATCTCTGGCACTGGAGGTATATTATAGTTGACTCATGGCACAGACCTTTGACTTTGCACCTCCCTTCCGGACGCTGCTGGGACATCTACAACCGGCTTGCTAGTTATAGGGAATTTGCAAGCAAACTTTTGCAAACAGCATTGTTTGCACTTGTCTTGGATACCTCACGTGGCTGTACTAGGGGTGCATTGCTTGTTTTTTTGAATGCATTTTTTGCAATGGCAGAATGATGATGAAAACATAATTAATTATAAATCTATTTTAAAGCAAAGAAGTAATGTTAACGGGTATACACCATTTGTAACAACTTTGGAATCAATGGGAAAATTTTCTGAATGCTTGCAGGAGCTTGCATCTTTATACCTGGCAACTGTCACACTTCAAGCTTAAGGATTATTTTCCTCCCACTTTGACATACCCTTTTCCTCAGTACCATCTACCTCAGTCCATAAGCATGACAAACTCAAAGCACAACATCAATGGTGCGTCTGCTTATCAAATCTGGCTTGCATAAAAACCTTCCATTCTTGGCCACTGACTCAGCAGCCACTTGCAAACCTCGTAGTCAACTATACCTTGGTCAACCATCCATTTGGGCTCTGCCTTTTCACCCTGGGTATCAATAACCCTTGGGTTCCCATTTTCGTTCACATTCTCTTGCTAGTTTGCACTCAGGCTAGTAAAGCCACCTCAACTCTATATTTTGCAAATGGACTAGTCCCTTACCCTGCATAAACTACACCTTCATATTTGCATTTCTTCTCAGGTCACTTCCTCATGTCTCAATTGTTACACTCCAATACATTTGTCCCCTATTGTCTAGCACTTATGCTAACACCTTGGAAAAATTCATACTGTTATTTCATTTTGTACTCCATTCATGTCATTCATTTCCTCATTGCTTGAAACTGTGGTTGACCATCCATCAGGTTGTATCTAGTCATTTTTTATTACCTTATAAAGGCTACTCCGCTTGCCTGGGGGTTGTTTCCTCAGTTAGTTAATTTCATACATTCTTGCATTTGCTAAATCCAGTCATCAAATTGTGCTTGGGTTTGGTTCCCTTCCATTGGAACATTCATCCCTCTTGCTGTTTGTTAAGTTACTCCACCATAAGTTCACACTTTACAGTTAGCCCTTGCTAACCTGCACTTTCCCTTGCACTCAGCTTCCCTTTTGCGCTCACAACCATCTAAGATTGCCCTATAGTACGTGGGGTGGTTGTGTGATATTGCAGAGGGAAAGCAAGGGGTCCAGCAATGGGCTGATGACTGGATGAATGAACAACCCTCAATGTTTCTTGGTCAAATGTTGAGGGTTGATATTCAATGATTGAGTTTGAGTGAAGTGGAGAAGTTTTGGAGAGATGACAAGATGAGGAGAGCTGATGACAGTAAAGAGTCATCAAGATCAGTTAACAATGGTTTACTGATGGGTGATGTGAATTGGGAAAGAAGGGATAGCAAGCCAATTTTTGTAACTAATCTGATGGTCATTGGATGCTAGAAATTCCAATACTACATCAAGTATGGTGTGGAAGTAGGGGATGAGGGAAGGTGTGTTGGTAAAAGTCAATTTCAAGTTAAACAAGACAAACTATACAAGTATTGAGCAGTAGTGTCAGGGAGCTAACTATGGTGAACTACAAGGATGAAATCTATTCTAATGTCACACAGAGGCTTGACACAAAGCCAGGGTGGCAGTTAATTAGCACTAGAAATAATACTAGGCTGGAAAATATCCATGATGGATCAGTCTGAAGGTTTGTAAAAGGGATTAAAGACTCCAAGATGGGTAAAAACCCAAAGAGGACTCAAGGTTGAGTCAATATGGCACTAGTATGAGTAGGACTCCAAAGATGGAGTAGACTGAAAGTCAGGGTACTAAAAAAGTAGAATAGATTTCATAAGGAAGGATTTGAAAGTGTAAGATGAGTTTAGTTTATGTAATTCTAATTACAAGCTGTATAACCTTGTTTTTGTAAAATGTTAATGAGACTTAAAAGGATGAATAATCACCTAAGCAGTATAACATAATCAAAACTGAATCTGTTTCATAAGTATGTCAGAAAGACAAATACGTGGATCTAGCATGTGACAGATTTGGTGTTTATGTAGGGCCATGCCTCACCAGAAATCAAAGGAAAACTCACAAAAGGATGTTTGGGTGTCAATTAATGATCCATGCAATGTTTAAAGTAGAAGATCCCACATGGCATCTCTCCATTAGAAATTGCCTACACAATCATCAACCATCTGAAAGCCCTTCAGTAAATCCTCAACTGAGGAAAATCTCATGGAAAGCCTTGGATCTAATCAAGGAATGCATGAAATATGGGCTCAATACTGTGAACTTGAAATTAAATTGAGCAAGATTGATGGTGGAGAAAACAATGAAAATATAACAATCTATAACACTAAGCAGAAGTTAAAGCAAGCAGAACTGGGTTGGAAAGGTATTATGGACATTCTGTTGGAAATACTCCAGGAATCCCAGTGGGTTTCCAGGTCCAAATTTGGTTGAGAGGGTCACTTAGAGGCCCTTTTCTTGGCTCATCCTGATTCTATAAAAAATTTGCAAAAAATACCATTGTATTTTTTTGTTGGATTGTACTTATAAAAAGAATAGTTACAACATCCCTCTATTGGATGTTGTAGGAATGACCACCAACAAGAAAAATTTGACAAAGGCTTTTTTTATAAAAAAAGAAACATATGAGCTCTACATTTGGGCTTTGAATGCATTAAAGGAGTTGGCTTATGATCCAAAGAGGCTTCCCAAAGTCTTTGTGATGGACCGTGAAAAAGCTCTGATTTTTGCTATTAGAAACAGCTTCCCTGAGTCATGCACACAGTTGTGCTCCTGGCACTTGTCTAAAAACATTCAAGAAAACCAAGTTCATTTTGGTAATGAAAATGAAGGATTGCAAATTTGTATGAATCTGTGGGAAAGGTATGGGGCCTCTAAAACAAAGGGGGAGGCAGAAGTAAATGATGCAGAACTCAGATTATGCCAATTTATTGGTTATTATATTGATCTCTTCTGGGATTGCTTACTTTGAAACTTGTATACAGTGTTTCTTGAAAGACCGCAAGAATGGGCTCAAGTATACAGAAAAGAATATTTTCCCTATCAAAGAGAAATTTTTAAAGGCATGGACTTGTGTCAACCCAGACTTTGGAAATAAAAAATTTCTTGGTTAGAAGGGGCCTATGCTACTTTCAAATGATTACTTGTGGGATCTTTGGGGAAAATTTTGGATTTGTGGAAACACCTTGAAGGAACTATTAAAAACCAAATCCAATCAGTCAATGAGGTACTTAAAAACTCTTGAATGAAGTTAGGAACAGGTCTTCCAACAGAAATTTTACCTTTGGGTTACAAATTCTCATTTGAGGCAATTAAAATCATTGGGGAACAATTCAAGAAGGTAAAGTGAAACCATGATGGCAAGGTGTGTGCAAATTCATATTCAAAAATGATGGGCTTTCCTTGTTCCCAAATTTCAGGTGAAACACTAGAATCAAGAGGATCTGTTGTGCCTGAGGATTTTCATCCTCAGTGGCAGTTAGACTATGACCCTTACAATGAAGTAGGTGGGGTTTTTTGAAGGGTACCAATTATTTTATTGACAGATTAATCATTTGATCAAAAGATTAATTATTGGATTGAAAGATTGATAATTGTTTGGTTTTTTTGTAAGTTTGAAACAGTTCCAAGGCTTGATGAAGAATCTCAAATTTTTAACAAGTGGAATTTCATGTATAGGGAAAAATGTAAAGAAGTTAGGTTAGAGATTATAAGATCAATGCTCAAGAATACAGCTGCTTTGATTTCCAAGCCAAGGCTTGGGAAAGAGGTGTTAAGGCCAAGTCGTGGTTGACCCAAATTGAAAGAAACCTGTTGTGAACTTTCAAAATTTTAGCATATTGAAAGAGCAATTAAAAGGGAAAAAAGGGTTAAGAGGGGGCCAAAAAGACCAAAGATAGTAAGTCTTTTATTTTGAGAAATGTTCTTTTTTTGGTTTAATGAAATGATGGGAAAATGATTTCTGTAGTGCAAGGATGGCTCTTCATCTGAATTTCATAGTTCAGTGGAATAGACTGAAAGTTCATTAGGGTCCCTCCCATTGGAATCAGATTCTTTTCAAAGGAGCAAGAAGAAATGGAGGAGTCAAACAGAAGCTCATCTTTGGTGAGTGTTTTTTCCTTTGATGAGATTAGAATTTTGACTGATTAATTTTTGATTGTAGGAACCAAAAGTGAATTAACTCAATCAAATACCTGGGAACTTACCCAAGTTTTGGAAGAGGTTTGGGATCCGGTTGGTGATGGGAATTGTGGATTTAGAGTCATTGCTAAATCACATGGGGTATGATGAGCATGGATTGTTCAATTTAAAAAATGAATTGATTGAAACATTTAGGAACAATAAGACATTGTATTCTAAGATCATTGGTAGCAGTAAAGATGTTGAGAATATGGAAAAAAAAGACTTGATTTTCATGACATCAATGAAAAGATTACCTCTTCAAAATGGCTTTAAAAGTTAGATATGTGTCAAATAATAGCTGATACTTATGGAAGACCAATATGTTTCATTTCATTGGATTCATGTTGTACTTATACTCCTATGAAGATGGGTGTAAAAGAAGCATTAGAACCAATATTCATTTCATTTTTTAATAATAATCATTGGGTTCAAGTTGTACTTAAAGGAGATGTGATTCCAATCCTGCCCATAGTTTCCAAACTGTGTTCCATTATGTCTAAAAAAGCCTCTGGTTGGGTCAATCACCTCAAAGATCAACTAGATTTATATTCTAATTTATAGACATCATTTCAATTTCATCATTTGGGTTTGGGTTCTGATGCTGATCTTGTAATTCTACTAATATAAAGGGTTATCACCTTTTGAACATCATTATGTTGATTTTTTTGAGTTAAAATCATCATTTTCAGTTTTTTTGAATGAGATTTTATTGGTAAGTCAGTTCAACTTGTGTTGGGCTGGTCTCATCATAAGGAGTATTTTTACTTCTTGTGATTGGATCAGCTTAACACAAGTTGAACTTGTTTTTTTTCTGGTATTTTTACTTTAGGGCTAGTCAAGTTGAAATTTTTTTTTTGGCACTCTTACTTTAGGGCTAGTCAAGTTAAACATGTATTTTTGGGCACTTTTACTTTAGGGCTGCTCCATAGACTCTTTCATTGTTTATTTAATTTTTGGTATTTTTATTTGAGGGCTAGTCAAGTTGAACTTACTTGTATTTTTTTCATTTTTTTTCCCTTTTTGTTGTTTTTGTTAATAAATGAAATTATTTATTTATTTTTATTTTTATTTATTTAATTTAATTTAATTTTTTTTTTTCAATGTTGTTTTTTTTTTTGATTTTAATTTTTTTTTTCTGCAAACAGGTTGTGAACGGCGGCTCACAACTTCAAATTGTATTTTGAGTGGCTGCTCACAACTGGAATGGGTTGTGAGCAGTCATTCAGGACTGGGACAGGTCATGAGTGGCCGTTCCCAAGCCAAGGTGGGTTGCAAGTTGTGTCCCCCAACCCTTTTTAGGTTGTGAACGGAGGTTTTGCAAATTTAACATTGCCCTTTAGAAAAAAACAAATCTTGAAGTTGAAGCTTGGTTGGGCACCACATCTTGAACCCCACAAGCCAAGCCTGCCTCAATCCAGAGAAGTCTGGGTGTAAAACCAAGTCCTGAGTGGTACCTGCCAATTCAAACTTGGACAGGTTCCCAAACAGACTTGATGCACCATAGCATACCAGCCATGACCCCCAACCATGCAGAACATGTGATGAGCTGCCCCAACAAGCTGGTGAGTGAGGAATTGGACAATTTATACATACTTTGATTTTTCAAATTCTAGATTGTGTTCAAGAGACTAAACTTGGATGGGGGAATGTGAGCCACTGCACAAGGACCCTATCCTTCAACATCTAATTCTGTCTTCAATGCTAGGTAACCTAACCCAACTCACCTGGCAACCCAACAGGGAACCTTCACACCAAGCATTGCTATCACCCCCATGAAGATTTGGGTGAAGGGTAAACATGGGTGACAGGACTCAAACCCACATCAACCCATTGCATGTGAGGTGCTTGAACCATTGAGTGACAAGTTTTTTGTGTTTGATTGCACCTGCCAGTTCTGTCATCATTCCCTTACCTCATTTCACTCCTCTTACAACCCATTGTGTATCCCTCTCCATTTCCTACTCTCTTGCTGCCTTGCCCTTCATGGTCAAGGTCCCAGTTCTACCGTGAAGACCTTCCGCCCTTCAATTCAGTCAAACCATACCTCCAAATCAAGCCAGATCATATTACAAGCATACTCAAGTTATGCCAAGTCAATAACAACCTCCAACTTTCTTCCTTTGCCTATCTCTTTCCTCCCACTTCCTTTGTTCCATTTTTTTTTCTTCATGTGTGCTCATCTTTCCTATCATCCCAGCCATCAAGTGAGACTTGCCATTCCAATAGCTTTGTATGTGGTACAGGGCCTGCCAATACAAGTCTCAGTTACATTTTTACTCTTTATTGCTTATCTCTTATCTTTCTGTCTTTTCTGAGAAATGCGCTAGTCTTTTATTTGTCCTGGTTATCCAATCCTGTCAGTTCTTATGTTACTACTTCTTATTGCTGCAACAAACGAAAAATTTGCAACAGCGCCAATAGCGACAATAATAAAAATAGTTGAACATGTGCTATGAAATACTCTTATAGCCTAAGGGACCCACCCATACGCGTAGAGAATGGCTGTCCCCTCCCAAAAGTACTCTTTTAGTTACATCTATATATACGAATACATCGCCCTAATTTCGGAAGAAGGTTCACAAATATGTGACGTCATAAGTGTCCTGTGGCTGTTATCAGCTGTCAGGTGGCATTGGGGTTTTGTTTGGAGAACAGGGTCCCGATCACGAGCATCGAGATCTAAAACGGGGGAGAGGAGGAGGGGAAAAAAAGACCAGGTGAGGATGACAAGATATTTTCTGAGGACCGTGAGATTCCAGACTCGATCGGGTCATAAACGCCGTGTTAGAGTTGATCAACAACAACCAGGGCATAAGCCAAGTTGTTCGTGGTAAACATCACACTCCAAACAAAATCGAGCATTACAGCGTGGGCACTCATATACAACATCATGATTTAATCGATGGGAGTCTTTTGGCGGCTGATGGATGTCAGGCTGACCCTTTGGTTTGACCTCCTCCAATTCTTTTTCGCATCCAAAACATCTTAGAGGCTCCTGATTTCGCACCGAAGAACTAATGCGTCATAGCGAGCAATAGATTCAGGTAAGGGGTTTGTAAGGAGGTGAATGTCAGGAATGGGCCTCTCGTCAGCTGGATGGGTTAAAGTAGATACGTTTCGGAGCTAAATAGGAAGCAAGGGGGGGGGGGGGGGAACTGACGCATGGCGCTCGAGTTTTTTCTCGGTCCAGTTTCCAACAGGAAAGAGATGACGATAGGACCGGGCGAGATGGGGTGAACTGACGATAGTCAGACCGCAGACCGAACAATTAGTGGGAATCTCGCAATTCTTAGATCCACAGCGCGGGCAAATGAAACCGGTCGATCTTAATTTCGAGTGACAAGCACAGAATGAGTGCATCGATAACTCTAATCCACCTTGATGCTCGTTGGAAATTTTGTTCGGAAACCCCATTTGAATCAAGCTGGACGTGTTCGTCTTCTGATGAAGATTATTTGCGGGGTTCATCGCGGTGTTTGATGATCTTGGGATGGGTGGAGGCGAGATGGATTCGAATAAAAGTTCCTTAAAGTGATCTTCGTTTAAGATTACCCCGTATTGACCTTCACGGTTTGGATATCATCCAGAACAGTATGCGCGGTAGATTCAATCAACAATCCATTCCACAGAACAACAAACGATTCCAACTGTATAAGTCCATCGAATCAAAAAATAGATGAATAAATGAAGAACTTGCCCTCGACTTACCTTTGGTTCGTCTACAGATCTCTTTACAAATCTTAACCTCTGCAGCTAAACCAACCATAGAGACTCTCATGCTGATGAGTGAAATGAGAAAAATAAATATTTCAGGTTGGAAAAATGAAAAGTCAATATTCCACCGCCATCAAAACCGCAAACAAGAGTCTCTTGAGGATAACCATGGTTGATGAAAGCTGCGGCATGGCGGATTTGAATGGAATTTATCTTTTCGGGTAAAGGGGCACATGGGTCTCCGAGTAATGTAAATTAGGCTTTATTTGGGATGCTCGACGGGGAAGAGGAAGAGGTAGTAACCAAGGGAAGAGCACATATGTAAAACTGCCGAACCAAGAACTCACCGGTCTCTTTCCAAGGTTTCAATGGTCTTGTGAATGTCATCTGGATCACAAGTAGTCAGTGAACCAAATATAATCACGACTTCCCTTGAACCATGTGGGGGTAAATGTCTAGACGATAGTAAAAGAAAGAAAGGAGGGGCGGGTGAGTAATATTGAATACTGATTTATTCTGATCGACGATGGGTAGAATGGTGATGCGCCGTGGGATGATCGGGTACCATTTACTTATGAAAAGTCTCGCGTACAACCGTTCAGAGGGAAATTAGGAAGAAAAAGAGACCCAACGCTAAACTGGCTCGAGCCATCTCTAATGAGTTTTGCAAAGATGGTTCCCCGGACGGGGTTAATTTGTCCTTATTACTGAGAGCCTTGTGATGATCGAGCGGATTGCCTGTGACGTGCGAGGTTTTTTTTTTTTTTTTTTTGTGTGTTTGTGGGGTATGAGTGTCAAGAGGAAATCATCGAATCAGGTTGGAAGGAGTTCGGGATTACGGCCAAGAGATTTTGAATGGGATGAACAATCACCGGATAAACCACTCAATCTCTCGGCAATTCCATCCTTAGTGATCAAGATGCATAACTGGCTGATCGGATTTTGATCGAAAAATTCCGTCACGAATTCCTAAGCCAAAGAGGATGTGGAGATGGTCAATCAGAACCAGATATGAGCCGGGTGGTTGCTCGAGACCTTCCTCTCATGTTGGCAGGTGGATTAATTCAAACACCACGTGTGCATGTTATTCGTAGTTTGATGATGAGATGCGAGATGGGAGTCGAATATAACTAGACAAAAGAACAACGACTACCTTGGCATAATTGAGGGACATATCGAGTCGATTGGGACGTAGGTCTCGGTCAGTCATCGCCAGTGACACGTCGATTATGAAACACAGGTGTCGAATGATTCCTCGTTGGATGGAAGTCGTGTCACGTATGATCCTGTTGAACAGTCGTCGATTCGTCGACCAACACGAGCGAATATCGTTGGTAAAAGGGGTAGACATTGGTTGGGGAATAGTTTGGTTGTGAGATGAATCGATTGAGGTTGGAGATGATTTCTTCCAAGAGCCATGGGTTTGAATTTACCTTCGACGTTTGTTAGCAATCAATTGATTGACAGCACTCTCCAAGCTACCCGATTCATCCTCCCTAAGAACGTCCCAACTTCGTTTGTATTCTTCCTCCCAGGCGTAACCTTCACCGTCCTTACTGGCGTAGGCCGTCGCCTTCTTCTTGTGCTTCTTTCCCACGAGCCCATCCTGCTTGGTTTGATTTCTTATGAGTGCCGGGTCCCCCCTCGATGTTCGATCTGCTCTCTCCGTCCTACCACTCGGTCCCCAATCGGCCTCTTCATCTTCCTCCTCGGACGCGGTGTCCTCACCTCGTGCCATCCTATCGATCGACGCCAGACGGAGAGTGAAAGAGAGAGAGAGAGAGTGGACGGGACGGGACGGGACGGGACGATGTGGGCAGCCAGTGGCAGGGGAGTGACCGCGCCCGCTGCCAGTACTGGCCGTGGTCTCCGGGCCGGGTGGTCGCGTGACGGTTGGTGGGCCGATTTTTGCTCTTGGTGAAGTTTCGCATTTGGATGGCTTATGCATAGTGTCGTAAATAATTTATGACCTGATGGGACTTCTTACACTTTTCTGACTGCTAGGTGTTACATCGACCTTGTGCCAATCTTCTCATTGAAATCTTTCCTCAACCCTTGCATCGCAAAGTTTGAAGATAGAGGTCTAAATTTGAGATTTATCTTAGCATTTGTCTCCTCCCTTGGCACCATGTCCACCTAAATCATATATTTCTCTTATGTACATACATCGGGTGGGCATCCGAATCAAATTCAAGCTAAATCGATCGAAATGTCATCCACACAATCCTACTGATAGAAAAAGCTTACTGCAATTTATTCTTAAGAGAAAATGCTTCAAGTTTTGAGAATCAAATAATAATAATGGAAGATTTATGCAACAAGTTTTGATGCTGAATAAAGCACTCAGGTGAAAAACGTATGGGATTAAAAAATTATTAGCAACACCCCATCCATTCTTTTTTTTTTTTTTTTTTTCAAAGAATATCCTGGTCTTTTGGATGCAGGAACCATCAGGCCATGTACAACAAAGAATAATATTGGAAAGTTTGTCTTTTTTTAAGGGGGGGGGCAAAGCAATAAAGTATTTATTTTGGTAATTCTTTCTCCTGACCTATATATGATTGAGTTTGAAGATTGATATTCTTTGTTTGTAAGTGTCAATGGGTGATATTTTATAATTTATCTTGAATCATAATTTCATGAATAGTCTCTGCTCATTGTTCTGTAAGTACTATCAGTTTCACAAAAACTGTCCAGAGTTTTTTCTTAAAATTTCCAGTTGTCCCAAATCCTCAAGAACAGGAAATCCTTGGTCAAAAACTGGACCTGCCAGGCTGAAAATGGTTTTGAAAGATTTTGCATGACACACCATGAGAAAACAATGATCACCAGATTACAAGTGACATACCAGGGCACAAAGGGCCCCTTTGTCCTTGGGTATGTTGGTTGTAATCAAGTGATCATTGATTGTTCATGGTGACAGGGTGCAGGTATCAGGTTTCCTGTGTGGGTATTTCTCAAAACAGACAGGAGGATTCTCAGCTTGACTCCATGACCAACCAATCAACCCCTTGTCATCAGTCTTTTCTCCTCTCTCTCATTCCATTGTTTTTGTAATTTTTCCTCTTCCCTCTCATTCCATCTATAAATTCTTCATAGTGATTTTCCCTTCAGACATGCATATTATGTATTTTTTATGTATTTTATTTTTATAAAATCTTGGAAAACACATTTATCTTTTTATGATTGATTTCATTTCTTCCCTAGTTTTTTTTTTGCTTCAATTGTTTCTAATCTACCTCCCACATTATGGGCAGCAATATCAATATTTTTTTTCAAACTCCAATTTGGTCAAGATTAGAAACCAAATTGGACAAAAATTAGCACACCACATCCTATCATACATTTCATTTTTCCAAATCTCTTTGTTTCCAGTGTGCCATCATTAGTAATTCAATCTATTTTATCATTCAACATAGGGCTTTCACAATTTAAATCAACCATTTTTTATGGTTAAAAATAAAACACATTACCAAATCCATAATTTTATTCCAACAATATAAACCAGGCATTGCAATATTGGCAGTCCAGATGGCTCTTGAATATTATTATTTTGATTTGATTTGATCTGCTATGGGTGAAACCATTAAATCCCAATCATTCACTTGTTGGATTGAACTATACCATCCATATTTTTGGGCTATTAGAAATCCTGAAAAGTATGAGAAACACAGAAAACATGAATAATTATCACTCAGAAATAAAAGGAATTTGTGTATTCTTTAATTCAGAAAAACAATGGTTTATTTCTAGATGGAATCCAAGAAAATTTTCATGATTGCAGTTTTACACTTGCATGCACTGAAAAAATTCACACAATCCGTAAAAATAAATTTGGAATTACTGTGAAGAAATTGAGAATTATCAACATTTGCAAATATCTTTTGAAAAATTATGAATTCATGGAGAAAAATTCCTCCATTCTGGCACAGTTTCTGATCTGTACGGGTAAGTGCTCTTTAGGCTCAACTATTTGATTTAACATCCCAGATTAATGAATTATTTTTGGAAACAAAAATAGATCAAAGTGCCATATGCTGCTGGCACCTTCTCTGCAAATACTCTTGATCACCAAAGGGCCAACCTACTTCCAAGTATCAAAATTCAAACCATTGGATCAAATACAGCTTACTAACAGCCATATTAGTCTATGGATTGCTTGCTATAAAATTATTTGAAGACAGTGCAGCTTGCAAGAAATTTGAAAACTGCATAAATTGGAGCCTGCTTAACTTCCCATATTGTATTATATGGTGTTCATTTTTGAAAGACTCATTTTTGTTTCTCTGCATTGAAGCTCCTCAGGATGAATGGCAACCCATAAATCAATAGCTTTCTAGTTTTCAATAATTGTAAAATCCGCAAAATTGAGAAAATTAAAAACCTTTTTAATGAAGCTTGAATCAAAGCTATATATCTTCCTCCTTATTTCCCTGAATTGAACTCTGTCAAGCTTTTTTTTTTATGTAATAAAATCATACTTGAGTTAAACCCAGGTTCTTTTAAATTCCCCTGATGAGATTTCATCCATTTGTAGGGTGACTGGTAAAATTATAAATACCCACCTATTTGGAAAGCTTTATTGCCAAGCTGAATAGTCTTGCATTGAAAACTCAAATGATTCATCATCATATGCTTTTATCTAGATTTTCCAGTGTTTTTTGAATTAAATTTTAATTTTGTGAAATAAAACCTCAAATTTATTGAAGCAAATGAAGTATAAAGAATCATATCAATCCAATTGGCTCAACTTGGTTGGTTGGGTGTCATAGATGCTATGAATCAATGATGGGTCTTTAATTCAATCTGAGATCTCATCATCCAATGATGATGGTGATGGTGATTCTGATTTAAAGCAATAGAGTTTGACCCTTGGTTGAGATGGCTGATGTATCTCTCAATTATTGAGGATTATTTGTTTAACTAGGAGTCAATTTGGAGGGATTTCCTGGGTGGGGTGACCTCAAGGAGTTCCCTCAGTTGCAAAAATCAAATTAAATACCAATTTGACACATATTTTTCTCAAACTCATCATCATGGGCTTAATTTGGAAGATCTAGGACCATGAGTATAATTTCAGATTTTAGAAATACAATCAACAATGATTTTTTTAAAATTTTTTTTCATAGCAATGCAAATTATCACAAAGGCAAGAAAAAATTCCAATGGTCAATCCTATAGACTCAAGATAACCATTAGAGAGTTTTTGGGATTTGAATAAATTATAAGGATCTAAATCATTTTCTTCTTAACATTGAATTATATCCTCTGTATAATATTTAAATCCTATCCACTACCAATAATCACCAATGCAAATACCTTCATTGTGAAAAGACCTTACAGATGAACAGGGTGGTGATGGATTTTTTTATTTTAATTATTAGCGCCAATTAATTGAGATATTGATACTCCAATCATATTGGCATTGATCCGAGAGTATTCATTGATGTCACTTTTTTTTTATTCAAGTTTAATTGCTTTGAATTTCTTGGTGGGGAATTTATTGAAACACCAGGCTGGAAAGAAACCCAAGAAACCATTAGAAATTATAATAATCAAATGAGTTTCACAAATTAACAAATTTGGCTAAATAAATTTAGAAAAATGCACAAGAGCATCTGCCCAGATGAAAATATTTCCTACATAAAAAATTCACCATGAAAAAAAGGCTGCAACTTCTGGCCAGTGTATCACCTGGAACTTGAGTTGAACTTGTTTTGGATGTGTTGGGATTTGGTTTACTGAAGAAACTGAGAAGAACTTTTTGTATCCTTTCTTCATTATTCTAAGAAGCTCTAGTGAATGCATGGAATTCAGGATGTTTGGAATTTTCAGAATTTTGATTTTATTTAAGGTTAATATTAAATTCACGGCTCATTGAGCCGTGTTAAAGACTCTGTACACAGCTCTTTGAGTCGTGTACACGGCTCAATATGCCGTGCGGCACCCTACACAGCTCAAATGTGCCATGTGGCATGATACACGGCTCAAATGGGCCGTGTGGCATGATACATGACTCAAATGGGCTGTGTGGAATGTTACACATCCCATTTGAGTTGTGTGGCAGGCTAAAAACTAAGATCAAGTTGTGTAGCCTTCACTAAATCATAAATAATGAATAATAAATAATAAATTAGAAATAATAAATAATAAAGAATAAATAATAAATAATAAATAATAAATAATAAATAATAAATAATAAATAATAAATAATAAATAATAAATAATAAATAATAAATAATAAATAATAAATAATAAATAATAAATAATAAATAATAAATAATTAATAATTAAAAATTAATAATAAATAATAAATAATCAATAATCAATAATAAATAATAAATAATAAATAATAAATGATAAATAATAAATAATAAATAAATAAATAATAAATAATAAATAATAAATAATAAATAATAAATAATAAATAATAAATAATAAATAATAAATAATGAATAATGAATAATAAATAATAAATAATAAATAATAAATAATAAATAATAAATAATAAATAATAAATAATAAATAATAAATAATAAATAATAAATAATAAATAATAAATAATAAATAATAAATAATAAATAATAAATAATAAATAATAAATAATAAATAATAAATAATAAATAATAAATAATAAATAATAAATAATAAATAATAAATAATAAATAATAAATAATAAATAATAAATAATAAATAATAAATAATAAATAATAAATAATAAATAATAAATAATAAATAATAAATAATAAATAATAAATAATAAATAATAAATAATAAATAATAAATAATAAATAATAAATAATAAATAATAAATAATAAATAATAAATAATAAATAATAAATAATAAATAATAATAAATAATAAATAATAAATAATAAATAATAAATAATAAATAATAAATAATAAATAATAAATAATAAATAATAAATAATAAATAATAAATAATAAATAATAAATAATAAATAATAAATAATAAATAATAAATAATAAATAATAAATAATAAATAATAAATAATAAATAATAAATAATAAATAATAAATAATAAATAATAAATAATAAATAATAAATAATAAATAATAAATAATAAATAATAAATAATAAATAATAAATAATAAATAATAAATAATAAATAATAAATAATAAATAATAAATAATAAATAATAAATAATAAATAATAAATAATAAATAATAAATAATAAATAATAAATAATAAATAATAAATAATAAATAATAAATAATAAATAATAAATAATAAATAATAAATAATAAATAATAAATAATAAATAATAAATAATAAATAATAAATAATAAATAATAAATAATAAATAATAAATAATAAATAATAAATAATAAATAATAAATAATAAATAATAAATAATAAATAATAAATAATAAATAATAAATAATAAATAATAAATAATAAATAATAAATAATAAATAATAAATTATAAATTATAAATAATAAATAATAAATAATCAATAATAAATAATAAATAATAAATAATAAATAATAAATAATAAATAATAAATAACAAATAATAAATAATAAATAATAAATAATAAATAATAAATAATAAATAATAAATAATAAATAATAAATAATAAATAATAAATAATAAATAATAAATAATAAATAATAAATAATAAATAATAAATAATAAATAATAAATAATAAATAATAAATAATAAATAATAAATAATAAATAATAAATAATAAATAATAAATAATAAATAATAAATAATAAATAATAAATAATAAATAATAAATAATAAATAATAAATAATAAATACTAAATAATAAATAATAAATAATAAATAATAAATAATAAATAATAAATAATAAATAATAAATAATAAATAATAAATAATAAATAATAAATAACAAATAATAAATAACAAATAATAAATAATAAATAATAAATAATAAATAATAAATAATAAATAATAAATAATAAATAATAAATAATAAATAATAAATAATAAATAATAAATAATAAATAATAAATAATAAATAATAAATAATAAATAATAAATAATAAATAATAAATAATAAATAATAAATAATAAATAATAAATAATAAATAATAAATAACAAATAATAATAATAAATAATAAATAATAAATAATAAATAATAAATAATAAATAATAAATAATAAATAATAAATAATAAATAATAAATAATAAATAATAAATAATAAATAATAAATAATAAATAATAAATAATAAATAATAAATCATAAATAATAAATGATAAATAATAAATAATAAATAAAAAATAAAAAATAATAAAAAATAAAAAATAATAAACAATAAACAATCAATAATAAATGATAAATAATAAATCATAAATTATATGGAGTAGTGTATGAGACCCCACGCGTTGAGGGGCCCTAAACGACTGCCACACAACTGGAGCCATGAATCTAACATCACCCTTTATTTAATGCACAAATTTGAGTCTAGCACAAATAGAAGTTTTTCCATGCACCTTATCTTCTTGATTAAATCAAATCTATGGTTTTTTCTATAAATAATTCCTAATATTTGATAATTTAAATGAATTTGATATTTAAAACAAGAAATATTTTATTTTTAAATCATTCTTTTCAATTTCATTGATTTGACTAATTTCCTTCTTGTTCTAACTTTTTGTGATTAATTTTCATTTGAAAAATTTATGGTTTTTCTTTTGTGACAATTTTATTCTCAAAATATAGGGTTTTTTGAGTAATCAATTTTTATTTGTTTAATTTAATTTTAATTTAATTTTATTTTATTTTAATTCAATCAATGAAATTTGAGGTTTTTTTGTTTTATTTTTTATTCATTTTGGCTTTTTTATGATCTTGTTTAATATCCCAGTTATATTCATCTATGATATTTTTCTTTAAGATATTTTTGGTCTTTCATTCCTCCAATATATATTTAACACAATATTTATATTTTTAGCTTGTCAAAACTTTTATGCACTTACTTTTTTAAATTTTGAATAAAGGAATTTCAATTCAAAAAAAATTCAAAATTAATCATTCTACACAACAGGCCATGTTTATTAGGGCGTATCAAAGTTAACCAAACCCGCCATTTTTTAATGGCAGTGTAAGACTCCAAACAGTGCTAGGCCATGGCAGTTCTGCGGAGGGGAAAGGTGCTGTTTAGGCTGCCCTCCTGAGCGTTACAAAAATATTCAAATTTAACCAAGATCAAAGGTCCAGAACCTGGTAAATGGGGGACCAAATGTAAGAGGATAAAGATTATAGTGGTTGGTAGCTGGGAATCAACACTATCTGAGGCAAGATGATGCCCGGGAAAACTTGAATAGAAGAAGTCAAGGTTTTTTCAGAGTTCAAAAAGAAAAGGCAATTGTAAGTAACAACGCCCACACGCTAATAACTCTGGTTGTCAGCAGAAGATTGGGGATGATCAACTCAAACCCAAGCAACCTTCAGGTTCTCAATGAACCTGCCCAACTCTCCGCAATCAAGCGCTTGAAGGGTACCAGATAACTTTGGGTTGCTGCACAAGCCAAAGCTAATTGTTTGAAGAAGCTATAGAAACAAAACAACAAATGATTCAAAAAAGAATAACCCAACACTTCTCAAGGGACTCAAGAGTAGTGTGGCGGAATTCAACTTCAAAAGAGATGAAGGGAGGTTTAACACTCCAGGTTTTAAGCTTAATAAAACTTCTTCAGTCAAACGTGACTGGTTCCAGAAAGGTAATCAAAGGATGATCAGGACCAGTATGGTTGGATAAAGGGATTGGGAGTGGTGTAACAAACTCAAGAATTCAATTAGTCCAATTCTTCTTCAACCAGAAAAGCTATTGGTTGGTGATAAGGATCAAGGATCAAGGGTTTGAGTATGGAGGCTCAAGGATCAAGGGGAAATCTTAGATATACCCAAATTTTTTGTCTCAGATAAAGGGGAATGAAGCCCCACGGATGATGTATTGAAAGGTGAAAATGATGATGATCCTCCCTAGTATGGTAGGATGTGATGATGATGGTGTGATCTGATCTGATGATGATGGTGTGATCTGATCTGATGATGATGGTTTGATCTGATCTGATGATGATGCAATCTCCTCCAAAATGCAGGGGAGAGCCCCTCCTGATATGGGCAGGAGGCCCTGTTAGACTATGTACAAGAGATACTACAAATGAAGCGGATTTTTTTTTTCTTATTTTCAGATAGAGGTGATCAGAAGAATCTGATCACGCAGGCTGGTGGAAGTCCGGCCTGCCTGACCGGGGTGGGATCCTTTCATCCCTTCACCTATCCTGCGTCCGTCCGTGGACAGACGCGCGCGACAATACCGTATCACACCAACCCCTCACCCAAAGGCAGAAGGGGTGCGAAAGGGGAAATGGATCAGGCCGCCTGCGGGTGTCCGCGCGCGGTAGAAAACACTCTCCACCCCCACCCAAAGATGGAAGGGGGTGGGAGAGTACCAGGAAGGATGAGTGGATCAAATCAAGGCTTGGAGATCAATTGGATTGCCATTGAGAGGCTGAGGACCTGGTGAGCGTTGTGGGGGTGGTTGTGGTCGTCGTCTGATGATTGTGATCTTTGTAGGTACTGGGATGATGTGGACAAGGTGGACCGTTGTAGTTAGCGTTCCTTCTGATAGTACTACTCAAACCACCCAATTGATTATAGGCCGATGAGAATTGGGTTGGGTTGGATGATGGTTTTGATTGGAGGGTGGATAATTGGACCTTCAATTGATCTGACAAGGATGGTGGTGGTTGGATGAGTTGATCTGTTGTTGGGTACGGTGGCTCCAATTGGTGACGGATGAGTGGTGGTGGAATTGATGATGGAAGTTTGGGCTGAATGGGTCTTCGCCCGCACGTTTGGTCAAAAAGAAGGGGGGAGAAAAGAGAGAAGGGATCAAACACAATGCCTAGGGGATGGGACCAAGAGAGGCCTGTCCTAGACTACTGGGACAGGGGAACGCTTGGCAGGATGAGGAAATTGGAGGAGTGATACTGAAAAACAATTCCAATTTTTTTTTTTTTGAATAACACCTAAATAAAAGAATTGTAAAAAAAAATTGATTTTTTCCGCATCTGGTCCAGGGTGTCCAGATTTGGTCACCACAGCGGGTTTCAACCCAAATCCGCCATTCAAAATCAAAAAAAACCACTTATTTCACATCAGACGTGTCAAAGTTTACATGAAATAAGTTGGTTTTTTCAAATAAAGTATTTAAAGGCTTCCGCCACCTGTCCACATCATCCACCCCTGGCTTCCCACCCCCTTCTACCTCTGACCACATAACAAATTTTTTTACCTCCAGCCTCATCAAAAGAAGATTCACCACTCTTATCACTTTATCACTCTCATCAATTTATCACCCTCATCACTTGATCACTCAACACTTTATTGCTCTCATTGCTTCATTGCTCTCATCAATCTACCTCCAACAAGAAATTTTACCCCCAACCTCATCCAAAGAATCCAATCATTGTTTTATTTCTCTTGTCACTTTATTGCTCTCATTACTTCATATCTCTCATCACTTTATCTTGCTTGTCACTTTATCCCTCTCATCACCTTATTGCCCTTAATCTTTCCAAATGGACCCTCAGCCAACCTCCCCCCGCAAGTCCACACAAAATTCCAACACACCAAAGCAAACATTGCCAAGGAACTCCACAACAAACAATCCTCCCCCATTGGCTTCCAAGGGCTCAAGTCAGCTCAAGAGAGCTGATCACATCATCGTGGTCAACTGGCTCAAAATTACCTCCAAATCTGATGCCTGCTTTTGATCAGACAATGAAACATGTGTTGGCCAACCTCCATCTTCTAAGGTAAGTGGTTATCTCCTGATGGCAAATGAACTCAAGAACAAAACAAAAGGCAGGCTGGATCTGTCATCCAAAAAGATGAGGGAGTGATCCAAGAATTATCAAGCCAAGTACAAAAAGGCCCACTCCATGTCAATCTCCACCGGCTTTGGTATCACCAATTCCAATAACGCAAAGGGAATCAACTTGGTGGTTGATAAGTTGGACTCCATTTGTACTTTTTATGTTCAAATGGATGAAATATTTTGAAAGACGGCCAAAATCACCCCTTTAGCCTCTTTTGATCCCCAAAAATCCAATTCTGCCCACGCTGAGGACTTGGCTGGGGGTGCTCAGCCTACCGATGGTGATCCTGAAGAAACCTTTTCCTTGGAGTGGCCCTTATCCAATGCCAAGGAGGATATTCAAATGCAATCAGCTCCAATCACGTCTACTTCCATGTTGATTGATGTGTCAAATCATACCTTGGACCCCTCCCCTCCTTCTTTGGATTGCTCTCTTCCTGGGTTAGCAGATCTCATCAATCTTGCTGATGCGGAACAAGATACTCCTCAGTCTCCATTACCCTCAACATTGGTTCAAGTAAGGAACCAAGCTCTTTTCTCTTCTGTCTGGTTAATCCTGACTGATTTATATTGTAAAAAAACAGGCTCATCAATTCCAGAATGGCCAAAAACTCAAGCCAATGGGACCTCCCACATTGCCTTTGAATACTAGTAACAACTTTCAGGCTCAAAACTCCTCTGCCAAGGGTAAGCAAAAGGCCTCCAATTCCATCAATATCAACCCCAAAAGTAATCAAAAGAGGAGAAACACTTCCAGTTTTCCAGGATTTGAAGAAATCATGGAGAAACAATATTCATATAAGTCCATTGGTGGAATATCCTTGCTTTCAAAATCATGCTCATTGCAAATCCCCTGCAAAAAAAAGTCAAATCACAAATTGAATCCAAAAAACTTGAGTTTGAAAAACAAAAGTGGGATTTTCAACCGGCCATGGATGTTCAAAAGCAGAAAACCAAGATTTTGGCTCATAAACAAAAATGGGATGCTGAGTGGAAGTTGGAAAAGGCTGAGCTAGAGTTTCAAAAAGAGTAAAAGGAGAAGGATCAACAGCAAGCCCAACTGGAAAAGGAGTGGGAACAACTTGCAACCAAAAAAAAGGATATGGTATCAGTAGCCTTTGCTTGCATTGGTAGCAGTAAAACAGTAGTTGAAATAAAGCAGATAACTCAAACGCTGGGATTTTAAATATATTTTCATGGGTGAAAGAAAAACAAAAAATTATTTTTGATTACAACATTTGAGAGTATTCTTAACCCCCCAACATACAGATCTTTTTTTGTTTTTATTTATATTTTTTTCTGGATTAAATCTGGCCATTTTTCAAGTCCGTACAAGTTTTTTTAGTTTTTTTATTAATATGAAGTGACATGGCCTTTCTGGTATGGTCTGCTGTTTCCACAGCAGGAAAGGTACAGTGCTTGTACTTATTAGCTACCCAAACAATTTTGACTATACCTTTTTGCTTGAAATAAATTCCAAAGCCAAGGTCAGGAAAAACAAATTGGCAATCCAATACTTTATATTTGTCTGTATTTTCAATAAGTTGACCATTTGATTTCTTGGTTGGAACCACAAGTAAAAAGGAGTAGCCAGAGATGTTGCCTTTGTCAATATGAGGAGAGTTTCAAAAAGAATCCAAGGTGAAAGTGATGTGTTGGGAGCAATCAAAAGATGTAGGCTTGGAACCAAATTCCAACAAAGAGAAAGAGGGGATATTGTTGTCCCTCATGGTATCACGGTTTTATTCAAAGTAATGTTTGGCCAAATTTAAAAACATGTGTCCTAGAATTTGGGATACTTTTTTGGCCTTCAGGTTGAGGAAAGCATACTCTTGAGGAGAAGATCTAATAGATGATTTCTTCACATAACGTCCAAATAACTCCAAAGGGTGAATCAATTTTTGCCATCCAACTGCCCAAATTTTTCCACCCCAAGATCTTGAAGGACCAACTGGGTTGACAAATTGTTTTAAACCATGAAGGAAAGTGGTGACAAAGTTGATGTCCTTCTTATCTTTTTCTGAGAGTTTATCCAAGGGCAAAAATTAGATTATTGCAACCAGGGCTTGGTGATCAGATAAATCAAGGACAATTACTGATCCATGGTGGAAGAAATGGAACCATTTGATTGTTTGTTTTGCTTGCTCAAAATCTTCCTGGGTGGGTTTGTGACTATTCTTTTTCTTTTTGGCAACAATTGAAGGGTACAGATCCAAAAGATGTGGTTTCCGACCAGACCAGACCACCTTTTCATTAATATCTTCATCAGTAACTTCCAAAGAAATTTCTGAATCCCAATATTGAGGCCTCTTTTGGCAAACAGCCCTACTCTTCCCACCTCTCTGTATGTTTTTCAAGTCATCTCCTTCCATCTTGTTCCCTTCCAATCCTAAACTTAGATTGGGGTGAGGAACAAGGCGGGATTTGATTTTTTGTGTAACATTTTGAGGGGGGTGGGAGAAAAGTTGGATTTTCCCCAAAAGGGGTCAAATGTTTTCCAAAAAAAAAAAGAAAAAAAAGTCAGTCCAATAGACATCATCAGTAAAAAATGATTAAATAAAAAAAAGAAACCAAACCTGGACTTGAACCCAGGGACACCGGAAGCTGAATCCCCCCCAAAAAATTGGCATGAGTGACCCATGTAACACACCAACAAGCAAAGTTATGAAAAAAATTAAAATTAAAAAAAATGCCTTTCATGGAAAAGAACAAGAGATACCTGAAAAGAAAAAAAGATCAAAAACAAAAAAAAACAATGGAGGTCAGCTCCAAAGAAATCTCCAAAAGACGGTGCAGGAGAAATTGGAGATAAATTGCGTGATTGATTGCAAAACAATAAAATGATTGAGCAATCAAATGCCAATGAATTGGTCAATAAAATTGTGATTGATCAAATGCAAATCAATGGGTTGATCAAATTGTAATTGAACAATCAATTGATTGGGGATCAATTGTTTGATCAATTTATCATTTGATTTTGATTATCAATTAGGATTTGATTGATGTGGGGGTCGTTCAAGCAAGGAAGCAGGAGGAGGAGGAGGAGGAAGGGGGGAGAAAGAGAAGGGAGGGGCTTGCCAGATGAGGAGGGGGATGCAAGTGAGATGATGTGAAGCTGAGAGAGAAGACCTAGGGGGAGTTCAAAGGAGAGGTAAGCAAGGGTGGTTTAGTGAGTGGAAAGAATGAGGGAAGGGGACTCACTGAGTGCGTTGGTGAGTTGGATGGTGGATGTTTTGGGGAGCTGGTGAGGCTGAAAAGGCTGGTGAGGTTGGTTAGGTTGCTGAGATGAAGGAGGTGGTTTGATGAGGAGGAGGAAGGAAGGTGAACAGTGTGTGAGTGGGGTGAGGTGGAAGTGTTGGAGCTGTGAGGTTGAGGGTAGAGGTGGGTGGGCTGGCAAGTGGTGGGGTATGAGGTGGAGGTGTTTTTTGATTTTTTCTAAGTCCACTAAGAGAAAAAAAAACCAACTCAGCCTGGAAACTTGGGTGAACAACCAAAAAAAAAAGTTACTGTGAAGTTATTTTTCACCTATTTAAAAATCAAACATTACTTGTCAAAGCAAGCAAGGGTGAGAGGAAGAATCCACTCTCTCATAGTAGAAGAAGAGGGAAAAGATGAGACAGGGATGACTTGAGGTGGGTCAGGAATATCATCTTCAAATATTTTTTCCCATTCATCTTTGATTTTGGCCAAAAGATTGTGAAGGATTACACAAGTGATAATCCAGTTGATGAGGAACTTCATTTATTTGGGGTTTTGAAGCTGGTTTTGCATTTCCCTTAAGCTGGCCCATCTTCCTTTCAGGACTCCTATGTCATGCTCAATCCAAACTTGTGATTGGGCAAGATGATAGTCAAAATTTTTTTTCCTTGATTGTTAGATGAAAATTTCCAGTATGCTGGAACAATATATTTGCAACTAGCATAAGCTGAATCAGCCAGAAGGTATTGATCTTGGTCAAACTAGTTCCCTGGATTTTGGGAAATTTGCATCCAATTGAACACGTATGAATCATGACAAGAACCTGGAAGGCCAGCATGGAGGGGTATGAACTTCTTGTTGTTATCACAAAAAAGTTGTAGGGCCACGGAGTATCTAAACAACAAAATGAAACATATTTGGTCATTGGTGTGATCAAAGGTGTAATCAAATTCATTGGAAAAGAAACAAATCAGTTGCCTTTTTTTGAAATCAAAATAGTGGTTTCCATCTAGCTTGTGTTTTTGACTCAAGGGGATGGTGGTCCCATCAACAAACCCAATGCAACCAGGAAAGCCTTCATTCTCAATTACTTGAGATATCTCCTTGCTTTCTTCTTTGGTTGGCCAAGAAAGGACTGAGCAATGGAAAGATAGGATAGCAATCATGACTCTTTTGGTGTATAAGTCAATTCTTCCATAACTGAAGAGAATAGATTTTCCAATCAATGGATTGCTGCTCCATTTCCATTTGATCCCAATCCGCAAAGAGAAAAATCAATTTGGATGGTTGGATCACGTTGAAGATTCCAAGAATTGTTGTGGAAGATGTGGTGGTCTTCAATCATCTCCAAATATTTCATGAATGAAGGCAACAAAGTTTGGAATAGTTGCTGGAAGCTTATATTGGGGATGAGATGAAGCTTTTGCCTTTCATACATAAGGTTGTGGAGGGTGTGTATTATTGGAACCATGTATTTCCTTTCCAAAAGAGAATTTAAAGCTAACCAAGCAGATTCCAAATTGGAGCCTGAATCAGAGTCTGAATGGGAGTCAAACAGTAGAAAAAGTTCAGTCAGCTTTTTTGCGTTTTCAACTTGCTGGCGGGAATTTTGATTGGACATGTTGAGAAAGATGGTGATGTGATTTGGGGTGATGAGATGATGATGGGATTTGATTTGTGTGAAGATGGAGATATGGAAATCAATAGAGATGCGAAGCAATGTAGATGAGATGTGTGTGATGCAATGGAGATGCAAACGGTATGGATTTGCTGATGTGGATGGGTTTTTGAGATGTGATGGATGGTGGATGGATGATAATGCATAAATTGCGGGTTCAATGGGGGTTTTGATGTTTGAAATCCACCATTTTTATGAAACCCGCCATTTCAAAATACACCAGTTAGGGGGTATGTGTATTTCAGAAACCCACCATTAAAAATGGCGGGTTTGTTCAAACAAAATGCGGGTTTCTAATGGATGGTTTGCTAACTTTGATACACCCTATTGAGATGATGTTCAAGAAAAGATCTAATCATTTTCTTGAAGTGTTTAAAAAAATTTAAAAAGTAAAAAATGTACTTTTGAAGAAGTAGAATTCAAAATAGAAAAAAAACATCACTCAGGAAATCCCTTAGAGTGTATTTTTTGCAAAGATCATGAGTAGATTTTCAATAACTTAGGAAATTTTGCAGAATTATATTAATTTTTCTTGTAATCTTTTAAAAAAGGGCAAATAATCAGATTTTTTATATATATAGTTTTACCTTAAATACTTACATGGACATTGAAAAACTGGTTAAAGAGTTAAAAATTTTTTAAAATTTGACACATTGGCATAATTTGTGATTTTTTACATTTATTCATAGTAGTCTATCTAATTTCTTAAATGATTTAAAAAAGAAAGAAATAAATGAAGAAATACTTCATTTTCTGATCCCCACAAATTTCATGGGATGGGAAGAATAATGTCCACTTTTTTTTTCTATTGAAACTGATTCATTTTTTAACTTTTTTTTGATCTAATGATTTCATAAAATCACAATCATTTTTATTTATTTTACTTTCTTTATTTCTTTTATTTTTCTTGTATTTTTCTTGTATTTTTCTTGTATTTTTCTTGTATTTTTCTTGTATTTTTCTTGTATTTTTCTTGTATTTTTCTTGTATTTTTCTTGTATTTTTCTTGTATTTTTCTTGTATTTTTCTTGTATTTTTCTTGTATTTTTCTTGTATTTTTCTTGTATTTTTCTTGTATTTTTCTTGTATTTTTCTTGTATTTTTCTTGTATTTTTCTTTCTTTTTTCTTTCTTTTTTATCTTTTGATCTGTTTATTCTTTTATTTTTTGGCTTTTCTGAAAAATGTTTAGGAATCTAAATTTTCACACAACTATCCTTTCAAATCCAAAATTTTATGTTGTCTGGACATCCTGCACATATGCACTTTTCCTTATTTGGATGCAGTTTTGGTATTTCAAAAGTTGAGTTTCTGATAGTGTATTCTTAGATAGAATGTTCTGAAATACCACTGAATTGTCATCAAGATTTTTTGAGGGGGGTTTAAACTCCTCAAAAATGTGTTCAAAAATTTTTAAAATCATAAAAACATATTTTGTTTATTTTTCAAAACTGGGTGAGGTTTATTAGAATAAATTTGGAAACAGTTTAGAATGTTTATTGGTGCTTAAAATTGGCTGGGAAGTGTTCAAAATTGTGTGAGGATTTTTCAAAATTGAATGAGGAGCTGTGGAGCTTGATTCAAGTGTGGTTTGGGGGGTTTAAATATACTGGTTCTATGAATCTAACCCAGGTGTTTTGATATTGTTGAGGTGTATCCCCATCTTTTCCTGTTGGGCACTACCCTCATATCAAAAACCGTGTGAAAATTCTTGGATGTAGACACTCCATTCAAAGTCTGGCCTCCCACCTCCATGAATTCATCCTGAGTCTCTCCTATCCGGGGTCTGGGGGGCTCTTCTAGTTGTCTCTGAATTTCTCCTCTCTTGATTTCACAGCTCTGTTTGCCTTCCTCACCTTTTTCTCTTGTATGAATCTTTCTTCCTTTTTTTCCTCTTTCCAAAAATATCTTCTCCCTTTCATTCATTTTTCATTCCCTTTCTTTCTGTCCTCAACCACTGTTTCTCCATGCTCCCTTGTCATCCTGTCAATCACCGTTTCCTCAACCCCTCACTGTTGTCAAGGTTCCTCTATTGATCTCTGCCTGGCAAGATGGCTCGCAACTTCCCTCAAACACTGGCGGGCCTGACCATGTTATCTCAACACTTTGCTAGCACCTCTTGTCTCTAGTTCTGAAACCACTCTGTCTTGTCTGCTTGTCTCTGAATAATTTTCGTTAACTTGTAAAAGCTGTTGGTCTTCTATTTTATTTCATCTCACTTCCCATGAGCCTTGATTGTGTTTCTGACCTTAAAATCTATTCTTTTGGTTTTGAGCTCTAAATTTAATTTGTAAAAAATATTATTATGGTTAAAAGCCAAAACAAACACCGCCGCCCTTGACTGGAAAATTGAACAAACCAGCAGGAGCTGCCAACTACTTCCACCAGGTTGCGCTGAAGGCCACTGTCAATTCCATTCCTCCACTCAACAAAGAAAATTATTCTATGTGGCGCCATAAGGTCCTCATGCTATTCAACCTCAAATATATCAAATATGCTATCACTAGGAACCACAGAGAGCTATCTATGAAACAAGACAGAGAAATCAAGGCTATTATTCTATCCAAATTGGACAGCACAACACACGCAAACGTAGTCAGCTCCTCAAATGTAACATCTTCAATACTTCTCTGGGCTGAGATAACCTTTTGGTTTGCCTCCTCCAAGACTGTCAATAGGGCAACGGTGTTCAACCCAATTCTTCATGCCATTGAAGGATTTTTCATGGACACAAGGAGGGCAATTACCAAATTGGAAGACATTGGAAAGAACTCCCCAACAACATCCTTGCGTTCCTAGTACTCTTCAAGTTTCCACCCACCCTAGAGAACCTTAGACAGCAGATCATGCACATAGAAAAGAATCTAACTGTTGATGTAGTCTTTAATCATCTCATTCAATAAAATAACAAGCAAAATGACCAGCAGAAAACAACTAAGTCCCCCACCAACGTCTCCCTAGTGACAACCAAGAATAAAACAGAGAAAGATGACAGAAGAGATAAGATTCAATGCATAGAAGGCTACCATGATCCCAATGCTCCCCACGCTGAGTTGTCCTGCTTCCATCTGCATCCTCAAATAGCCCCCAGATGGTGGGTCAAAAAGCAGAAAAATTGGAAAAACAAGATAAAAAAACCACCCGCCATCAACTATCACGCTCTCTTAACTCTTTGGATCAATGCAGAAAATAATCCAAATCTACTCCTAGACTCTGGCACCAACATCCACATTTTCAACAACCTCAAGTACTTCTACAAAGTAAAGATGCAAGAAGAGAAAGAGGAAATTAAAACTGGCAAACTCAAAGCCAATCTTAAAATTCAGGGGACAGGCACCGTACAACTCAAATTGAATGACTCAGTGGTCACCCTGGAAGACTGCGCTTACTGCACAGATATTGTGGTCAATCTAATCAGCCCCGGCCAACTTGCAAAAAGGGGATGCATCCTTGCCCAGCATCAGGAGCAATTCTTGGTCACCAGGAATGGTCTCACAGTCCTGAAAGGACTGATTTGAGACAATCTGTTTGTGATTGAGAAGCCCCAGACAATAGTTCAAGATAAAAAAGTCTATTAACTCACTCAAAACTCAAACCCCGCAACAGAGGAAACTCAATCTCTGACCAATATCCATAGGATGTATGGTCATGCCTCCATATCTACGCTCAAACCAATCCTCAAAAAATATTTTCACCAAGAAAGAACTGAAAAACTTCCAGTGCAACAGGTGCGTCAAAAGCAAGATTACTCTGTGCCCTTTCTCTGCTGCATTAAACCAGCAAAAAAAATCACTTGAACGCATCCACCTTGATCTTATTGGCCCAATTACTCCCCAGTCAAAGGCTGGAAATCAATAAATACTCACACTAGTCAACAACTACACCGGATATCTTGCAGCTTTTCCTCTAACATCCAAGGGCAAGATGCTGGAGACAATAATCAATATTATTGAGGTGGAATTCAAAAGATTGAACTATTAACCCTCTAAAATCTACTCTGAAAAAGGAATGGAATTGGTTAACTCAACTCTCAAAAGTTTTGCTCAATCCAAGCCCATCAAACTCCTCACCTCAGAACCATACCACCCTCAACACAATGGCTTTGCCAAGAGAGAAAACCAAACTATAAAAGAGTCAGCACAGGCCAAATTGTCCTCCTCTCAATTGCCTAAGAACTACTGGAATATAGTCACAAGGAGCTGTTGTTTTATGCTCAACCAGATACCTAAGGAAGGCAATGATCAGTCCCCCTGGGAACTCATTTTTGGAAAAAAGCTCCCCAAAACTATCTGAGACCTGTAGGCTTTCCTGTGGTCTATCTCACTAATCACACCCAAAAAT
Organism: Puccinia polysora; assembly: GCA_025617555.3. Taxonomy (NCBI): domain Eukaryota; kingdom Fungi; phylum Basidiomycota; class Pucciniomycetes; order Pucciniales; family Pucciniaceae; genus Puccinia; species Puccinia polysora. The sequence goes on from CM062623.1 coordinate 40,899,912, forward strand.
GGAGAAAATTCAACAAAAAAGGAACCATAGGAGTCTTAGTGGGGTTAAATCCCACTTTTAACTCCTATTTAATCCTTAACTAACTTGGTTCTCTTGTTGAAACTAAGCACGTCAGATTTCTCAAGAACCACCCAAACCACTTCCCCCTTCTCAAGCTAGCAGATCTGGTCATATTCTCTCAAGCGCCTCAAAAACTCAATGAATCTGATTTCTCAAATGCCAACAAACCATTTGTGACTAGAGATCCTGGAATAGAAGACTTGGAGTCATACTCCCGTCAGAATCTATCTGACTCCCTTGAGTCCAAATCTCACAACTCTGATTTATCCAAACCTCAGAAAATTCCATCCCCAGAGCCCATCATCCGTGAAGTGAATCAATGACCAAGACAAGAAATTCAAAAGCCCCAACAACACAGTTTCCACCACTACTACAAACAAAACCTCTTACAAGGCAGCCCAAAAATGTCAGGAGTGACCAAAGTGGCAAAAGGCCTCTGAAGAAAAGTTAAGCTTGATTGAGAGTCAAGAAGCATGGGATGAATATCAAAACACCTTTGAAAACATTCTCAATACCACCTGGGTCTTCAAAATCAAACAGAATTGTCATGGTGAACCTGTCAAATATAAAGCCAGATTATGTGTGCAAGGATTCAATCAAGTATTTGTAATCAACTACAACAAGACATGGGCTCCAACGGGAAGGCTGAGCTCACTACGGATTACTCTACTATATGGTCTAAAGGAAAGAATGAAATTCACTCAGTTTGATGTTAAGGGCACCTTCTTACATGCACCACTAGAAAAAACAGTTATCATAAAGACACCTGAAGGCTCACAAAGAAAATATCCCTACTTAAAGCTGAGGAAATCACTATACGGCCTGAAACAATCTCCAAAGAATTGGTAAAAGACTCTAACAGCATGGATCAAATTGCAAGGATTCCATGAATCTTTGAGTGATAACTGCCTCTATATCAATCCGGATTCCAAAGAAGTTCTCTACTTCCACGTGGATGGTTTGATTCATGTGGGTAGTAGCAACGTCTTTAAATGCAAATTTATAGCTTGCTTCAAACATTTTTTCCTGTCATCCACCTAATACCATCCTTGGCATGCTCATGTAAGTGGAGGACAACCAAATCCTCCTGAGCCAACCAAATAATATAGATTCTGGCCTTGAAGAACTAGGACTAACCAAATGCAGAGCCACTCATTCTACTCTCACTCAAAACCTGAACATTGAGCCTGCTACAGATGAGGACCACACAGAATTTATACAACTAAACATCAAGTTCCGGTCTGCCATTGGCCTTCTGAATCATCTAGCTCAGTACACCCATCCCAATATAGTGTTTGACATTTCTAGTTTAGCGCGATTCAACACCAAGCCTGGTATGAATCACGGGAGAGAAGCCTGCAAAGTGTGGAAATACCTCAAGAACACAATGGAGCTCAAATTAGTTCTAAAGTATGATTCAAATGCTGAAGGCATTTCTGCCTAAAGTGATTCAACCAGGGGAGATGACCCCAAATTTCAAAAATCACAAAGTGGATTAATCATCTTTCATTACAGAAGTGCAATAGTTTGGGTCTTGTTCAGACAGAAGAACATAACTTACTCATCCACCAAATTGGAACTCAACGCCATGCTTGACTGCTTTCTCAAATCAAAGTGGATATCTCATCTAATCAGCCAAATCCACCATTCTACCAAGATCAAACCCACTATATACATCAACAACAAGGGTCTTGATGAAAAGATAAAGAGGTTTGGCTGCCATTCCAAGTCTTGACACATTGACATCAAAACCAAGGGACTAAGAGAAAAATTCAATAACTCCAAGTTTCAGCTCTCCTTAATCTCAACAAATGATATGATAGCTGATCCACTGAAAAAAGCCTCATCCATCAACTCCTTAAACCTCCTAAAAAATCCGTCTTCAGCTCTCTGGATGGCTGATGTGTGATCTCTCTCCATCTTACCAGTCACAAGGGGTGTTGAGATCTATCCCCATCTTGTCCTGTTGGGCTCCGCCCTCATCTCAACAACCGTGCAACAATTCTCAAATGTAGACACTCCATTCAAAGTTTGGCCTTCCGCCTTCATGAATTACTCCTCAATCTCTCCTCTCTGGGGTCCGGGGGGCTCTTCTAGTTGTCTTTGAATTTCTCCTCTATTCAATTCACAGCTCTTTTTTCCTTCCTCTCCTTGTTCTCTTGTATGAATCTTTCTTCCTTTTCATCCTCTGTCCAATAATCTCTTCTACCTTTCATTCATCTTTCATTCCCTTTCTTTCTGTCCTCAACCACTTTTTCTCAAACCTACCTTGTCATCCAATCAATCACAATTGCCTCAACCCCTCACTGTTGTCAAGGTTTCTCTATTGACCTCTGCCTAGTAAGATGGCTTGCAACTTCCCTAAAACACTGGTGGGCCTGACCATGTTCTCTCAATGAAAATTTTTTATTGATGAAGAAACCAGAAACCAAGTAAATACACAAAGCTAGCGGTAGACAAGATTGGAAGACAATGAAATGGTTGAGTCAGGCAAGGCACAGGTGATGGAGGAACAAGTATGAGAAGCAAATGTTGGGTCTTACCAGGCAGGCATGGAAGAGAGGTTGAGTCAGTCTTGTTTGAGGAGTTGGTTGAGGAAAGGTTTAGTGGAGTTCATGATTGAGGTGTTGAGGAGAGAAGCTGGGAATGAGTTGGAGTGAGAAGAATAGAATGAGAAGGTAGTCAAAGATGGGAGTGATTGGTCTTGGCAAGTGAGTTGAGTTGAGTGTAGTGAGTGAGTTGTGAGTGTTGGATGATTGTTGTTTGTGTTCAAGCCAGTTCAGGTTTTGCAGTCCAGTAGTAGTCATCTGTCTTGTGTAGTCTTGCTTTAGGAGCCGCGCAACTGTGCCCCTTGAGAGTCTTAGGTCAACATTAAAAAACCCCTCAATGCCTGGTGAGACCCAACGGTAAAACAAGTAGAGATGATGAAATGAAAGGAACAAAAAAGGAGTCTGATTTGAGGAAAACACAATAATAATAGAAATATATTCAAAGAAAAAATGGTGAGTCAACTTATGCTGCTTGAGTAAGATTTGACCAGTGGCTTGAGACTGTGAATAGAGCAAGATTTGGTCAGTGCATCTGCCATCATGGATTGCAAGAAAATAAGCTCAATACTTATGTTGCCCTGAGTAAGCTTGTCCAAAATGCCCTTGATTTTGAGGTCAAGGTGGCAAGTTTTCGAGTTTGAGCCAAATTTTTGAACCTTGTTGTCTAAACCGCTATTATCAATTTTGAAGGGAATGGTCTTTACTGTTGTGCCAAAAATATCTTTTATCAGGGCCTTGACCCTTGTGAAAGCGGTCACCCAAGGCATTCAATTTGGCATCAGTTGAGGACCAGGATATTTTCCGTTTCCTGCAGCTTTCCCATGAGATGAGAATGCCGCCTACTAGAAAGAGATACCCCAATTGTGATTTGCAAGTAAGGGGATCATCTGCCCAAGAAGCGTCAGTGAAAATCTCCATCAGTGGTTTTGAAGCATTGAATGTGAGCCTTGGTTGTTTTGAGGTAGAACCATGTCCTCTTTAGCTTGTCCCAGTGGGTCAACCCCAGTTTGGCTGAGAATTGTGCCAGGCTTGAGACCGCAAAGATGATATCTGGACAGGTGTAGCAGGCGATTGTAGTTGAGTAGACCTACTGCTGAAAAAAAATTGATGTTTAATTCTTTGAATTTTTGGTGGTCCTTGTCCAAAGCTGGTTGAAGCTGCAGACCCAGAGTTAGTGGCAAAGCTACATCCTTTGCTTTGGTGCTTCCAAGTTCCTCCAGGAAAGTGCTGATGTGATTTGGCTGAATCAGACAGATCAAATCTTTAACTAGTTCAATCTTCATGCCCAGGATGGTTTTGGGAAGTTGAGATGTTGACCCAGCGAATTTATTTAGAAATTTCTTTTCAAAATTGGCGCTGTCACCAACCAGGATCAGGTTGTTCACATGAAAGAATAGTCTTGCAAGTCCATCTTGCAATATTTATAAACAGGGATCACAATTTGATTCTGAAAAGCCAATTTTTTTGAACCACTTGGTAAGGGTCTCATACCAATTCTTAGGTTATTTCTTCAGGCCATATAGGGATTTGTTGAGTCTGAGGAATTTGGCGGTGCAATTTGAACCTTTTGGGGTTTGGATGATGATTTCTTTGTCTGTTGGCGCATGGAGAAATGCGCTCTTCACATTGAATTTTCAAACGGGAAGTTTGGCCTTCAGAGCATATAGTAAGAGCAGTTTAAGCGTGGAGGGTTTACCAGTTGGTGCAAAGGTCTTAGATTAGTTGAGGCCTTTTACCTGGTTAAATAATTTTATGCAGAGTCTTGCCTTGAATTTGATTGGGTGTCCGTGGCAATTATCTTTGATCCTATAGGCGCAGGTTGTATTGAGGTAGTTTGAGGGAATGGGTCCATGGTAGTTGCCCCATACGTTTAGTGCCTCAATGGTTGATAGATCTGCGTCCATTGCGGTTATCCCTTTGGAACACTCCTCACATGCAAGAGCTTGTTTGTAGGTTTTTGGCTTGTAGTAATGATAGAAACCGTAAGGCTGGGGTCTTTTGACGCTGGATTGGTCTTATAGTGTCCTTGTAGCCGGAGGCTCTGGTCTGCAAACTGGAAGTGGTTGGGGGCTGTAGGAACTTGGGGGTGTGGGATCCAATCTTAAAGGTAGGGTAGCTGAGGTTGCTTGAACAAGATTGTCTTCTTCCAAATCTGAAGGAGAATCAATTCTAGATCCAGAATTTGAAGATTCCAAATCTTGATATTGTTGGTCCTGGTACCCCCTCCAGTGAGGGTTCTGGTCAGGTTGAGTTCTTCCTGAGGAGATTTGGGTGGGATTTTCACTTGCTGGTTCAACAAGGGCTTCCTCTCCCTCTTCTTCAATGGGATACCAGGGTGAGCCTCAATTTTGATGGTCCATCTTTAGGAAACAAACATGCTTTGTTGAAATTAGGGCCCCTTCTCTTGTTAGAACACATTAGGAGAGCAGAAGGGGATTAAAGCCTACTAGAATTCCCTCGCCGCCTTTGTGATCAAATTTTAAAGATTTCCTCCTTTTTGTTAGGAGGAATACGCATGGATTTCCTAATGGTTGAAAAAAGGTTGAGGGAAGTGAGTAACCGTGAACTAGCTTCCAGGGCGTCTCTTCATTCTCTCCTTGTGGTATTTTATTTAACATGAGACAGCTACATTTTATGATTTCATCCCAGATGTTAGCTGGAATTCTCCTGTCTTTGATGATGGAACCAGTTGATTTGACTATGGTTAGGTTGGCTTGTTTGGCTCTCCCATTGTGCTGGGGATGATAAGGCTTGGAAATTATTTGGAAAATATGTTTGGACTGGAGAAAGGAGGTCAGCTTGAGGTAAGTGAATTTGGTTCCACCATTGGAGCAGACTTCAGATGGGTAGTAGCCCCTTTTGTTGAATTCCTTCTCAATGAGGTCAATGAGTACTTCAGCTGTTTTGTTTTTGGATGCCAGTGGAAATGCTGCTAGGTATCCTGAAGCGTTGTTGACCAAGGTCAGCGCATACTTATGGCCATGCTTGGATTGGGGGTTGAGAGGCCCAATGAGGTCAAGGTGGATTAAATCAAACACTTTGTTTACCAGGTTTAAAGTCTGATTGATGTTGGACTTTGTGATCTTGCTTTGAACGCAGTTGATGCATTCAAAATTGGATTGTGCCTATTTGGGTAGGTGCTGTATGAAGGGTTTGATTATCAAAAGTGAGGCATGTCCATACTTTTGGTGGATGTTCATCAGCTTGGCTTTGGGAGAGTTTTACAGGCAGGAATGGTTTGATTGGTTCATTAGATTTTGATTGAACTTTGGAGTGGGGATGGTGTATAGGTTGTTGTTGATTAGACCTGAGAACACTTTAATGTTGTGATGCGTCACTGAGAAGTTGCCACTCTTTGCAATTAGGGTGCACCCTGCCTGGTTGAGAGCGTCAGAAATTAGAAGATTAATGGTGACTTTGGGTACATAGAAGCAGTTTGACAGTTGAAGAGTGAAGTTGGCCCATTGTAGCCTTGCCATCCCTTTTCCCTTGATTCTTAGGCAGGCTCCCTCTATTCCAGTTTTGATTGAATCCTCCTTGTAAGGTGCCATGTTGACAAAGTATTTGCTATTGTTGATCATGTGAACCAAGGCGCCGCTGTCAAGGAGGAATTTTGACTGGGGGTCACCGGGATCAATCCACAAGGACACCAATGCTAGGTAGTGAGAAGTCAGGGTTTTCTCTTTAGCAGTTGATTTTTGCTCTTGCAATTTTGCTTCCTCATCTTTCCACCATTCAGGCGCTATTTCCGGGTGTAGGTTTCAGCAGTTTTTGGCCAAGTGAGATTTGTCATGCTTAGGATTGTGGTAGCCATTTGTGCAACTCTTTCTCTTGCTATCTTGATTTTTGGAGTGCAGTTTTTCAGTTGTTGATGTGAGGGAAACTTTGTTCTTTGAAGCAGTTGATGAATCCATCAAACTTTGAGCTTTTGATTTGTTTTTTAGCTGATTGAGGTGACTGAAAACAAATTTTATGGTGAGCTCCTTGTCAGTATGCATAATTTGACGCTTGAAGTCTTTCATGCTGTTGGGGAATTTGAATAATAAGAGATAGGCAAGAATGTTGTTGGGGAGGATGATTCCAACCTTGACCAGTTTCTTCATGCAGAATTGAGCTCTAGTTGTGAATTTTTTGATGTTCTTGCTGTCAAATCAAAGATAGAGGAAGTTGTTAAACACTCTGCCTTGGTTTGAGGCCTGGAAGGATTCATACTTTTTGATAATGGCCTTCCATAGAAGTTTTGCAGAGTTCTTATTTGTGGGGGTCACAATGCTATTGTGAGTAGTGGATTCAAGTTTTGACATGATTAGGAGTTTGAGTTTGTCATTGATTCCAGGCTCCAGTGATATTGAGTCATCAGCGTTTATAATGTGGGAGCAACCCCTCACATTGAGTATGGCGTCCATTTTATACTTCCAGATGCCGTAATTCTCCTCACCCAGAATTGATATGGTTTCCAGTGCTGTTTTGAGAGTGGCTTTCTTAAAGTGGTACATTTTTATTTTGTGGGCAATGAATGCTTCCCTTGGTTTTGGTTTTTGGATTCAACTTGATGAAGAGCTTTGGCTTTTAACCATGAAAAGGTTTTATTGATGAAGAATACAGAAATCAAGGAAATACACAAAGCTAGCGGTAGACAAGATTGGAAGACAATGAAATGGTTGAGTCAGGCAAGGAACAGGTGATGGAGGAACAAGTATGAGAAGCAAATGTTGGGTCTTACCAGGCAGGCATGGAAGAGAGGTTGAGTCAGTCTTGTTTGAGGAGTTGGTTGAGGAAAGGTTGAGTGGAGGTAATGATTGAGTTGTTGAGGAGAGAAGCTGGGAATGAGTTGGAGTGAGAAGAAAAGAATTAGAAGATAGTCAAAGATGGGAGTGATTGTTCTTGGAAAGTTAGTTGAGTTGAGTGTAGTGAGTTAGTTGTGACTGTTGGATGATTGTTGTTTGTGTTTGAGCCAGTTCAGGTTTGGCAGTACAGTAGTAGTTGTCTGTCTTGTGTAGTCATGCGTTAGGAGCCGTGCAACTGTGCCCCTTGAGAGTCCTAGGTTGACATTCCAACACTCAACACTTTGCTAGCACCTCTCTTCCACCAATCTGTTGTCTCTTGTCTCTAGTCCTGAACCCACTCTGTCTTGTCTGCTTTTATCTGAATAATTTTTGTTACCTTGTTGAAGCTTTTGGTGTTCTCGTTTATTTCATCTCACTTCCCATGAGCCTCAATGGTGTTTCTGACCTTAAAATCTATTGTGTTGGTTTTTAGCTCTCACTTTCATTTGCATAATCTTATTAGATATTTGTTTTTATCTCATCCTTTATTTTCATATTCCCTATGTCCTTCCAGTCCTGGTTTGAATTCTAACTCTTCATGAGTTTATCAGATGTTGTAGACAGGAAGGCAGCGCCTCTCACTCAACTGTGCACGGCTGAGTCAATTAAATGGCCTGTAACACTTGCCTGTCATTTACCTGGCTAGTTGTCTGGACTCTTTGAAATACTTCTCTTGACTTCTCTCTCTCTCTCTCTCTTTCATTCTCATCTTGTTTATATGATTGCACTTGGAACTCATCTCAGGCAAACAGACCTCATCACCAGCTTACTTTGACATCATACCATTGGCTTGACTAGTTAGGGTTGGTCAACAGTTCAACTACTTGAACTCATTAACATGATCACCACTGACCACAACTTTGTGGTAGGTTTCAACCAATCTGTCAACTCAACCTCAGGAGCTGAATTTCTTGTCACCTTACAGTCATCAAGGTATCCTGGGAGGATTGGTCTATTGCTTCACAGTGTGTTAAATACTCTACTTAGTCTGCTCAAGGCCATCATCTAGCCTGTAGAGGTGCCATTACTGTTTTTTCCTATTCTATTTTATTTTTATTCTTCTTTACTGGCTCTTTGCTGTCTACTCAACTAACCATTGGAATACAAACAGCCTGGTCCAGGTTTATGAAACAACTATTCCCTTTAAAAGGTGGATTGTGTGTGTTTAGGGGGGGGGGAAGAACGTCCCTGGAATGTATTCGGGTTCTTCCAGCTCAAATTTCTGGTCCTGCCCTGCTATATATGAGTGCACACTACTGCACTGGGTATCAAAAAATTGACTGTTTAATAATGCTTTGCACTCACATTTTTTAGTGAAGATGAGCTAGTTTCTGAGAATCAACATCAAAATCCCAAGCAATTTCTAAGCCCTCAACAAAATCAATGTTTGCAATTATTTTGAACCTTATTCTCCTGAACATTCAAAAAAATGAGATTTTTAAATAATTACTCAAGTTTAATTTTCCATTATTGCTAAGATCCTATTTAATTATTATTCCTTTTTTTCTTTTTGTTTCTTTTCCTTTCCTTCTTTCTGGTATATTTTAATAAATTGATTCATCCATAACACCATTTGACTCAGAAACAAATGAGCTCAAGGTTTTTATTAAATTCAGTCATTTTTGTTCTGATATTTATTACTTTCAATTCTTTTGTGAGGTAATTTGAATGAAAAAATTTGGATAACCAACATCAATGAATACAGTTCAAAGAAATTGATAATTTTGAATAAGTTGTATCCAGTAGGTTTGGTCAGGTGGTAAACTCCTGCTAGTCATGGTACAGGCAATGGCTGATGGTCAGACCAAATTGGTTGATGGGGCAATAGGCAAGGGAGTCCAATGTTGCCAGGTCATAAAGTCAAAATATTTGTTGATCAACTATGAATGAAAATAAGGTTTTTTACTGCTTTTGTGACCCTCATGATTCTTACAAATAACTTTATATTTATTTTTGAGGAAAAAAAATCTTGGTGACCTCAGTTGAAATCTGCCATGGCCAGGTTGATGGCAGACCCCCATTGTTTGACTTACCACCACATGGCTTTGAGCTGCAACCAACTTTGTTTTAGAAAAAAAACCACTGAGTTGAAAACCCAATCAAACTCAGTGGATTCACCACCAATTACCAATTTCAATTTTTTTTAGTTCCACTATCAAGTTTGAAAAATTGTCACCAATTTATTAAGTTTTTTCAGAAATTAATTAACTTTAAAAAAAATTTCATACAAAATCACACATACAACATATAGAGATTCAAAATGGTCCATACAAATTTCCCAATATTGTATAGGGGATGCATTCAAATTTTGGGAATGTGGCAAAGCCTTCAAATATTGAAAAAAATCTGGGGGAATTCTATAAGGAAATCCTTAAGAATTTTTTTTCAATGTTTATTTAACATAAATCCAGTTTTAAGGTGAAAAGGAGACCACCAAAAGTTCCCAAATATTCTTTCAAACTCTTTCCAGAAGGATGGCTTCAATAAAAAACTTCTTATTTAAAAATGATTTAAGAAAAAAATATCAAAAGTGGACCCAAAGATCAATTCATATATGGTGTTTTTTCTGTTTTGATTTCTAAATATTGGAATTTTTTTTGAAATTTTTAAACCCCTTCAAAAAAAATCTGGAAAATATTGTGGGATTTTCAGAAACCCCTCTCTGCAACTGTTGCATGTGAAATATAATCTCAAAAATGTTAGAATTATAAGCTGATCTGTGTTTTGCCTAAATCTTGAGTGCAACCAGCCTGTCTTCAGTGTTATGTTCCTCACCAATGTTCTCTTTTTGGTGATATCTTCTGTGTCACATTCTTACTCATTTACCTATCTTATTCATTTATCTTGTTCATTCATCTTTTCAACCACATGTCTGCCTTATTTTACTTATTCTATTTAAAGCTGCTGGTTTCCAAGTGAATGATCAACATCTGTTCTGTCTTAAATTGAACCGGAGTGCCCTCCTTGGCTTCCAAGATTGGCTCCTCTTGGCGTCATAGGATTCCTCCTCCACCTCTTCAAATCACTTCAACTGGAGCATCTGACTAAAAATCTCACAAAAAATCCCAAAATTGGAGTCAAAATCAGGAAAATTGTGTATAGGCAAGATGTACAGGCAATTTGAAGATGTATATATTTACAAGGGTAGGTGCATGGAAAATCTGATGCCCTATTCTCTTTATTTTTTATTTTTTTTTCAAGGCTGAAATTAACTTCCTGCATCCTGATTTAATTAGCCAGTCAACAAGGGTTGCAGATGAATATGAATCCAATTTTCATTATTTTCAACAATAACTTTTGCCATTGAATAACACAAATCAAAACCACCTGCATGTGGAATTTGGCAAGGGGCATGATAAACTTAGGCTAAGCTGACCACTGTACCAGTTTTGAAATTGCTGTTGGGATGGTGATAGACTGAGGCTAAGTTTACCACTTTCCAGCTGAAGCTGATTGCATGGGATTTTTTCAGCCAGAACCCATGCAATCCTCAACTGAAGTGGGAACACTCCCTTTTTGAGAAATTTTGCTGCAAAAATGGTTGATTATGCTAAGTCAACCACTGTGCAAATTGAAAGTTCAAACTCAGTAGAGTGGTCAACTTAGGCTAAGTCAACCATGCACCTGGAGACAAAATTAACCCCAGGAAAAAATTATATGCAAGAATAATTGGGCCTATAGCCTATATCAAGTGTAATTTTTCAAAATTTGGAATCAAAGACAATTCAGAAAATGGATACGTGAAAAAATAAAAACAAGCATATCTTTGGTGTATTGGACCAGTGGTAAAGGCCCAGGAGACCAGAATTCAGTCATTTTTGAGGACTTGTCTTTTTGAAAAAACAGAAAAGAAAGAAAAAGAAAGAGAGAAAGAAAAATAAAAAAAGAAAAAGAAAAAGAAAGAAAGAGAGAAAAAATTCAAAAAAATCCCAAGCATAATAAATAATTGTTTCAAGTCAATCAAAATTGCATTGATTTGAACTGCACGCTATAAAAGTTTTGATGGCAAAACCTGCTTCCAAAATTTCTTTTTGATTCTTTTCTTTCTTTCTGAAAATTGAAGGGTTAAGTTTATTTGACATTCAAAAGAATTCTAGTAAGAATTGAAGAGCAAGGACATAATTGTTTACAAGTATGAGATTCTATACCATTTGCTGGTATCAAAAGAAAGAAACTTACTTTTGGGATATCACAATAGTGAAAGGTTGGAATTTGAGAGATTATCAGGATGAGGTTAAAAAAAAGGATAAAACCAAAAATAAGCCTTGCATATTTCTATTTTTAGGGTGTATGAAATTTATCAAACCCCACCATTTTTTTAATTGAAGGTTCCAGAAAAGGGAAATTTTAAATTCTGAACCCAAAACAACCCATTCATGAATCAAAATGGGCTGTGTGGCGCAGTTTGCAACCCATTTGAGTCATGAACAGCCATTTGCAACTCATATGAGTTGTGAATGGCTGTTTGAAACTCATCTGAGTTGCAAAAGTCCATTTTCAACCCATCTGAGTTGTGAATGGCCTTTCACAACTCAAAAGGGGCCCGTGGCACAGTTTACAATTGTTTGCAACCCATCTGAGTTGTGAACAGCCATTCACAACTCCAGGGTTGTGAGAAAAAAATTATAAAATCAAACATTAAAAATTAAAAATCAAAAATAAATTAAATTAAAATAAATAAATAAAAAATAAGGTCTTTAATCACCAAAAAAAATTAAAAACACAAAAAAAAGATCCAAAAGTGCAATGAAATTTTCTTTTTTTGAATTTTTTGATTTTTCAAATGAATTTTTGTAAGTAAAATAATACATCCAAAAATCTGAAACAAAGATTGGAAATATCTTTGATTTTTTAATTAACTTCTGCAGAGCTTAAAAAAACAAAAAAAAAAATTAAAAAGGCAAATAAAAGGATCAAAAACCCCAATGAGAAATTTGGTTTTTTTGATTTCTTTGATTTTTTGAATGAATTTTTTAAGGTAAAGAAATACATCCAAAAAACATGCAAAAAATATTAGAAATTTCTTTAAATGGTTTAAAAACTTAATGAGATCTAAAGGCACAAAAATAAAAATAAAAAGCCAAAAAGAAACATCCCAAACTTTGTTGGAAAATTTGATTTTTTTGATTTTTTGAATGAATTTTTTAAGGTAAAAAAATCTATGAAATAAAACTTAAATAAAAAATAGGAACTAATTTGATTGTTTTAATAAATTTCTGAGGGTTTGAATCAAAAAAAAAAAAATGAATCAAAAAAGCAAAAAAAATGATGCAAAAGTCCAATGAGGAATATGGTTTTTTTGATTTTTTGAATGAATTGTTTAAGGTAAAAGAATAAATCCAAAAATCTATAAAAAAATATTGGAAATAGGATTAATTTTTTTTAACTTTTATTAGAGCTGAGATAACCAAAATTATAATTCAAAAGGAAAAAAGAAAGATCCCAAACTACATTGGAAAATTTGATTTTTTAGATTTTTTGGATGAAACTTTGAAGGTAAAAGAATACGTGCAAAAATCTCTATGAAAAATATTGGAAAGCTCCATGATTTTTTGAAACTTAATGAGAGCTGAAAGGACCAAAAAAACCTAATTAAAAAGTCAAAAAGAAAGATCCCAAACTCCATTAGAAAATTTGATTTTGTGGATTTTTTGGACAAATTTTTAAAGTTCAAAGGATATATCCAAAAAATCTAAGAAAAATTTCAGATTTTTTTTTGGTTTTTAAACATCATGAGCACTCAAAAAAATGAAAATAATAATGAAAAAGGCAAAAAGAAAGGTCCCAAACTACATCAAAAATTGTTTTATTATTATTATCATTATTATTAATTTTTTTATTAAATTTTGAAGGGGTTCTAATTCCTCAAAAATTGTAAAATATGTAGTTTGGGGTGCCTTTTTAACCCTAATTACCACATCAAATGTTCTGTTTGGGTAAAAATAGCCCCAAATAGGCCAAAAGTGTTGTTTGAAACTCAATTGGGTTGCAAATGGTGTTTTGAAACTCAAATGGGTTGCAAATGGTGTTTTGCAACTGAAATGGGTTTCAAATGGTGTTTTGCAACTCAAATGGGTTGCAAATGGTGTTTTGCAACTTAAATGGGTTGCAAATGGTGTTTTGAAACTCAAATGGGTTGCAAATGCTGTTTTTCAACTCAAAGGGGTTGCAAACAGTGTTTTACAACTCAAATGGGTTGCAAAAGGCATTTCAAAACTCAAATGCGTTTGAAACAGTGTTTCACAACTACATCGGGTTGCCAACAGCTGTTTGAAACCCATTTGAAACCTGGGGTTCCAAATTTAATACTTCCCTTCAGAAAAATCCCCAAATTTCTAACACACCATCACAAATCATAAAAACACACTCATTTCAAATGAGATGTGTCAGTACCGGAAAATAAATGGTTTTTTTTAGATGAAGTGTTTAAAGGTTTTTTGAAACCTCAAAAACACATCAGTCCCCGTTGAGGTGCTCCAGAACCTAACCTATAGCCATCAGACTTACTTTTTCTAGCATGAGGACAGCTCCAACCCTCAAAAAAAACATCAAAAATGGATTCCACACCAAAAATAAACCCTAGTTGTTGGTGTGAAGGCTTGACAAGATGGTGAGGAGAGGGATGGAGAGGAAGATTGGTGCTGGGGAAGGCTATAATAGGACTTATCAGAGTTGAAATTTTCAAAAAATTAAATGGCTGATTTCAGGCCTATCATTTTGTTCAAAATTTTATTTTTTTCATTAAAACCATTGATTCATTGTTTATTTTGATAAAAAAATAATTTTTGAAAAGTTCAAATTTTTCCTGAAACAAGCTTTTTAAATTTTTCAAGATTTTAACTCTGATACACCCTAATCTGACTCAAGCAGTCAAGAAGGTTCTTGAGTAATTGGGCCCAGATGAGAAGGGAGATAATCTGATGGTTTTAATTGAAGCAAGCAAACATGAAAAAGTATTTATAAAAAACTAGAGTGCCACAATTTGGGCCTTTGACAAGTAGGAATATCCAATTAGATAAGGTGTTAAAATTTTAACCTTATCCTTGTGTTTCCTAAACCTTAAGTGCAACCATACTTTCATCAGTGTTATATTGCTTTATCAATGTTCACTATTTGTGATATCTTTTGTGTCACTGTCAATCTTTATTTGTTATACTTATTTGCGTTATTATTTCTTGACAACTAGTAAGCCATATTGTACTTACAATATTTAAGTCTGTGTCAGATCTAGTGAAATCCAACCATCCATTCTGAATTACCTTGAACTTGAGTGTTCCTTTGACTCTCTGATCTGCTCCTCTTAGCCTCATAAGACTTTAATATCATCACGTTTCCTTATCTTAACAAGAGCATTGAAATTAAAATTTAAGACTGTGAAAAGCCAAAATGCTCCTGGGGAAAACTTAGCCCAATTCTAAATCTTAAAACTTACATGAATTAATTCTCATCTGGTTTTATAACCCGCTTCCATTAGAAAATCCACTATTTTTTGGTTTTGTCTCTGCTTTAACACAATCTTTGCCTGTTGTTGTGTTTTTATGTGACCTTGCATTGGGAACTATGTTGCAGACTGCGCGCTAAGGATTAGGTATGTTGGGCTCAACAGTTGGGGTGCGCGGGGTCTCATCAGTGGCCACTGCGGGCTCAGCAGTAGGCACTGTGGGGCTCAGCACACCAGGTGCGGGTTGGGCTTAATCAGATGCAGCGGGCTTGCAACCCCCTTCAATGTTACAGACCTAGGGATGGAGCAGGCCTGAACAGGTTTGCGGGAAGGTTGGTTTGGGAAGGTAAGAGCAGGGCAATTGCGGTGGTTATACAAGTGGGGTGGCTGTGCGCAAGCACAGGCCAAGCTGCAGGAACAGGGAAATCACAAAGGCGCATTGGGAGAATACAGGCAAGCGCTGGGGGCTCCAAGTAGGGCGCAGCAGAAGGCTGTGTCATGAGAAGGACAAACCGGATGTGCATAATGGCAGGTGAGCTTCAGGGATTGGGGCCATATGGATATGGGTTAGGGTTAGGCTAGGCTTCTGTTTCTAGGGTTTTCTTCTCATTTGTTTTTGGGCTGTCATTGCACTTGTACCTAGGTTAGGACTGAGAGAGAGGGTATAAATTCAACTACTCTCAGCGCCGGGTTGAGGGGGAGCATCAGGCCCACACAGATTACGGTTTTGGAGAAAGGGATTCATATCTCTATCTCTCAACTTCAGGGTGCATCCCACACCTTATAGATGCTAGGACCATTAACTTCTGAACTTGAGGATAATTTGGGGAGTTCCTTTCTCTTATTTCCACATCTGGGGGTCTGGCCAGGAAGTAATCTTTTGTTCTAAGTCTCTTGAGGGTAACAAGATGCAATGCCCTATCAACACCTCCCAACAATCAGTTTTTCTCCCTTCTCTTCCTCCTCCTCCTCAGGGTCTATAGCCCCAACCCCACTTTCAACCCCTCTTTTTCGTCCCTCTTCCTGGCCTGTTCTCATTCATCCGCAGGATTACCCTCAAATTCAATTCAACACGATGGAAGTGGAGCAATTCATCTTGCAATATGAAGTCAATGAAGAATCTGAAGGCACATTGGATTTGGAAAAGGCACACCTTGCTGTTTTTTTCATCACAGAAAAGGAAAAGCTTTTGGATGTGGAAGGTATTGAAGTCTATATGAACCTTGAATGGCCAAAGCTGAAGGGGGAAATTTTGGGAAGGTGGCAAAAATGCAAAACATGGCTCTGGGGAAGCAACTTTGAGATGGTGGCTTGGGGTGCAAGTGCGCAAAACGGGGTCCAGTCTCAAGCAGAATTGATGGATTATTTGGCAAGGCATTCCCCAGCCCCACCACTGGCAGCCATCCTTTGGGCTAGAAAACTAGCGGAGTTTGCAAGGTACATCAAGATCTTTATGAGCCAAATGTTGCAGCACCGTTGCAGTTTGCCACCTCACCCAGAGAAGGTTTTTCAGCCATCTAGCACACCCGCACCCTGGGCATGCACATATTGTTGCAATAATGGCTCTTGGCGAACAGAAATTGAGAACCTGGTGGAGGATTCAACCTGCACGGGGTTGGTTTTTCCAGTGGGGGAAGGATATGCATCCCTGGCGCGCAAGCAGATTTTGAAGGAATTGGGTTGGCCTGCAACCATGAAGCAAGCGCAAAAGCAGGGACAGGAAGAAGAAGTAATGTTGCAAAGGTTCCTTGGCATTGTCACCAGGGCTGGGTCACAGCCACCGTGGGGGGAATCCAAGGTAGAGGTCTTGGCAGCAGAGGAAAGGGGAGGTGCGGTGGATAGGATGGAAATGGATGTGGGGGAGAAACCACTGCCAGCTGCTCCAAGACCTGCGGTGCGGGGTTTGGGAACCAATGGGCAGTGGACAAGTCTTTCAGAGAAGGAGGAAGAAGCAGAAATAACACGTGTTTAAGGAACCAATCTTCAGTGGACAGGTCTTGCAGAGAGGAAGGGAGTGGTGGTTATCATGAAGGGGGGGACAGGAAATGGGATTCTGGAGTTGGCAGTGGTGGAAGGGATGGCTCAGGCGTCAAAGTATTGCAACCTGTGAAAGTTTAAGTTGATGCTTTGGTTGAAAAGGTAAGGAGGAGATGAGGGGGAGTCTTATGACGCCAAGAGGAGCGGATCTGGGGAGCCAAGGAGGGCGCTCTGGTTCAATGTAAGGAAGAACAGATTTGGATTCATTCACTTGAAGTTCAGCAGACTTAAGTAGAATAAGTACAAAAGAGGCTGAAAAGTGGTTGAAAAAATAGGTAGAAATGAATAAGAAATATTCAATACTGGCCATTAGAGACCGGACATTTTTGGAGGACCACAACACAAGTTGCACTCAAGATTCAGGCAACACTAAGAGTAGAAAAAAATTCTAACACAACCAAGGTCAAGCCCCTTTGATGGCAAGGAGAATGCATGTGGTGTGGAAGGGAGCGGAGCATGAGGAGTGCGGAGAAGATGAGACAACAGCAGACGCGTTGCAATTGCTGCTAGCAAGGGATTTGGGATTGGTGCAACGGACATGCAGGACAGGGCTTCAGGAGCCAAACGGGAAGGTATTGGTTTTCAATAGTTTGGCTGGGAAAAGGGAGTATTGGGGCACATGGGTTTTGGCAGGAGAAAAATGGGCCAGGCGTTTTGGGACAATGCCCTGTGTGGGATTTGATGAAGACGCACACGTCTTTTGTTCCAATGGAGTGGAAGGGTGCAATCTGCTGGTGACAGCAGCCAAGTTGGGGGGGAGCTAGTGCAGATGGTGGTTTGGTGAGCGGAAACACGGGCACGGCATGATTCTGGGTCCACACACGTGAGGAGGAGCCCCGCAAGTGGAAGGCGGGACAAGGAGCAACAACACAATATTTCCTTAATTATCAGAATGGATTGGCACTGGCTTTGGTTTATTATTGTTTCAGGAACACGTGCGCGGCGCAATTCCAGGTCTGTAAATGCAAGGACAAGCCTTGCAAGTGGAATGCGGGAAAAGGAGCAACAATGCAATATTTTCTTAATTTGTGGAATGGATTGGTCTCTTCAATTGGCACTGGCTTTGTTTTATGATTTTGCAGGAACCTGGGCGCGGCGCAATGCTGGTTCCGTACATGCAAGGACAAGCCCCACAAATGGGAGGTGGGACAAGGAGCAATGCCAAAAAAAATATTTTCTTCCTTTTTTCTTGGTCTGTTTCTATCTCTATGGATGGTTGTGATAGGTGCAGATGGGTATGGTTGGAGTGCACACGGGACAAGCTTGCTTTGGTAAGGGGGTGCTCTAGCCGGTTCACAAGCGCAAAGACTAGGCAATCCAGAATGGTTTTTTTCTGTTCTTCTCTCTTCCTCTGGTAGTTGTTCACGCGCCCTGGCTGCTTGGTTTTTGTTTTGTTTTACAGAAAGGGTAAGGGGAACTGTGTGGCAGTTTTTCTTGGGTGGACCAGGTACCTCTCCCGGATGCTTGGGGACTCACAAAGGTGCAATGGACTCAAGGAGCTTTTCTGGGCATTTGCAATTGCACACAGAGAAAATTGGGACTCAGATTTCTTTCTCTCACTCAGAGTGCGGGGTAAAGTCAAGCTAACAATGGGAAGACCTCTGGGGAAAGAACTCAAGTTGGGGGGGATGTGGTGTTGTTATATAGCTTTGGATTGGAAAGTGTGTTGCGGCATGCGCGCTCAGCATTAGGTAGGTTGGGCTCAGCAGTTGGGCTGCGCGCAGTCTCAGCAGTGGCACTGCAGGCTAAGCATGAGGTAGGTCAGGCTTAGAAGTTGGGGTGCGCGCAGTCTCAGTAGTGGCCGCTGCAGGCTCAGAAGTAGGCACTGTGGGTCTCAGCACACCAGGTGCGGGTTGGGCTTAATCAGATGTGGCGGGCTTGCAACCCGCTTGAATTTTATGGACCTAGGAATGGAGCTGGCTCAGCATGGTTTGCGGGACGGTTAGTTTGGGAAGGTAAGAGCAGAGTGATTGTGGTGGTTATACAAGTGGGGCAGACACGCGCAAGCACGGGCCAACCTGCAGGGACAGGGAAATCATGACAGCACATTTGGCGGATACAGGAAAGCACAGGGGGCTACAAGTAGGGCGCGGCGGGGGGCTGTGTCATGAGAAGGACAAACCAGATGTGAATAATGGCAGGAAGGCTTGAGGGATTGGGGTGGTATTGGTATGGGTTAGGGTTAGGCTAGGGTTCTGTTTCTAGGGTCTTCTTCTCACTTGTTGTTGGGCTGTCATTGCGCTTGTACCTAGGTTAGGGTTGAGAGGGAGGATATAAAGCCTGCTACTCTCAGAGCTGGGTTGAGGGGGAGCATCAGGCACCCATGGATTATGGTTTTGGAGTAAAGGAATCATATCTCTATCTCTCAACTTAAGGGCGCATCCCACACCTTACAGACGCTAGGACCATTAAATTCCAAATTTTAGGATAATTTGGGGAGTTCCTTTCTCTTATTTCCACACCTTCTCTCTTCCTTAGTCTCTTTGATCACCTTTAGTTGATTGTTCTCTTAAAACCAATCTTGGTTGCACTGATATTCCTGCTACCACAATCAACCTTACATACTTCAACTCTGGTTATCCTGAAATTTTTTCCCTTGCTTTGCCAATGTCTCCATCTTCCTTTCTTGGTTGTTGCTGTTATAAGATACTAGCTTGATCATTCCATCAATTACCTTGACTTCTCTCTCACCATTATTTGATCTAGTGCCTATTTGTCTTGTGGCTATCTCAATTGCTTTTGAATTGTTTTTGATGTGATTTCAACCCTGTTAGATTCATTGTGCCCTCTCAGTTATTGTATATTAGATTGTTTGATCCATAAACTTCCAACCTTTTTTATTACCACCTTTCCATCTCTGTTGCCACAATTTAAACAAAAAATCTTGTGCCTTTTCATTGTCTTGTTGGCTTGGTTTCCCTAAAATTGCTGATAGTTGCCACCTCTTGTCCGCGCGTGCTTTCTCTTTTGCTTTTATCCACTCAAGCCAATCAACCCATCATGTTAATACTTTGGCTGTTTCATCCATTTTCTTGTTTTACTACCTTGCTTGGTCCTTCACGTGGAAATCTTGCTCCTGCTTATCCTGTTGCTACTTTGTCCTGCGCTTTCTCAATCCACTGCTTCCTCAGTTTTCCATATCATTTTTTGGCTTGGTTGATTCACCCAGTATTTCCCCTACTCAAGTAGATTGATCCATTGCTAAATCAGCTTGAACAACTCATCAAGTATTGATCCTGTGTCTTCTTATCCTTACATTAGCTTGTCCTAATTATATTTCAATCTTGGAACTGCCTAGAAGATTTGCCCCGTACTAGTTCTTGTTGCATTCCTTGCACATCCCGCTTCTTTTGGGTCTTATTTTTAACCCATTTCTTGTCCTGAATTATCTCAATTGGGACAACCAATTCCAAGACCTTTGTTCAACCTCACGTCTTATCAACTGCTTCTCCCTGTTCTTTGGTTTGGTTGTAAAATTCTGTGTCTCCTACCATCCTATTACTATTATGCATGAGGTTTTGTTGCCAACTTATAACTTCTCCACCATTATTTCTCCATTGTGAGAAAATTTTTAAGTATGGTTGTTGTTTCTAATCAACCGGGGTTCAAAAATTCAAAATGTAATTTTTGTGATACTTGTTGATGTGATAGACTCTACTGTGGTTCAATTTTAGTTCAAAAATCACAAGATCTCCTTCCTCTCTAATGGGATAGGCCCTTATTGCAGTGTTAAAAAATATTTTCATTCTAAGTTTTAATTTTGGATAGAATAGACCTGCAAGATTTCAAAAGTCCTCAATTAATCAGTTTGTTTTATTTCCCTCAAGCTTTAGGCAAAGGGGTTTTTTTGAATTTTAGCCTGATCTTTGTGTTGACTAAACCTTGAGTGCAACCATAGTGTCATAAGTTTTATATTCCTTTATCAATTTTTACTTTCTTGTGATATCTTGTGTTTCACTTTCAATAATTATTCATTATACTTATTCACTATATTATTTCTTAACCACTAGTCAGCCTTATAGTACTTTCACTATTTAAGTCTGTGTCTGATCTAGTGAAATTCAACCATCCGTTCTTACTTACCTTGAGATTGAGTGCCCCTTCAGCTCTCTGATCTTCTCCTCTTGGCACCATAAGACTTTCATCTCATCCCCCTTCCTTATCCTTTCCAGAGAATTGAAATTGAACTTTAGCATAAGGAAGATGGAAATGGTGGAGGATAGGAATGTAACAATAATATCACTTAAGCTATGGTTAATTATATTTGTGTATCAAGAGCTTGTGACATGAATCAGATGGTGTGGCTGGAAGACTATAGGTTCCAGACATGAAAGTGGCCTATACAACTACAATTATCTCAAAACAATAAGTTGGTTGTGACAGCTAAAATTGTCACAAAAATACAATAATGATTATAATGTTGGTCAAGATAGTCTATAAGTATCTCAATCATACACAATGATAAATTAATAGGTAAGCGAGCTGAAAGAGGTTGGTGAGAAGAAATGATGGAGGGGTACAAAAAACAAGACTATTCACCCATCCAAAGTACCCATTTATCTCTTATGGATTAGAAGATACAGCTGAAAATTGACCCTGGCCTGCCAACATCCATAATAAGGTGTCAAAGATCAGTGAAAGACACACAGAAATACAAGTGAAACTCCCATAACATCCAAGTGAAAGCTTATATCAACAAAGCCACAACTTGGAAAAAATATATGCATACCAGAAGTGATTATGCAACCATCCAGCACAGCATTAATCATAAGGCATCCCAGATGGAAAACCTATGGAATGTTCCAGAAAAGCAGTTCTACTGTACCACCCACAATTCAACCACTCCAAAAACCTAGAACCACAAGTCAGCCAGTAACAAATTTCACCACCCATCATAGATTTGGTGAAAGGTGGAACACCCCCTGATGTCTATAAATAGAGGGCCTATATCCAGACATTTTCCCCCCATCCCCCCAGGTACTCAGCCTGAGGGGGTAACCCCTTATAGAAAGGTCACCCCTTATAAAGAGGTCGCCCCTTGTAAAATTTACCAGACCCTTATAAAAGGTACTGAAACCTTTTAAAAGCTGCTAAACCATATAAAGGATAAAAAACCCTTTATAAAGATATCGAAACCCTATAAAAGGATTTTGACCATCACCAACAATCAGCCTTTATATAAGTTAATATCACCACCATCAACCCATTATCCCATACCTTGACCATCATCATTGACTATCATCCATCACCATCATCCATCATCATTATCCACCACCATCAACATCACCATCCATTATCATTACCTCATACCCTTGAACATAACCCCCATTGCCCCATAACTTGAACATCATCAACCAATTACCCCATATCTTTACCATCACCATCACTATCTTCTTCATTATTAATCATAATCACCCACCACCATCATCCCCTATCTTCAACATCATCTATTTCCATCATCCATTTTCATCATCCATTTTCATCATCCATCATCATCATCATCATCATCATCATCATCATCATAATCATCACCATCCATCATCATCACCAACATCTATCATCATCATCACCTACCTTGACCATCATCAATCATCATCATCCACCATCATCATCCATTCTATCACCATAATCCATTGATACTGTCATAATCATCCATCCATAATATGATCATCAAAAATCTATCCATACTATCATCATATAACTTCATCACAATCAGTTATCAAGTATAGGCTTAGACATTTAAATCTTATTTAATCATTACCTGTAACATCAAATGAGTATTCATCAGTAACCAAATAAAAAAATATAAATATATAAAGGATAAGAAAATATAAAATATTATTTGTTACTCAGCTTCTATCCTCCAAGTCACCCATTGGTTCCATCATTTCTTCCTTATCAATCTCAAAAATATTGATCCTAGTTCTGATTGAGACTACTATATTAGCAACTATATTTGAAAATAAGCCACAAATATCTTTTATTTTATTGTTTTGAGACTTAATATAAAATTAGATGGGCAGGCAATTCAAAATCAACCTTAGTATTCCTCTATCTCATCAATAGTTTTAGTACTAAATGCCCCCTCATGTGACTGCCAGCAAGCTATTTGCTAAACTTAACCAAATCCCAAAGGAGTTTTTAAAACATAATAACCCCCTGGTGTGGTGGTTATTTATAGACATGGAGGCAAGTAGGCTCACCACTGCCGTATCAAAGTGCTTCTTGCCAGACTGCCAGTCTGGCGGGGCCACCGCCAAGAGTAGCCACAGGGGGGCAATCAACGTATGCGGCCCCAGAGATGCCGGAGGAGTAACAAGGGAGTGGAGTGAAAATTAGGCCAAGGGACTACCCTGCAGTTAGGTTTTGTCCAGAGGATGTTCACCAAGTTATGGAAAAGTTCAAGAATGCGGCCAACAGCAAAGGCGAAAATCACTTTGACCTGGTCTGGCAAATATTCAACTTCATTCTGGATGAGGAGGATCTGCGGGAGGTGGAGGATATGGTGGGTTTTGGAGAATGGAATTGGGAAAAGTTGCGTGGGGAAATATCCAAAAAATAGGGGTCACAGGAGCAGAGGTTCCGCAAAGTGGATCTTGAGCGTCTTGCAACCAAAACGGTGAAGGAAGGAGGTGTTTCCTTGAGGACGTCGTTTTGTGTGTATTGTTCCTCATTTGATTGCATTTTGAAGTACCTTGTCCACAACAAAATTTTGGCGGAGAATACTGGCTCTGTCAAGAGGACCTTAATGTGGGGGCTTAGCTCCAAGTTGCAAAGAAGGGTCCAAACAAAGCTCTACAACAGAGGATTAATTCATAGGTTGCAGGGCGGAGGGGTAACCCTACTTCCAGAAATGAAGGAAATCTGCGTGGCCATCATAGGCAAGTTGGAAGTAGCGGAACTTATGGAGGAAGAACCAAAGGGTTTCAAGAAGAAGGATGTGCAGCTGAAAAGGGTACAAGGGCCAGTAACACCAAAGGAAACTGCTGAAATAACAGAGAATTTTAACAAAATGTGTCTTTTCTGGGGGAAGCCATAGCAAAGCCAGACGCTACAGTCCCGGATCCACAAAAAAAAAGTCTCATGGATCAAATCCGGGACCACCAAGAGCCCCACCAAGGAACAAAGGCAAGCCTTGCGTTTTCCAATGCTATTACTGCCGGGAAGACAGTAATATTAAAAGGTTGTGTAAAGATCTGAGTGCAGACATACAGAGCAAGATAGTTAAGACATATGCAAGGGAATGCTCTTACCCTTCAAGAGAAACTATACCGGATATGCCAGAGTAACCTTCACCAAAAGATCTGGCTTGAGTGGCGTCAACAGAGAATAAGGAAGCTACAGCTTCAGCGGGGTATGCTTTTCCTTTAACTTGGGAACCCCCAGAAGTTTTGGCGGAGGTTAGAGCTGTTTGCTCCAATGAAAGGAGAATGGACCTTGATGGGCCAACTCCTCCAAAAGCTCTGGAGCAGGCAGTTGTAGTCAAAGTGGGGGGATCCTGCAGGAGGGATGGAGAAGTAGCAAGGAGAATTTGCGGAACAGATCACCCAGTTTCCCTAACTTTTAAGGAGCTAGTGGCAATCTCACCAGTAATGACAGAGGAAATTTTTGCGGTCTTCAAGCATTTTGCGGGGAATAAGGGGGACAACCCAAAACCCAGGGAAGAGGCAAAGGTTGGTTCTCTCAACATGGGGGAAGATGTTTTAGGAGTTAGCGGTGCTATGATGTGCCCTTTTGCATATTTGGAAATGCGGATCAGAGGCAAATGGCTTTGGGCAATGGTCAATAGCGGTTCAATGGTAAACATCCTTGAAGTTGGAAACCAACGTGGGATTGGTCCAACACAAGGAAAAATTTGGGTTGCAGACTTAAGGAGGTTTTAAATGGGTGGTCAAAGGGGTGGTGGAGCAGGAAATGATGGAAGTGGCAAAGGTATTGGCTTGGCTTTTGTATTTGGTAGTAAGGGGGTTGGAGGTCATACTTGGTAGGCCGTTCCTTTTTGCCTTCTGGGCATCTCTTGGCTTCTTTCCAGATACTAGGGATGAACTCCTTACTGTCGCAGATGCCTTGGGGAATATGAGACAACAATCTGTTGGCCTGAAAGTGGTTGATGGGAACATTGGAAGGGCTGCCCTCTTTCAGAAGGCAGCCACAACAATTTGCCTGAGGATTTTCAAATTTCAGCCGTGTGGCCCGTGCGGGGAAGGCTCTGTCCTTGCGCAGAAAGTTGAAAGATAAGAAGCAGGGAGGAAGAAACCCTGTAGCGGGGTCCAACATGCTTTGGGCAGTATGGAGGCAAGCAGGAATTGGCACAAAGATGACAGGAGCAGGGATAGGATCAAAAGTGAGTCCTTCCTTTTATGCACCTCCAATGGGTGTCAGCACAAGCAGCTTCCCTTTTGCCACAATTGTGAGCAACCTGGGTTTTGTTTCAGGTTGGCGATTACAAATAGAGGAGAAAGCCAAGGGATTGAAGTTGGTTGAGGTGTGGGTCTTTGGTAGTAAATAAAAACCGGTTGCTAAGAAGGTCCAACGGCAGAACAAGCCAATGCCACAGGACCTCAATTTACCAATGAGGCCTATCCATTGGTCACGGGACCCTTATGAGGCGCCCTTGACACCAGCAATCCTGGAGAAGGATCCAACAGGCTTGACAGAGGAGCAGATGGTGGAACTCAACTTTGGGCCAGAAGGGTGGTTGCAAGAGGAGGAATTACAATTACTCAAGGCGGTGATTGTCATGCAGAGGAGGGCCCTGTCCTTTGCTCTGGAAGAGCAGGGGTTACTCAGGCATGAGATTGCGCACCCCTACCCAATACCTAGGGTGCCCCACAACCCTTGGAAGATCAAACCCATTCCTATTCCAGTAGCGGTTAGGGATCAGTTGACAGAGTTGGTGCGGGAGCGTTTGTGGATGGGTCTGTAAAAGCCTTCTTGTTCTAGTTATTCTAGTCCAAGTTTTGCAGTACTAAAGCAGGAAAGGAAGAGTCTGGGGATTTTACACAACCTGCAGAGGTTAAACTTGGTCACAATCAGAGAGGCTGGGTTGCCTCCACAGGTGGAGGAGTTTGTGGAGAATATGACAGGAAGAGTCTGCTACCGGTTAGTAGATGTCATGAGAGGGTACAATCAGCGGGAGCTACATCCAGAGTTCCATCCAATGACGGCATTTGAAACATGCTTGGGGCAACTTCAGTTAGCATGGCATCCGCAGGGGGAAACTAATTTGGTAGTGGTTTACCAGGTGCAGATGAAGTTCTGGAAACAGTGCGGATATTCATTGATGATGCGGGTATCAAGGGGCCACAGAGCAATTACAGTGGAGAAACTATTGAGGAAATTTGGGAATCAGGCGGTTTCTCTGGTAGTATGCACCAACTTTGGAAAGAATCCTGTTCCGGATTGAGGAAGCGGGTTTTACCATTTCCGGTAAAACATTTTGGTGTGAATTCTGGCCTTAGAAGTCCTTGGCCACAAAATTTCCAGAAAAGGGAGGAAAATCACTAATTTCAAAGTAAAAAAGTTTTGTAATGGCCTACTCCGCGGAATGCTACTCACGTTTCCCAGTTTTTAGATCTTTTTGGATGGGTACAGATCTTCATTGAGTGTTTTGCAGAGATGGCTAGCCCATTTCAGAAACTGATTAGGAAGGGGGCGGAGTGGGTGTGGACGGACAAATGCAATTGCCCTTTCTGGGAGCTGAAGGAGATTTTTTGGCAGCAGATACTGTAGAAGGACCTTGGCTACGGAAAAGGAGGCATCTGCCTAGGGGTGGAACTGAGCAAGTTTGGTTCGGGCGGTTTGCTGACGCAAGAAGAGGAAGGGGAAGACAGGCCAGCACTCTATGAGTCGGTAACCTCTTTGGAGGTAGAATCTTGGTGTTTGCAGCCCAAGTTGGAGTTTTGTGGAGTAGCAAGGATTGTGGGGAGATTACAGCATGTGCTGTGGGTGATTTATTTTGAACTCCTGGTGGATGCAGAAGCGCTGGCTAAGATGATCAATTCCCCTTCTTGTTAAAATACGTATGCACTTACGCATGTGCTACGTATAAGTTTAATTCAAACGGGATGCACATATGGACCTCTCTGGCCCATTGGACACTCACACGGACCATACGGGCCTGTGTGGATGTCGCAGATTCGGGGAAAATGGCCTAAAAACGTGTGAAACAGGCTCATTGGTACATGGGCCCAGTGAGGTATATGGACAAATACAGCCAGATGGGCTTGTATGGGCATAATTGGGACCAAGGTTTATTTTGGACATACTTGGCCAGATGGGCTAGCCCACCCAAAAGATATTTTACTTAGTTTTTGGGCTTGGGGCTGCCGCCCGTGTTGCAGCCCGGTTGGGGCTGCTGCCCACGCCGCGGCCCGCTTGGGGCCACCGTTTTTTCCGGGCCCAACGGCCCCCGCAGGGCTGTTGTAGGGGGCAGCGCTGCTGCTGCGCGGGGTGGCCGGCGGTTGTTGGAGCCGCAAGGCTTGGGCAAACGGCCCCGGCTCCTCCCCCTCCCCTTGCTCCCCGTTGCAAGGAGGAGGGGGAAGCCCGGCTGGGTTGAACCAGCCAGCAACCAGTCATGGTGGGGGGGACTTGATCACCCCCCCACCAAAAAGTGTGGCTAGGCCGGTTGCATTGAGGCAACCGGCGGTGGGGGGGAATTGACCACCCCCCCACCATAAAAGGGGCTCTCTCCCCTCCTCTTTACCAAGGGGGAGGAGTGATGGGCTGGAGGGGACCTGACCACGCCCCAGCCCACCTACCATAGCAACGCCCTGGGGGTATCAACCCCCAGGGCCCCTGGTAGGGGGATTTTGTTAGAATCCAAAATGTAGTTGTGCACTATGGGATTTAGCCCATGACCTCAACATTCATGAGTGATGCTTTAACCACTAATCTAAGTGCGCCATTGCCGGATGGGCCATTGTGCCTGTCCACTCAACAAGGGTTTGCTTGGATTTAGCTGTAAAGACCTGATGTGTTTTTTGACAATGCTGTTCAGGCTTTCAGTACAAAGACTTAGAACCCTTGGATGGCAGTCTGCATAAGAGCAGATTTGACTCCAACACTCCCCCTTTCTCTGTGCAGGGTGCATACATCTATTCACAACTCAAGTTGGTTCTGGTCATCTTGTCTTTTTCCACCTGTTAGGGTGCGCCGTTTGGCTGGAGACTCTTGCTACCATGTTAGAATCCAAAATGTAGTTGTGAACTATGGGATTTGAACCCATGACCTCAAAATTCATGAGTGATGCTTTAACCACTAAGCTAAGTGCGCCATTGCCAGATGGGCCATTGTGCCTGTCCACTCAACAAGGGTTTGCTTGGATTTAGCTGTAAATACCTGATTTGTTGTTTGACAATGCTGTTCAGGCTTTCAGTACCAAGACTTAGAACCCTTAGATGGTAGTCTGCATAAGAGCAGATTCGACTCCAACAGATTTGACCACCCCCTCCAGGGACCTGTGAGAAAGAGGGGGGGGGACAGCATGTCCGCTGGTCACCCCCCCCCCTTCAAGTGTGTCTGAGACTGGACCCAGGTGTGTCCTGGGTCCCTCCTGGCCATTTTTATGGCCAATGGCTGGTTGAATGAGGCAACCAGCCAGCATGTGGGGTAACAGGCTGGTTGTAATAGACAACCGGCCAGGGTTTTGAACAGCTAAGGGGCTTGTTCAGCCCCATTGAGGTGGAAACACCAGAAATAACCAGAATAGGCTGGTTGTAAGGGTACAGGGACTGATGCCATGTGGGCTGATATAGCCCAAACCAAGTAACAAGGCCAGTAGAGCCTGTAGAGCTATTTTTGGGGCGGAAAATTTGACTTTTGGCTTGTTGTATCATGGGCTCACAAGAGGCCAATCTTTTGTACTTAAGAAGCTCTTCTCCCTGCTGTTTTCCATCATCTATTCATCATCCAATCAAATTAATCAACAATATCATCCAACATATTGCCCCATTTTGAGAGCCAATCAAGCAATTATTGACACAAGGTGTCCAGAATTTCTTTTTCTTTAAATACTGCTCATTTGCCTGAGCTAATTGCTGGCCATAATTTCAACACAATATCAGTACCAACATCATGATTACTTCCAAGCCATCTAGACCCTTGTACCTTACTCTGGAGAACCTCAAAGACCTCAATTTTTCCAAGAAGATGTCCATATCCCTGACTTTAGCTCCACCAAGATAGTTTTGAACAGTCAGAATTATAATGCTTGGGCTGTCCTTATGGATAGTGAGCTGGAAAACATCTGTTTTGGGGAGTAAATGGATGCAGATGACAATTTGATCAGTTCAAAAGTGGAGAAAAAGTGTTATCATCTCATCCTTAGGCATCTTGATGAGAATCATGTGACATGGGTTTCCAATACTCGTGGGTAAGATGAGAGAAGGAGAGGCAGCATCCTTTGGAAGTTGCTTAAGTCCAAGTATTCTGGTGATTCTGTTCACCAGAAGGGTATGGCTTTCAATAAACTGTTCAAGTTACAATATTTGAATTGTAAACAGTTTGTTGCAGAGGCTAGGTCTAGCATACCCAAGTTTAAGTCATCAGGACTTAACATGGATCCTGAGTGTTTGTGACTCTTAATCCTTCAGAAGCTACCAAAGGAGTTTGATCCTTTAGTCAGAATTATTTCTTAATTGGATCCCCTTCCAGGGGAGGAGGATGTGCTGAAAAGGATTGAAAAGGATGATCTTCAGTTCAAGATGAAGCGGGGTTCTGGAACAGAATTTGTTGGAAATACTGAAAAGTCTTGCAAGAAGGCAAAAAAGGATTTGTCCAAGGTCTTATGCTATAATTTTCAGAAGAAGGGGCATTATGCTAAGGATTGCAAGGAGGCCAAGAAGAGGAAGAAGTCCAAAGAGAATGACAAGGAGGTCAATCTCACTACTGAAGATGTTGCAATGGTGGCGTTTGATGGTCCAATGGAAATGGTTGTTGGGGAAGAAGGTCCCAACAAAACGGCCAAAATTGATGAGGATCAAGAAATGGACTTGATTGATTACAAAGTGATTAATCTAAACCTCAAAGATGAGAACATATCAGTGAATGATAAAGCTTCTTTCCTATTAGGAGGATTGAAGGAGGATTTTCTTGTTTTGATTGATTCTGGCTGTACAGATCACATGTTCTTTGAACCAAATTGATTTTCGAATCTTAGTGATTACAATGGAGTTGTAAATATTGGTCAGAGAGGCAGAAAAATTCAGATTAAAGGAATTGGAAAAGTTATTCTTGCAAATCACTTGGGTTTCAAAATTTCATTTGAGAAAGTGTTCTATGTACCAGAGTTGCCTTATAAACTTGTGTCCCCTGGAGTGTTTTGGAAAAAATGTTTCCATATTTTTTATCTTAAAGAAGATAAGTTTGTTATTGATATGAACGGGAGAACTATTCTTAGTGGACAGCTTTGGAACAAGCGTTTTTGTGAAAGCTTGTTCAAAATCTCAGCTTTGAGCACTGTTGCTCACAATAGAAGTTGCCATAAGGTAAAGGACAGCAACTATGTGAGAGTTGTACCTTAGGGGCTAAGACTAGAAATGTGTTCTCAAAGAGTAGAGATTGCACTGATGTTCCTAGAGAGGAATTTTCCATTGATTTGGCAGGGCCATTCACACCAAGGTCCCTTCGTGGGGCAAGATACTTCATCAATTTAGTTGATACTGCAACTAATTATGTTTGGGTCAAACCAATTTGATCTAAGGATCAGACACAAGAGGAGGTTTCTGTAATCTCCAAAGTCTGGAAAAAGAATGGTCTAATGAAGAAGATCAAGAGGGTTATTACCAATGGAGGTGGTGAATTTACGAGTAAAGAGTTTGAGAGGTTATTGAAAGTTTATGGTATCATTCATATAGTCACTACTGCAAGTACTCCACAAAATAATGGAATAGTTGAGAGAATGAATAGGACTCTACTGGACAAGGTCAGAACTATTATGTCTCAATCTGGTCTACCAAAGTCCTTATGGGCTGAGTTGATGTGTACAGTCTGTCTGTTGCATAACATTGTAAGTGTTAATTGGAAGAGTCATCATTATCAGTTTTGGAAGTTGTACCCCAAAACATCACACCTAAGAACCATTGGTTGCTTGGTGTATTATAGTGTCCACCATAATAAGATGGTTGGAAAATTAGACCCTAGAGCCAGAACAGGGGCACTTGTAGGCTCTGATTTAATGATTAAATTGTATAGGATCTATTGTCCCGGGACAAGAAAGGTTATCTGTAGTAGGTATGTAAAATTTGGTGAAATTACCTTTCCACTCAAAACAAGTGAAGATGTTGTTGTGAATAAGTCACAGCAAGAAATAGAATTAGCACCTATTTCACTAGCAAAGGCTGAGGAACATGTGGTTCCAGAAGATGAAGAGATAGCAGACGTGCCACCAGAGGGTTCAGTGCCCGCTTCAGGGGAGTCCGTTAATTTGGAACCTGATGAGCCTCCACCTCCAGTTAGAAGGAGTGGTAGGGTTAGAGTAGCAGTTGATAGCTATGGGGAATGGAAGTCCCATTATGCTGCTGCAGTATATGAGGAAGATACATTTCAGGAACAGTGTATGCTCAATGAAGTCCAGAAGTTGAGTTCAGAAATGGTTAACAGGGTTAACCCAAATAGCTTTGGCCAAGCTATGAATTCTGATGATAGAGACAACTGGAAGAGTGCTATTTTTGAGGAATTTGATTCTCTAGAAAATAAAAGTGTCTTTGAAGTGGTTAAGTGGGATTATTTTCCAAAAGGAAAGACCATTGTGGTGTCTAGATTGGTGTTAAACAAGAAGTTTGACACAAATGGAGTTTTGAAAATATTCAAAGCAAGGTGCGTTTCACAGGGTTTGAAGCAGAGAGAGGGTATCAATTACCAAGAAAATTTCTCACCAACTGCAAGGCTGTCCACCTCCAGGTACATCATTGCTCTGGCAGTGGAGGTGGGTGAAGTAATCAGAAAAGCTGATTTTGTAACAGCATACTTGAGTGCAAAACTTGGAGAGGAGGAGATTGTTTATATGTCAATCCCTGATGGTTTTTGTGAATGGTTAGTAGAGACTAAACAAGAAGCGATGAAGAAAATCTGTGTTAGAAGTTTTCTTTCAGCAGATAAAGGGGAATATGTCCTCAAGATGTGTAGATCACTTTATGGATTGAAGCAAGCAGCTAGATTGTGGTATAATACCACGAGTGAGAAACTGATACAGATTTTTTTCAAGATGTCTGAGGCCAACCCTTGTCTTTTTGTAAGAAAGGATGCAATTTTTTTTTGTATGGGTTGATGACATTATCATTATTAGAAATGGTAAAGAGAGAGTCATGGAGACACTCAAAAAGTAATTCAAGATAAAAGATCTTGATCTGGCGCAACAGGTGCTAAGAATGAAAGTCAGTAAGAGCAAGAATGTTCTTGAGTTAAACCAGAGCCATTATGTGGCAGCTCTTCTTAAGCAATATGGCTCAGAGGATGCAAAGGAGTTTGGTACTCCCATGAAGTCAAACATTGGTTTAGAGAAGTCTACAGATGAGGAGTATCTGGATTTTTTTCAATCTGGGAATGAATACAGGTCAGCTATTGGATTGCTTAATTATTTGTGGCAGTGTACAAGGCCCAATCTTTCTTTTGCAATTGGTGTCTTGTCACAATACTTAGAGAAGTCAAGCATGAGGCATTGGTCAGCTTTTAAGAGAGTTAGGAGATATCTTAAAGGAACGCACAGTCTGGGACTGTTGTTTACAAAGTCAGAAAACTTTGATTTGGTTGGTTATTCTGATGCAAGTTGGGCAGATGGTAACACTAGGGAATCAACAAGTTGTTTTGTATTCTTCTTAGGTTAGAATCTGGTGTCATGGATGTCCAAGAAGGTATTGGCAATAAGTCTTTCATCAACAGAAGCTGAGTATAGAACTTACTTAGCAGCTTTACAGGAAGCAAAATGGTTGAGAAAAGTCTTAGAGGATACACATATGCCACAAGGGTTTGGGTTGTTGTATTCTGATAACCAGAGTGCCATTGCGTTGGCACAAAACCAAGTGTTCCATTCAAGAACAAAACATATAATTGTTCAATATAACTATATTTGCAATGCAGTTAACTGAAAAGAGATTGTGTTGAGGTACATGCCCACTGCAGCAATGATTGCGGATATCTTGACTAAGGCTTTAGATAGGAACAAGCATCAAGGCTTTTTGACTGAGATGGGGATGTCAACCCTTTTGGATTAAGGGGGTGTGTTAAAATACGTATGCACTTACGTGTGTGCTACGTATAAGTGTAATCCACATGGGTTTCACATATGGACCTCTCCAGCCCATTGGACACTCACACAGACCATATGGGCCTGTGTGGATTCCACAGATTTGGGGAAACTGGCCTCAAAATGCATGAAACAGGCTCATTGTTACATGGCCCGGTGAGGTATATGGGCAAATACAGCCAGATGGGCTTGTATGGGCATAATTGGGCCCGAGGTTTATTTTGGACATACTTGGCCAGATGGGCTGGCCCACCAAAGGATTTTTTAATTAGTTTTTGGGCTTGGGGCCGCCGCCCGTGTTGCAGCCCGGTTGGGGCTGCCACCCGTTTCGCAGCCCAGTTGGGGCTGCAGCCCATGCCCCGGCCCGCTTGGGGCCGCTTTTTTTTCCTACAGCCCGTTTGCGGGGCCCAACGGCCCGTGCCGGGCCGTTGTGGGGGGCAGCGCGGCTGCTACGGGGGGTGGCAGCTGTTTGTTGGAGCCACGGGGCTGGGGCCAATGGCCTTGGCTCCTCCCCCTCCCCTTTCTCCCCATTGCAAGGGGGAGGGGGAAGGCTTGCTGGGTTGAACCAGCCAGCAACAG
The DNA here is from genome assembly GCA_025617555.3 of Puccinia polysora. Lineage (NCBI taxonomy): Eukaryota > Fungi > Basidiomycota > Pucciniomycetes > Pucciniales > Pucciniaceae > Puccinia > Puccinia polysora. The sequence continues at coordinate 40,933,647 of CM062623.1, forward strand.
GTCATGGGGGGGACTTGATCAACCCCCACCAATCACCCCCCCCAAGTGTGTCTGAGACCAGACCCAGATGTGTCCTGGGTCCCTCCTGGCCATTTTTATGGCCAGGGGCTGGTTGCATGAGGCAACTAGCCAGCATGTGAGGTAACAGGCTGGTTGTAATAGAAAACCGGCCAGGTTTTTGAACAGCTAAGGGGCTGGTTCAGCCCCATTGAGGTGGAAACACCAGAAATAACCAGAATAGGCTGGTTGTAAGGGTACAGGGACTTATGCCATGTGGGCTGATGTAGCCCAAACCAAGTAACAAGGCCTGTAATGCCTGTAGAGCTCTTTTGGGGCGGAAAATTTGCCTTTTGGCTTGTTGTATCATGGGCTCACAAGAGGCCAATCTTTTGTACTTAAGGAGCTCTTCTCCCTGATTTTTTCCATCCTCTATTCATCATCCAATAAAATTCATCAACAATATCATCCAACGTATTGCTCCATTGTGAGAGCCCATCAAGCAATTATTGACACAAGGTGTCTAGCATTTCTTTTGCTTTAAATACTGCTCATTTTCCTAAGCTAATTTCTGTCCATAATTATAACACTACCTTGCCTAATGCTCCCATGAAACTGTGGATTGCATACTTACAATTGTTCAATTTTACGTTCAGGCACCCTCTGGGGAAGGCGTTTACAATTCCTGATGCTTTTCCTTGGCATCTGGAGGTCCGGCGCATGGTGCAAGGGGATTTGGATGTGGAGAAGAAGCTTCTGACAGTGGCTGAAATGGCTGCGGAGGTTGGGAAACTTCCCCTGAAACAGTTTGGAAGGTTTTGGGCATTGGAAGAGTTTCTATGGAGGCTCCTTTTTCCTGAAGGTTTTTTGGCAACAGAGGTTAGATGGGTTTGGCGGAAGGTTTCTCTTTTCTTTTTCCAGGACGGTCAGTTGTGGAAGCTGGCACTTGAAATACCTTTGGTTGTGGTCACAAAGTGGGAGGATCAGGGGGATTTGATGCGGAATCTTCACCTTGACTTAGGCCATTGGGGACAGGACTTAATACCAGGTTCTGGTGGCCCAGACTAGGGCAAATGGTGCTATATTAGGTCCAGAGTTGCAAAGCTTGTCAGGGGCGGAGTACCAGGTAAATAGGAAGGTAGGTATTCCAATGGGTGAGGACCCTCTTTTCAGGAGGGTCTCTCTGGAATTGGTCCATATCAAGGCATGAAAGTTCCGGTATCTTCTTGTGGCTCAGGACAACTTGTTGGGGTGGTTGGAGGCATGTCTGTTGGTTAAGCTTTCTGAGTAGAAGGTGGGGAGGTTTTTGGAGGAGGATTGGTTTTCTTGTTTTGGATGTTTTCAGCTTATCATAGTGGACGGTGTGGAAACTTTAGAGGTTATCCCTCACGAAGTTGTCCCTAGTTACGGGATCAATGGTTCTAGCGTCTGTAAGACCAAGAATGCTTCCTTTCCTTTTCTCCGAGAGAGAGAGAGAGAGAGAGAGAGAGACCCGATATCATGGATTTTTTTCCCCCCCTACAACCCGGAGTCGAGGGGAAAGGTACTTGAGCCCTCCCCCTCAACCCTAACCTAAGTACAAGCACAAAGACAGACTGGCAACCATGAAGAAGGAACTCTAGACCCTGAACCCTGACCCATCCCCCAACCCATACCCATACCCTATCCCTGCCAGCTCGCCTGTCATTACGCGCATCCGGTTTGTCTTTTTGTGGCGCGGCCCTCCGCCGCGCAATACCCAAAGTTTGCCGCACTTGCGCGCATCCACCTGATGCGCCATTGTGGATTTCCCGTCCCGTGGCCGGCCGGCGCTTGCACGCGGCTGCCCACGCATATAGCCCTGCTGTCGCCCCGCTTTTTCCTTCCCCGACTAGCCGTTCCAAGAACCTGGTCGGCCCAGCTCCATCCGTGAGTTGGACATCCAAGCGGGTCGCGGCCCGCCTCCCTTAGTCAGGCCCGGCCCGCAGTCGCGTGCTCAATCCCGCCGCGCCCACTGCTGAGCCCGCAGCGGCTACTGCTGAGGACCGGCGCACCCCCACTGCTGAGCCTAACCTACCAGATGCTGAGCGGGCAGGCCACGACGCAGTCCCGACCCGAGGCTATATAATGACACCACATCCCCCACCAACTTGAGTTCTGTCCCCAGAGGTCCCTTCCCATCGCCACCTTGACTACCCGCACCCCGATCCTCCCTACCCACTCCTCTTCTCACACTCCACCAACTCCCCTCCCACGCTCATCGCCGTCATGCTCCCCTGCAAATTCTGCGCCCGGAATGGGCACGCGTGCTCAATCGCTCCTGGTCAACGCGCCTGTGTCGCTTTCCGTTGCAGCCATTGCCGTTGCTCGCTTAGCAATGGCATACCCCGAGCTCCCCCCAACTTCGGCTCCCGCCCCAGGCCGCGCAAAAGGGCTCGTCCCGACCCGTTCGTGGTTTAGGACGACGACACCATCTCGGAGGACTCGTGGACTCCGCCGGGCTCCCCTTCCCGCCGCCCTCCGCCGAGCAAGGGTCGCGACTCGGCTTCCCCCTTTCGCCGCGCGGGACCGCCGCGGAAGGAGGATTTCTCATCCGTTGACGACTATCGGAGGGCCCTACGATTCTGGTCGGACCGCGTTCGGATGAGGGAAGGCGCGAGGGACCCGCGACTCAATGAGATTCTCCGGCGTCGCGCTGCTGCAGCCCCGGTTCCCCCTCCGGCACCTACACCGGCTCCTTCCACCCCGGCTCCACAAGGTACTTTACCGCCTCCCGTGTCACCAGCGGTCTTGGATGGGAGGCCTACTACCCCCAAGGTCCCTCCTCCGCCGTCCCCAATCATCGTTCTGTCATCGCCCCCAGATGGCCCGAGCCCTCCGCGCAATGCCCCGGGGACCCCCTCATCACCTCCTCGCTCGTTCGGATCAAGCCCTATCCCAGCACCGGCACCGCCTTCCCTCAACTCCCCCAAGATCCCGGAGATCCCGGTCGTGATGGAACTCCCGGCGGCTGGCTTAGAGGCTTTTGCAGAACGGTCGACTGCGATGCTCCGCAACTTCCTGGCGACCCCCGGAGCCCAATCCTCAGAATCCCGGCGCGAGTTCTTGGCGTCTTACCGGGCCCTACTGGCATCATCAAGGGCGGACATGGAGGAAATGATGCGAATGGCTTAGACGCCCCCACCCCCTTCCTTCTCTCCTTTCCCGCCTACTTTTCTTATCCTATTGTTGTACCGCGTTCGTTGGAGAAATACATATTGCTGCGCGAGGAAAAGAAAGGGCCGCGTCTGCGCGTCCGGGTGGAAAGTGAGTGAAAGACCGGGATCTGCGTCCGCGTGAGGAGCAAGTGTGAGTGAGGTTGAGGTTGAGATCCACGTCCGCGCGCTCCCTTTGTGAGAGACCGTAAGTGACCAGTTATTCCAAGAAAAGAGGTACCTGGACCGCCCCAGACGGACTGCCACACAGTTCCCCGTACCCGTACTACAAAACAAAACAAACACCGCGCCGACAGCGCGCGCTCACAACCGGGAGTATAAGGGAGAAGCAATGGGAACAAACATTTTGGGGTGTCTAGTCGTTCCGGCTGTGAACCAGCTAGAGCACCCCCTTACCAAGCTAAGCTTGAATCCGCGTCCATACCATCCCTGACCGTCGCGCCTGTCCGTTGAAGAAAGAAACAGGAGATAAAAAGACAAAAAAAGGAAAGAAAACAGCCCGAATCCAAAGAAGAGAAAGAAAATATCCTATATTTATTATTTTATTTTATTATTATATTTTTTTTTTTTTTTTTTTTTTTTTTTTTTTTTTTTTTTTTTTTTGCAGAGCTCTTTGTCCCGCCATCCGTGCGCGGGGCTCGTCCTCGCGTTTGCGGGCCCGAAGCCACGCCGCGCCCGCGTACCTGCAATAAATAAACCATAACCGGTACCAATCCAAAGCCAAGCCCAAACCAAAACATAAGGAAACGAACATTCTGGGGTGTCTAGTTGTCCCGGCTGTGAACCGGCTAGAACACCCCCCTCACCAAATAAAGCTTAACCACCTAGCGCCCCCCCCCCAGCTTGACAGCTGTCCCCAGCCGTCTGCAACCTCCTACTTCTCCGGGGTCGCGCGTCACGAGCCGCTACTTTGCTGTCCGAACGATCCGTGCCATCGTCCGACTCTGGGACCGCCTCGCCCCCGGGCCCCAAATCATCGCTCGCCGTCTCGTTGAAGGAAGTGGAACCGCGCGTGAAGAAGCGTTTCACGTGCGAAGCCGCGGCCTTCCGCTTAAGCGGCGTCCCGTCCAATTCCTCAAGCCCGTAGCTGCCGCCCAAGAACTTAGAGGCCACGCGGGACGGCCCGTTCCACCGGTTGGCGAAAAGCCGGCCCCACTGGGATTCCAGACTCCAATTATACAGCAGGACCAGGTCCCCCTTCCGCAGCGGATCCCGGAGCCAATGGGAACAGCGCTCGTCCCAATAGCGGACTGACGCCGTCCGGGTTTTCTTCAACCGTTCCGCGGCCTTTCCCAAGGTCTCCTCACGCCTAAGGAGCTGTTCAGCCCGCGCCTCAATCAGATCCGCGGACGTCTTAACCTTCCACCAATCCACACCCAAAAACGTGTTCAGCTCGATGTCCACGGGAAGCACGGGCTGCTGCCCGTAGAGTAACTCGTAAGGCGAATACCCCTTTGAGCGCTTCACGGAGATCCAATTGGCGAAAAGGACTGCGGGGAGTGCCACCTGCCACCTTTTGCCGTCCTCACCGCACATTTTCACCAGGGCATCCTTGATTGGCTGATGCCCCCGCTCGATCATCCCCGCGCCCTCCGGGTAGTATTCCGTCACGCGGCCAAATTTCGCTCCACAACTCTGCACCAGCGTCATCAGGCGTCCCCAAAACTCCGCCCCTCCGTCAACGGTGACCAAGCAAAGCGACCCGTAGCGCGCGAACCAGTCTTCTTCCAGAAACTGAGCCACCTTTTCCGCCAATAGCTTTGCTAGGGGCCTCGCTTCCACCCACCCAGACAGATCGTCGCGCGCAACCAGCAAATACGCAAACTTACCCGCCTTGATGTGGACCACGTCCAGCAAAACGCGCCCAAACAGCGCGTCCTCGCCCGTGGGGCGGCTGACCTCCTTGGGCAGCCTCGAGCTTCGCCGTTGGCAGGCCTCGCACAACTTCACCCAGTCGCGCACCGCGCAAACGACCCCCGGCCACCAAAACCTTGCTTTCACCCTCCTCCGCGTCTCAACCTCACCCCGATGACCAAGGTCGTCGTGCAGACTTCCTAGAATCACCTCCTGGTCGGCCCTAGAAGTCGCAACAACAAGAGGCACGGAACCGCTCCGCCGCCATAACTGACCGTCCTGTAAGAAGAAGTTCAGAACGTTTTGCCTCACCCATCGGGCAACCGTTTCCGTCGTGCCCTCGGGGAACCGGAGATCCTGCAAATAAGAGCACAAGACCGCGTAACATCCCGACTGATGCAACGGAAGACAAACCGCCGCCTCCGTCTTTCCTACCCAAACAATAGGAGCTTCCACGTCCAAGGGTTCCGCCCCCTTGTATGGGTCATCCCGCGGGTACCGCGACAGCGCGTCCAGCATCGTGAACGCCTTTCCTGGGATGTGCACCACGTTAAAGGAGAATAACTGGAGAAACGCTACCCACCTGGTCATGGGCGCGTTCGGCAGCGTCGGTGAGTTAATCATTCGCGCCAAGGCCTCCGCATCAACCAGGAGCTCGAAGTGCACGCCCCACAAAAGGTGCTGCAACCGTTGTACGATCTTGGTGACACCGCACAGCTCCAGCTTTGGCTGCGAATACCGACTCTCTGTCGCGGTAAAGGTGACCAATTCGTAGAGCACCGGCCTATCTTTTCCGTCCTCCTCCTGTGTCAAGACCCCCCGGCGCCAAACTCACTAGAGTCGACCGCCAGGCGTATACCTCCGGCGTCGTAATCGAGGTCCCGAAGGACGATGTCGCGCCCCACGATTTCCTTGAGCTTTGCGAAAGCGGCATTGCATCCCTCGGTCCACTTCCACTCCGCCCCCTTACGCGTCAATGCCCGCATTGGGCTCGCTACTTCCGCGAACCGCTTGATGAACATGCGGACGTAGCTGCACAACCCCAGAAACTGCAGGACGTGCGACACTGTCGGAGGGGTCGGCCATTCAAGAACCTTATTCCGCTTCTTCTCCGCTATTCGCCTCCCATCGTAGGCCACAACATGCCCCAGTACTTTGAGCGCCGGAACGCAGACTGCCAACTTTTTCCCGGACACAGTAAGGCCTGCCTCCTCAATTCGGAAGAGGACTCATTCCAGAGTCTCCGCGTATTCCCAGACGAATTGCCGGATTGCGGGTGCATCCTCTAGGACCGCGCCCTCGTAGTCCGTTCTGGGGCCTTTAATCCCAGCGTCGTCGATGAAGATCTGCACGCCTTCCGGAAGGTCGTCGCGTAGTATCCAGGTCATTTGGGCTTGGTATACCGCCACTGAGTTGGTCGCACCCTGCGGTAGCCGCGTCAGCTGCATCCTCCCTAGCCCGGTTTCAAACGCCGTCAGTGGCCGCGAGTCAGGGTGGAGTTCTCGCTGGTCATATCCCCCCATCACGTCCACCAGCCCGTAGCAAGCGCGCCCGGCCATCGACCCCAGAAATTCTTCCACGCACGGGGGAAGCCCCGGGTCGCGAATAGTGAACGAATTTAGCCTCTGAAGGTCGTGAACAATCCTTAGTGACTTCCCGTCCTGCTTAACGACCGCGAAGATAGGACTCGAGTAGCTTGACGTGGATTGCTCGTAAAGCCCCGTCCTCACGCGCTCCCGTACCAGCTCCAGAAAGGGCTCCCAAACGGTACGGGGGATCGGAATCGGCTTGGTTTGCCACGGTTCGTGAGGGACAGTGGGAATAATGTAAGGGTCCCCGATCTCACCTCTCAACAACCCGCGCTCGTCCGGTCCAAAAGCAAGCGCCTTCTCCCTCATCACCAATACCAACACCAGCAGATCCATCTTCTCCGCACTCAGCCATCCCGTCGGTCCGAAGTTAAGGGCGTCCACCCGCTTGTCCGTGATTCGCGCCGACCGCGTTACCCATTCATTCTTCCTAAGGGGCGTCTCCCACGGGTCGCGGGACCACGCGATTGGTCGTAAGGGTCCGTTGAGCCCCTGAGGCATTGGCTCATTCCGCGGCCGGACTTTCCGCGCTACCGGTTTGTACTTGCCCGCGTTACACCGCGCCATCCAGACCCGATCGTCGCTGTCGTCAGTCCTAGTAATGACCAGACTGGGGCTTTTGCCTTTGCTCACAACTGTGGCACGATGATAGGGTTTTCAAAGCGTAGCGCCTTCCGGCGATGCATACTGAGGAATGGGACTTACTTCTGGCACCTGCGCCCCACGCGCGCCCTCCCCCGCTTGCTCCTCAGCTGTCGGCCGCCGGTGCTGAGCCGGAGCCTGCTCCGCACGGTTCCCGCGGGCGACTAGGAAAAATCCTCCGCAGGGTAACCCTTACGGTCAACCCCCGCGCCGGACTCCTCATTGCCGCCAGACATTGGGTCCTGTACCCATTTCCCTCTCCCGTGATCGCAGATCGTTGTCTCTAACCGCGCTCCGAGCGAGTCTTCGACGGTCAGCGCCTCCGTTCCTTCCTTGGCGTTGAAGGCCATTTGGGCTCGGAAACCAAACATGAATGGCCGTCCTAGAATCACGTCCCCGCATTCCACTGAGAGAAATGACAGAGGCTTACAGACCTTGGCGACTTCCACCTCCTCCGCCTCTACTACTCCATCCACGCGGCATTCCCCGCCATTTAACGCCCAAAGACCCATTGCGCACTTCCTCCGCACCAGACCAAGCTCGTCCACCAACCTTGATGGGAGTAGGTTGACCATCGACCCGCTATCCACCATCGCCCACAACTTCCGCCTGGCGATGGTCATTGCGACATAAGCAAGCGGGACGGATACCGACTTCGACCAGCACGGCTCGGGATCCATTTCCTCCTCCGCCACATTAACCCGCTGAACCGTTGTTGGCACCCGACCCTGACCGCAATCTTTCAAGGCCTGGACCATCTCCTCGACGACCGCGGGGGACACCGCCGCTAGCTCTCGTAGGGTCAGGGGTATTGGTGAGTCGTTCCCCATTACCCTCCGGACGATGTCCGCGGCCTTCTTCTTTCCCGCAGGATTAGAGGACGGCCCGTCCAAAATCGGTACTCGCGCGACTGGCTTTGAGGCCATTGGTCGCTCGTCAACATCCATCGCAATACGCTCATTCGTTGCCAATGCCCTGACTTCGGCCTCCACTCTCGGCGCTACCCAGGTTCCGGGCGCGGTGACAATCCCAAGCGAGACCCAAGCAGTCTCGGTCTTAGCCTTTGCTCTTTCCCACACTTGCACCATTGGTGGCAGCTTGTCCTTGGTCAGGTCCACCAATTCACCCGTCGGAAATATGTACGTCATCCCGGATGCGCGAACAAGCCCTTCGTCCATGTCACGAGTGAGATCCTCACAAACTGACTTCCAGTGCCCTCTCTCCCCGCAATATGAACATCGCGGCGACCCGTACAATCCGGATGATCCGCTTGGGGGCTGGAACCCCTCCGCCATGTGAGGCGGCACCGCGCGCGGTTGAGAAGGAGCCGCCGGAAACGCTGCGGCTGCCGGAGCTGTAGGAGCCGGTGTCCGGTTGAGGAAAACCCTTATGCCCTGCAGAATCTCCGTTATCTCCCCAACTGATGGTCCCGGAGACTGCTGGGAAAGTCCAGCATGAGAGGGCATCGGCAGCCGCGCGGCCAAAGTTTGGGCCGGGGCCGGCGCCGAGATTGTGACCGATTTCTTGGAGGAAGACGGGAACGTTTGTGCCGTATCCGCAATGAGCTCGTCCAAATTGATTTCGCTTTCCACGGCTTGACGGATAACCAAAAGATCGGGGAGAATTGCGACGCTCCCATCCAGCGACCTCTTAACCAGGCCGTGGTCGTACAGGTATTGTTGCACTCTGGAACGGAGCTGGGGTGCGAGACCCCCCAGAAACGCCCACTTCATGGCACCCGTCTGACCCGCGACGACCTCGTTCTTTGCAAGGTACCCGTAGATTCTCTTGAACCTTGACATATATTCCACTAATCCTTTGCCCAATTGCACCCCGCCATTCTCGATTGCCTCCTCCGCAGCTCAATCAAAGTCGCTTTCCCGAAACCGGGGTTCACGCTTTCCCCACCTTGCCAACATCTCGCTTTTCAACTTCCCCCAGTCTTGCCTCTGGTATCCAACCATTTCTTCCACGTCCCGCAGCTTCTCCTCCTCGGTAATGAACAGCACAATAGTCCGAAGCTTATCCGCGCCCGACGCGCCCTCCGAGTCCGCAATCCCTTTGAACCTAGAAAGGAACCGCTCGACATCCGAGGTACTGAACCAAAGATGAGGGAAGTCCCTCGGCCTCAACCAAACGCGGCAAGGGACCTCTGCCGCCATGTCTGACAACCCTTCCAAGGGAGGAGCAAACCCGCTAACTCTAGGAGCATGAGCGGACGGCGGCGGAGGGGGTTGAGCAGCAGAGACGGGAGTTGGGCGTGGAGGGTAGGGAAGGGGAGCATTGGATCCCGGAGCGGTTTTCGGTAGCATTCTGCATAACCTTCAAGAGACTGAGAACGGATCAAAAGTTCCCAGCCAGACCCCCAGATGTGGAAACTTTAGAGGTTATCCCTCACTAAGTTGTCCCTAGTTACGGGATCAATGGTTCTAGCGTCTGTAAGACCGAGAATGCTTCCTTTCCTTTTCTCCGAGAGAGAGAGAGAGAGAGAGAGAGAGAGAGACCCGATATCATGGATTTTTTTCCCCCCCCTACAACCCGGAGTCAAGGGGAAAGGTACTTGAGCCCTCCCCCTCAACCCTAACCTAAGTACAAGCACAAAGACAGACTGGCAAACATGAAGAAGGAACCCTAGACCCTGAACCCTGACCCATCCCCCAACCCATACCCATACCCTATCCCCGCCAGCTCGCCTGTCATTACGCGCATCCGGTTTGTCTTTTTGTGGCGCAGCCCTCCGCCGCGCAATACCCAAAGTTTGCCGCGCTTGCGCGCATCCACCTGACGCGCCGTCGTGGATTTCCCGTCCCGTGGCCGGCCCGCGCTTGCGCGCGGCTGCCCACGCATATAGTCCCGCTGTCGCCCCGCTTTTTCCTTCCCCGACTAGCCGTTCCAAGAACCTGGTCGGCCCAGCTCCATCCGTGAATCGGACATCCAAGCGGGTTGCGGCCCGCCTCCCTTGGTCCGGCCCGGCCCGCAGTCGCATGCTCAATCCCGCCGCGCCCACTGCTGAGCCCGCAGAGGCTACTGCTGAACCCGCAGAGGCTACTGCTGAACCCGCAGCGGCTACTGCTGCGGACCGGCGCACCCCCACTGCTGAGCCTAACCTACCAGATGCTGAGCGCGCAGGCCGCAACGCAGTCCCAACCCGAGGCTATATAATGACACCACAACGGTGTGGTGGTCTTTTATAGACGCAAGTTGGAATTGAATGCGCGCTTCGCGCTCAGCAGTAGTGGCAGGCTCAGCAGAGGAAGTGCTCTCAGAAATGGGTGCATATTTGCCATAGTAAGCCATGCTGCAGGCTCAGAAGCAGTTGAATTGGGCTCAGGATCTGGAGATGCGGGGCGGATTGGATTGGATAACAGATTGCACAGATTGCACGTCTTGCAACAGGCAGATGTACCTTGGATATCTCAAATAACCCCTTGGGCAGATGCAGACATGCGCGGGGGGCTCCTAGTTGGGCATGGCGCTAGGGCCATGTCATCAGAAGGACAAAATGGATGGAAGTAATGGCAGGCGGTAAATACTGATGGAATATGGGGTAAGGGATATGGGATATGGGTCATGGGATGCAATGGAAGGATATATTTGGGGCTAGGGTTCTGTACTTAGGGATTGTATTTAATTATTCTTGCATGCTTGTGGTTGTACTTAGGTTAGGGCTGAGGGCAAGGTTACTTAAACCACACCCTCAACCCAGGGCATCACAGAGGAGGCTGGAAAGACTATTTACTCTCTCATCTCTCTATCTCTCAGTTAAAGCGTGAAAAATTGCACTCAGCGTTTACAGATGCTATGGACCATTAACTTGCAAACTTTTGAACCATTAAAGGAGAATTCTTCTTCTGAATTCCACATCTGGGGGTCTGTCCAGGAAGTAAAATTTTGTTCCTTGTCTCTCAAAACTAACAAGCACAATGTCCCGGTACCACACATTGACCATTTTGGGGTCTTCTAACGTTACCCCTACTCCTCTTCCTCCTCCTCCTCCAGCTTCTCAGAAGCAACCTCCATCAGGGGCGGGATACAATGTCTCTTGCTCCCAAAATGGTTCCAATCACAAGCCCTTTAGCATCAAGCCGTGGGACAATCCTAACATTTGGTTCAACACTGAGGACGTTGAGCAATTCCTTGTGCAATACAAAGGAATTCCCAAGGCTGAAGGGGCCACGGGTTTGGATAAGGCTTTTCTTTTCATCCTTTTCATTACGGATGAATAGAAGCTTTTGGATGTGGAACAGATGGAAGGGTAAAAGAAACTTGATTGGCCAAAACTGAAGGCGGAAATCTTGGCGCGGTGGGGAAGGCGCAAACCTTGGGTTTGGGAGAGCTACTTTGAGCAAGCCCAAATGGTGGAGTCTGGATGCAGGCGCAATTGGGAGAGTATATAGCAATTTTTGACTGGATCTATTGCCACCTGGCAAAGAAAAAGGTGATATTGAAGCAGATGGGCACGATGAAGAGGGCATTTTTGGGTGGACTTGGTCCCCAACTCTGCGCGCCAGTGTGGCGGCACTTGTACAACAACAACTTGGTAAAGAGGTTATTGGATTGGAGTACTGCGCTTCTTCCTGAAATCCTTATCATCCATTGGGCAGTAGAAAGCAAGTTGGAATTGGAGGAAGTGATGGAGGACAAGGAAAGATTGTTCCCAATGGGGTCAAAGAAGTCCGCTTCCCACCCTCCAGCAGCGCCAACGCAGGCTCCAGTTGTAGGCCCCTCAAAAACAAAACTGGCTCTGGCAACACCACCAACAACAAGCCCGGAGCTTAGCAAGATGATGGAATTGATGAAGGATTTACAGATCTTCCTTAGTTGAATGTCATTAGCGCCGCGCAATCCGCCTCCTCACATTGGGGGACTGCTTCTCCTTGTTATAATTATGGCCAGCAATTAGCTTAGGCAAATGAGCAGTATTCAAAGAAAAAGAAATGCTGGACACCTGGTGTCAATAATTGCTAATGGGCTCTCACAATGGGGCAATATGTTGGATGATATCAGTGATGAATTTGATTGGATGATGAATAGATGATGGAAAACAGCAGGGAGAAGATCTTCTTAAGTACAAAAGGTTAGCCTCTTGTGAGCCCATGATACAACAAGCCAAAAGGCAAATTTTCCGCCCCAAAAGTGCTCTACAGGCTCTACAGGCGTTGTTACTTGGTTTGGGCTGCATCAGCCCGCATGGCCTCAGTCCCTGTACCCTTACAACCAGCCTATTCCGGTCATTTCTGGTGTTTCCACTGTAATGGGGATGAACAAGCCCCTTAGCTGTTTAAACTGCTGGCCGGTTGTCTGTTACAAATGGCCCTGTTACCTCACATACTGGCTGGTTGCCTCATGAAACCAGCCCCTGACCTTACAAATGGCCAGGTGGGATCCAGGACAGCCCTGGGCCCAGTTTTAGACTCACCTGGCGGGGGTGTGACTGGCAGACATGCCATCCCCCCCCTCTTGCTCACAAATCCCTGGAAAGGGTGGTCAAATCCCCCTAACAGGGCCCTGGGGGTTGATACCCCCAGGGTGTTGTCATAGGTAAGTGGGCTGGGGGGTGGTCAAATACCCTCAGCCCCTTTGCTCCTCCCCCTTGGTAAAGGGGGGGGAGAGCGCCCCTAATGTTCAATGGTGGGAGGGTGATCAAGTCCCCACCCCACCGCTGGTGGCCTTGTTAAGGCCAGTCTAGCCACATAAATTTGGTGGGAGGGTGATGAGGTCCCCCCCACCCTGACCGGTTGCTGGCTTGTTCAACCCAAACAGCCCTCCTCCTCCCCCTCACAATGGCAAGTGAGGGGAGGGGGGGGAGCCAGGGCCATCTGCCCCAGCTCCGTGGCTCTGAAAGCTGGCCGCCACCCAGTGCAGAAGCCCCAATTGGCTTGACAGCCGCAACCGGGGTAGGGGGACACCATTTTGAATCCCTCTGCCCCCTACAACTGCCCTGCGCGGGCAGTCAGCCCCCATAGTTGGGCCAAAACCAAAAACAGCAGCCCCGAGCGGGCCACAACACGGGCTGCAGCCCCAAATGGGCTGCAACACAGGCGGCAGCCCCAAATGGGCTGCAACACAGGCGGCGGCCCCAATGGGCCAAAAAGTGAGTTTAACATACTTTGGCAGGCCAGCCTGTCTGGCCAAGTATGTCCAAAATAAACCTTGGGCCCAATTATGCCCATACAAGCCCATCTGGCTGTATTTGCCCATATACCCCACCGGGCCTGTTAGGGCCCGTGTACCAATAGGCATGTTTCACGCGTTTTGACGCCAGTTTCCCCAAATACATGACATCCACACAGGCACGTATGGCCGTGTGTGTGTCCAATGTGCCGCAGAGGCCCACAGGTGCATCACATTTGGATTACACTTATATGTAGGACACGCGTAAGTGCATACAGATTTTAACACACCCCCTTAATCCAAACGGGGTGACATTTGCATATTAGTCACAAAGCCTTGATGCTTGTTCCTATCTAAAGCCTTATTCAAGATATCTGCAATCATTGCTCCAGTGGACATGTACCTCAAAACAATCTCCTTGCAGTTAACTGCGTCCCAAATATATTTATAGTGAACATTGATATGTTATGTTATTGAATGGAACACTTGATTTTGCGCCAAAGCAATGGCACTCTGGTTATCAGAATACAAAAACACAAACCCTTGTGGCTTATGTGTATCCTCTAAGACTTTCCTCATCCATTTTTCTTCCTTTGAAGCTGCAAAGTAGGCTCTATACTCAGCCTCTGTTGATGAAAGACTTATTGCTGATACCTTCTTTGACATCCACAACACCAGATTCTTACCTAAGAATAACACAAAACCACTTGTTGATTCCCTAGTGCTACCATCTGCCCAACTTGCATTGTAATCACCAAGCAAATCAAAGTTTTCTGACTTTGTAAGCAACAATCCCGGACTGTGCGTTCCTTTAAGGTACCTCATAACTCTCTTAAAAGCTGACCAATGGCTCATTCTTGCCTTCTCTAAGTGTTGCAACAAGACACCAATTCCAAAGGCAATATTGGCCTTGTACACTGCACCAAATAATTAAGAGATCCAACAGCTGACCTGTAGTTGTTCCAAGATTGAACAAACTCCAGATACTCCTCATCTGTAGAGTTCTCTAAACAAATGTTTGACTGCATGGGAGTACCAAAATACTTTGCATCTTCTAAGCCATATTGCTTAAGAACAGCTGCCACTTACAAGTGGCTCTGCCTGGCCATACAAATGGGCAGGTGGGACCCAGGACACACCTGGGTCCGGTTTCAGACTCACCTGGGGGGGGGGGTGTGACCGGTGTGGAAACAAGAAGGGTGATACCCCCAAAGTTGTCCTCAAGTTCAGGAAGTTATTGGTCTAGGCATCTGTAAGGAGATTGGATGCGATGAGTTTAAGAATAGAGAAAGTGATGATAAGATAAATTCCTTCCCTCTAATCCTTCTTATACCATTCATTTTGTGGCAGTCTGGTGATATTTACTATATGATATATATCCTAATCTCCTCCCCCCCAAACTGGAGTTGAGAGTGAGGTATTTTTGAGTCCTCCCTCTCAACCCTAACCTAGGTACAACCACAAGCAGCAAGACAGATGAAAACATAAACGCAAGTACAGAACCCTAGCTCCACCCTAACCCTACCCCTTACCATCCACCCCATCTAAAACCCTCCCCTTTGATATCACCTACATCTGGTTTGTCCTTCTCATGGCGCGGCCCTCTGCCGCACCCTACTTGGAGCCCCCCGGGTTTATCTGTCCGCGCGCGCCTGCGGATCCTGCAATCTGTGATTTGGCCCACGCTTATCCCGCGCAACCCTCCCCGGCGCGTATAACCCCCAATTGCCCTGCCCTTGCCTTCCGGAATAGCCCCCCGCAAGCTTGGTTGGGCCGGCTCCATCACTGCAATGAGTTTAAGAATAGAGAGAGTGATGATAAGATAAATTACTTCCCTCCAATCCTTCTTATACCATTTCCTGGCAGTCTGGTGATATGAACTATATGATATATATCCTAATCTCCTCCCTCCCAAACTGGAGTTGAGAGTGAGGTATTTTTGAGTCCTCTCTCTCAACCCTAACCTAGGTACAACCACAAGCAGCAAGACAGATGAAAAAATAACCCAAAGTACAGAACCCTAGCTCCACCCTAACCCTACCCCTTACCATCCACCCCATCCAAAACCCTCCCCTTTGATATCACCTACATCTGGTTTGTCCTTCTCATGGCGCGGCCCTCTGCCGCGCCCTACTTGGAGCCCCCTGGGTTTATCCATCCACGTGCGCCCGCAGATCCCGCAATCTGTGAGTTGGACAACGCTTATGCCCACGCAATCCTCCCTGGCACGTATAACCCCCAATCGCCCCTCCCTTGCCTTCTGGGCTAGCCCCCCCCAAGCTTGATTGCGCCAGCTCCATCACTTGGTCCGCATTCCCTGGGCGGGTTGCGGCCCGGCGCCCCCCCCAGAGTAGGCCAAACTCGCACCTGGTGCAGAGCCCCGCAATCCCTGCAGCTGAGCCCTCAACCACTGCTGCTGAGTCCGCAGCAGGCGCTTCTGAGACTGCGTGCACCCCAAATGCTGAGCCCAACCTACCCAACTGCTGAGTGCGCAGCCCGTGACGCAGCTCCCAATCCAAGGTTATAAATACAACACCACATCCCCCCCAATGTGAGTTCTGTCCCCAGAGGTCCTTCCATCACTACCTCAACCCTACCTGCTTCCAGACCCCCCCCTTACTCCTCCCAGTCCACCCCAGCTACTAGCGCCGCCCCCCTTACAACTTTTGACAACGCTATGATCCCCTGCAATTTCTGCGCCCAGAACAGGCACGCATGTTTGATTGCTCCTGGTTGACGCGCCTGCAGCGCTTGCCATTTCAGCCACCGTCGCTGCTTGCTTAGTGAGGGAATGCCCCAGCCTCCCCCTCAATCTAGCTCCCGTTCCTGCCCGCACAAGAGGGCCCATCTGGACCCGTTTGTGGTATCCGACAATGAAACCATCTTGGAGGACTTGTGGACTCCGCCCAGATCACCCAATTGCGGTTCTGCCCCAAGCTTGATCCATGATTCCTCTTTGCCGTTCCGCCGCGCGGGACCTCCCCGGAAGGAGGACTTCCCAAACTTTGCGGCTTACCAAGTGGCTATGCGATTCTGGGCGGACCGCGTCTGGGTTACGCAAGGCGCAAGGGACCCGCATATTGATGGAATCCTTTGACCTTGCGCGGCTCCTCCTTGAGCTCCTACTCCGGCCCCTGCCCCGGCTCCTCCTCCGTCCACTGCCCCTGCTCCTCCTCCGGCCCCTGCCCCTGCTCCGCAAGGCACACCTCCACCCCCCCATCACCCTTTGTTGTCCTGTTGTCACCTCCAATTGGACCAAGCCCACCAGATGGTCCTCCAGAGGTCCCCTCCTCACCGGTCCTGCCTCCCCCCAGCCCACCCAAGATATGGGAAATCCCCGTTGTGTTGGCACTCCTGGCAGCCAGATTTGAAATTTTTGCTGAGAGGTTGACTGCAATGCTCCGGGACTTCCTTGCAACCCCCGGCGCTCAATCCTTGCAATCCCGGAGTGAGCTCTTGGCGTCTTTCCGGGCCTTACTGGCGTCTTCGCGGGCGGACATGGAGGAAATGATGAGAATGGTTTAGGGGCATTTCCCCCCCTCTCCCCCTTCCCTTTTTCTGCGTTTTCCTTCCCTTTGTACCGCGCTTCCCTTGTTGAAAAAAATACATGTCTTCTGCGCAGGTTTCCTTTCCCAGAAGGTTGTCCTGCAGACAAATCCCCACGTCCCAAGTGATTTTGAGAGTGAGATTGAGATCTGCGCCTGCGTCCTGGTGAGAATGAGAGTGATATTGAGATCTGCGCCCAGGTCCTGAGCCAACAAAGTTCCCCGGAAGGTACCTGGACCGCCCCAGCAAAACTGCCTCACAGTTCCCCGTACCCAACCTGCAACAAACACAACCACCCCCCACCAGCGCGCACACAGTCATACAAGAAAGGAAAAGAAGTTGAGGAAAGGAACACTCTGGGGTGTCTAGCTGTTCCGGCTGTGAACTGGCTAGAACACCCCCTCAACAAATCAGACCTGTCCCGTACATGTCCCACGCATACCCTGCACCCATTATGCTGTAGGAGAAGACAAATGATAAAGAGAAGACAGAGAAAAGAACCAAACCCAAAAAGGGAACCAAACCAAAACAGAAAAAGTTTTTCTTTTTTTTTGCTAGCACCGGGCCTCCGCTCCTTGTCCTGCATTAACCAGCTGCAGGGCTTGTCCTTGTGTTTACGGACCTGGCTTGCGCCGCGCCCGCGTTCCTGCAACCAATCATAACCAAAACCAGTACCAACATGCAAAGCAATGTATTCAAGAAATAAGAAAACAAACATTCTGGGGTGTCTAGTTATTCCGGCTGTGAAGTGGCTAGAGCACCCCCTCACCAAATCAAACTTTAACCCTACTCACGCCCCCCCCAGCTTGATGGCTGTCCCCAGCAGTTTGTAGCCTCTTGCTCTTTTGAAGCAGTGCATGGCGCACGGGCTCCTCTTCAGCCAAAGAGCCTGATCCGTTTACCAATCCTGAACCACCAGCACCTTCCCCTGCATTGGCGCCATTGCCGGCCATCTTGTTGAAGGAGGTGGAGCCACGTGCAAAGAAGCGTTTTACGTGCAAAGCCGCGGCCTTCCGTTTGAGCTGCGCTCCCTCCAATTCCTCAAGCTGATAACTCCCGCCCTTGAACTTGGATGCCATGCGGAAGGGGCCATTCCATTTGTTGGAAAAAAGCTTACCCCACTGGGAATCCAGATTCCGGTTTTACAGCAAGACCAAGTCCCCCTTCCGCAACGGATCCCGGAGGCAATGGGAACAACCCTAGTCCCAATAGCGGACTGACGCCATCCTAGTCTTCTGCAACCTTTCTGCGGCCTTTTCCAGGGTCTCATCCCGTCGGAGAAGCTGTTTGGCAAGCACCTCCACAAGCTCTGCGGAGGTCTTCACCTTCCACCAGTCCACGCACAAGAAGTTTTCCAGCTCAATGTCCACCGGAAGCACCAGATGCTGTCCATAGAGATGTTTGTAAGGCAAGTAGCCCATCAAGCGTTTGACCAAGGTCCTGTCCGCAAAGAGGACCGCCGGAAGGGCCTCCTGCCACTTCTTGCTGTCCTCACTGTACATTTTTACCAGGGCCTCCATGATAGGCTGATGACTGTGTTTGATCATCCAGGAGCCCTCCGGATAGTAATTGGTGACCCTCCCAAATTTAGCTCCACAATTTGGGACCAGCGTCATCAGAAGACCCCGGAACTCTGCGCCTCTGTTGACGGTGACCAGGCAAAGCAAACCGTACCGCACAAACCAATCTTCCTCTAGAAACTGAGCAACCTTCTCCGCCAACAACTTCACCAGAGGACAAGCCTTAACCCAGCCCAATAGATTGTCCCGCAGGACCAGCAGGTACACAAACTTTCCCGCCTTTATGTTGACTACGTCAAGGGAGACCCTCCCAAGCAATGTGTCCTCCCCTGTAGGGTGACCCACCTCCCTGGGAAGCCTAGAGCTCAGCCGTTGACACGCTTCACAAGACTTCACCCATTCACGCACCGCGCGCACCACCCCCGGCCACCAGAACCTTTCTTTCACCCACCTCCGCATTTTGATCTTGCCCCAGTAGCCAAGGTTGTTGTGAAGACACCTCAGGATCATTTCCTGGTCCTTCCTTGATTTTGCGACCACCAAAGGCACTGGGGTACTCCGCTGCCACAGCTTCCCTTTCTGCAAGTAGAAGTTGTTTGTCTGCCACTTCACCCATCAAATTACCACCCCTGACGTACCATCGGGAAACCAAAGATCCTGCAAAAAGGAGCACAAGGTTGCGTAACTCCTGGAATTCTGCGGTGGAAGAATGACCTCGGCCTCCACCATACCTCCGCAGATAACGGGAGACTCCACGTCCAGGGGTTCCACCCCCTCAAACGTGTCCTCCCGCGGATACCGTGACAGCGCTTTGGGCATTGTGAACGCCTTCCCCGGAAAATGAACCACACAAAAATTGAAGAGCTGAAGAAATGCCACCCACCTAGTCATAGGAGTGTTTGGCAGCCTTGGAGAATTGATCATCCGCGCCAGGGCCTCCACATTGACCAACAGCTCAAAGGGTACGCCCCAAAGCAGGTGCTGAAGCCTCCGCACAATTTTGGTGACCCTGCATAATTCCAGTTTTGGCTGTGAATACTGACTCTCAGTCATGGTAAACGTCACGGACTTGTAGAGAACTGGCCTGTCCTTACCATCCTCTTCCTGCGTCAGGACGCCACCCATGCCAAACCCGCTAGAGTTAATGGCCAAGTGGATCCCTCCCGCGTCGTAGTTGAGGTCCCAGAGGAGGATGTTGCGGCCCACAGTCTCTTTGAGCTTTGCAAAGGCAGCGTCACACCTTGCTGTCCATTCCCATGCCGCGCCCTTCCCTGTTAGCGCCCGCAGCGGACTTGCGACTTCCGCAAAACTCTCAATGAACATGTGAACCTAACTGCACAGTCCCAGGAATTGGAGGATATGCAAAGGCGTCCACAGGGTTGGCCATCTGAGGACTTTGTTCCGTTTCTTCTCCGCAATTCTTCTTCCCTCAAAAGTCACCACATGTCCTAGCACTTCCAGCACCGGAAAACAAACTGCCAACTTGCTCCCCAACACTGTAAGCCCTGCTTCCTCAATCCATAAAAAGACCCGCTCTAGCGTCTGCGTGTACTCCCAGATGAAGCAGCGGATCTTTGGGGCTTCTTCCAACACTGCGCCCCCATAATCCCTCTTTGGTCCCTTGATTCCAGCATTGTTGATGAAAATCAGAACCCTTTCCGGAATGTTGTCCTGCAGAATACACATCATCTGGGCCTGATAAACCGCCACTGAGTTTGTCGCGCCCTGCGGCAACTGCGGTAGCTGCATCCTCCCCAATTCTGTCTTGAATGCGGTCAACGGCTGCGAGTTGGGATGCAGCTTGCGCTGATAATACCCCCCAATCAAATTGACCAATCCGTAACACACGTGCCCTGCCATCAATTCCAGGAACTTGTCCACACGCGGCAGCAATCCTGTTTCCCAGATGGTGAATGAGTTAAGCTGCTGCAGGTTGTGAACAATTATAAGTGACTTTCCGTCTTGCTTAGCAACCGCAAAGATTGGGCTAGAGTAGCTTGATGTGGACTGCTCGTACAGCCCCGTCCTCACATGCTCCCGGACCAGTTCCAAGAAGGGTTCCCGCACGTTCTGAGGGATTGGGATTGGCTTGATCTGCCAGGGCTTTTGCAGCACCGTGGGGATCACATAGGGATTGCCAACCTTGTTCCTCAGCAATCCATGCTTGTCAGGCCCAAAGGAAAGGGCTTTTTTGCAGAGCACCAACACCAATGCCAGCAAATTCTTCTCCTCCGCACTCAACCACTATTTTGGTCAAAAATTAAGCGCCTTGATCTGCTCATCCGTGATCCGCGCCAACCTTGACACCCACCCCGACTTTTTTAATGGACTTACCCAGGGTTCCCAAGACCAGGAGATTGGCCTTAGAGGCCTGTTCAGTCCCTGTGGCATTGGATTGTTCCGGGGCCAAAACTTTTGTGCCACGGGCTTGTATTGCCCCGCATTGCACCTGACCATCCTCATGCGTCCACCATTGCCCTTGTGATTCCTGGCAAAAATCAACCCATGGCTCTTGCCTTTGCTCACAAGTGTGGCACTATGGTAGGGTTTTGGAACACAGTACCTTCCAATGACGCATACTGAGGAAGAGGACTTACTTCTTCTGCCCGTGCCCTCCGCACGCTTCCTTTCCCCTCCTGCTCCTTCCTAGTTGACCGCTTGCACAAAACCAGAGCCTTTCCTGCGCGATACCCGCGGTTGACTAGGCAAAATCCTCTGCGGTGCAACCCTCACAGTTGTCCCCCCCTTCAGATCCTGCCTCTTTGCCGGCCGCCGCTGGCCGCACCCCTTTCCCCTGCCTGTGGTCGCAGATTGTTGTTTCAAACCTTTCCCCGGACGCTTTTTCCACTGTCAGCGCCTCTGTCCATTCCTCTGTGTTAAACACCCTTTGGGCCCGGAACCCAAACATAAATGGTTGACCCAAAATTTCTTGCCGCAATCAACCAAGAGAAACAACAGCAACTTCAGGACCTTTGCAACCTCCACCTCCTCTTCCTGCACCACCCCATCCACCCAAAATTCCCCTTTGTTGAGTGCCCGTAGTCCCATAGCGCACTTCCTTTGAACCAGCCCCAACTCATCCACCAATTTTGACGGAAGCAGATTGACCATCAACCCCCTGTCCACCATTTCCCACAACTTCCTGCCCGCAATCTTCATTGGGACATAGGCAAGCGGCACCAAAATGGCTTTGGATTGGCACAACTTGCGTTCTCCTTCCTCCACCGCCATGTTTACGCGCTGCACCGTTGCCGGAACCCTGCCTCCCCCTTGCTCCCTCAGCGCCTGAACCATTTCCTCAAAAACCACCGGGGAGACCGCGGCCAGCTCTTGCAGCGTGAGGGGTATTTGTTTCTTGCTCCCCATCACCCATTGCACAATTTCTGCGGCCTTTCTCCTTCCTCTGGAACTGGTCAATGGCGCATTGCCTACCGGCCCTTGTGTTCCAGTTTTTGGGGTGTGGGTTTACGGCCACTCTCCAACATATACATCCATCTTCTCCAACACAATCCACTTGTTTGACACCAATTCCCTAACCTCCGCCTCCACACGCAGAGCTTGCCACGTATTGGGTCCGTTAACAATCCCAAGTGACACCCAAGCGGCCCCTGCAGGCTGGGCTCTTGCCCTAACCTGCTCCACCGGAGGTGGCTGACCGGCCTCCAGATCCACCGGCTTGCCTGTTGGGAATATGTAAGTTGGCCTGGACGTGCGGACCAACCCCTTGTCCATGTCCTTGGTCATTTCTGCGCAACCAGACTTCCAGTGACTTTTATTGCTGCAATAGGTGCACAAACAAACCAAAAACCCGCTCAAGGGCCCGCTACTGGGCTGGAAGCCCCCCCCATGTGAGGCGGCACTCCGTGCAGAGAAGGAGGAGGTAGGGCCGTTGGTGGGGCCGCTATCCAATTCAGAAGTATCCTTAGGTCCCTTAACATATCCGTTACCTTGTTCACTGGTACTTCCATTGACTGCAAAGGGGCTGCCAGCCGCTCTGTTTCTGGTGGGCCTGTGGGCGGTACCTGCATCAGAGCCGGAGTGGAAGAGGCTGTTGCTTGCCTTGAAACCGCCAGGAATAACCTGGCAATATCCTCAATCAGTTATTCCAAATCAATCTTGCTTTCTACCGCCTGGTTGATCACGCTTAGGTTTGGAAGAAGCGCAACACTCCGATCCACTGACTGCGATACCAACCCATGTTTGAATAGATACCGCTGGACCCGCGCACAAAGTTGCAGCGCAAGCCCCCCTAGAAATGCCCGCTTCATGGCCCCTTTTTGACCCGCTACCACCTGGTTTTTCTCTAGGTAACTGTAGATGCGGTCAAACATAGATTTGTATTCAGACAAATCACTCCGCATCTGCACCCCACCTTGCAAAATTGCCTCTGCCGCCGCCCGCTCAAAGTCTGTCTCCCAGAAACGGGGCTCACGCATCCCCAACCTTGCCATCATCTTGTTCCAGAGCCTTTCCCAGTCGCGGGCCTTGTAGCCAGACATATCCTCCACATCCCGGATTTTATTCTTGTCTGTGATAAAGAGGAAAACCGTACGGACCTTATCCTTGCCTATTGCCTGTTTGGAGTCCGCAATATCCTTGAACCTTTCCAGAAAGAGCCCGATATCCGCGGTTTCAAACTGGAGATGAGGGAAGGTCTGCGGCCTAAGCCATACCCGTTGTGGAGTCTCAGCAGTCTCCAAAGGCTCCAACCGAGGAGGATCAAAACCGCCGGACCAAGTAGTCGGCGGTGGTGGAGGTGTTGGCCCACCAGCTCCCAACCAGGGAGGAAAGGAAGGTGGGAAGTTTGATCCTGGAGTAATTGTTGGCAACATTGCACCCGCTAGCTTTGAGAGACCTAGACAAAAGATTTTTCCCGGCCAGACCCCCATATGTGGAAACAAGAAGGGTGATGCCCCCAAAGTTGTCCTCAAGTTCCTGAAGTTATTGGTCTAAGCACCTTTAAGGAGATTGGATGCAATGGGTTTAAGAATAGAGAGATTGATGATAAGATAAATTCCTTCCTTCCAATCCTTCTTATACCATTTCCTGGTGTTCTGGTGATATGAAGTATATGATATATATCCTAATCTCCTTGCCCCCAACCCGGAGTTGAGAGTGAGGTATTTTTGAGTCCTCTCTCTCAACCCTAACCTAGCTACAACCACAAGCAGCAAGACAGATGAAAACATAACCCCAAGTAGAGAACCCTAGCTCCACCCTAACCCTACCCCATACCACCCGCCCCATCCAAAACCCTCCCCTTTGATATCACGTAAGTCCGGTTTGTCCTTCTCATGGCGCAGCCCTCTGCCGCGCCCTACTCTGAGTCCCCTGGGTTTATCCATCCACGGGTGCCCGCGGATCCCACAATCCATGAGTTGGCCCGTGCTTATGCCCGGGCAAACCTCCCGGGCGCGTATAACCCCCAATCGCCCCGCCCTCACCTTCCAGACGAGCCCCCCGCAAGCTTGGTTGAGCTGGCTCCATCACTTGGTCTGCATTCCCTGGGTGGGTCGCCGCCCAGCGCCCCGCCCCCAGAGTAGGACCAACCTGCACCTGGTGCCAAGCCCCGCAATCCCTGCTTCTGAGCCCTCAACCGCTGCTGATGAGCCCGCAGCAGGCACTGCTGAGGCTGCGCGCACCCCAAATTCTGAGCCTGACCTACCCAACTGCTGAGCTCGCAGCCCGCGACGCAGCTCCCAATCCAAGGTTAGAAATACAACACCACACCGGAAGACATGACGTCCCCCCCTCTTTCTCACAAATCCCTGGAGGGGGCAGCCAAATCCCCCAACCAGGGCCCTGGGGGTTGATACCCCCAGGGTGTCACCATAGGTAAGTGGGCTGGGGGGTGGTCAAATCCTCTCAGCCCCGTTGCTCCTCCCCCTTGGTAAAGTGGGGGGGGGAGAGCGCCCCTATCATTCAATGGTGGGAGGGTGATCAAGTCCCCCCCACTGCTGGTTGCCTTGTTGCGGCCAGCCCAGCCACAGAAATTTGATGGGAGGTTGATGAGGTGCCCCCTGCCCTGAACGGTTGCCTCTTGCAACCGGTTTCTGACTGGTTCATACCAGCCAGCCCTCCTCCTCCCTCTTTCAATGGCAAGCAAGGGGAGGGGGAGGAGCCGGGGCCATTGGCCCCAGCTCTGCAGCTCTGAAAGCCAGCCACCACCCAGCCCGGCAGCTGCAATTGGCTTGACAGCCGCAACCAGGGTGAGGGGACTCCATTTTGAGTCCCTCTGCCCCCTACAACAGCCCTGTGCGGGCCGTCAAGCCCCATCAATGGGCCAAAAGCAAAAACAGCGGCCCCAAGCGGGCCGCAAAACGGCCGGCAACCCCAAATGGGCTGCAACACAGGCGGCGGCCCCAATGGGCCAACAAGTGAGTTTAACATACTTGGGCGGGCCAGCCTGTCTGTCCAAGTATGTCCAAATTAAGCCTTGGGCCCAATTATGCCCATAAAAGCCCATCTGGCTGTATTTGCCCATATACCCCACCGGGCCCGTGTACCAATAGGCTTGTTTCACACGTTTTGATGCCATTTTCCCCAAATCCGTGACATTCACACAGGCAAATATGGCCGTGTATGTGTCCAATGGGCCACAGAGGCCCACATGTGCATCCCATTTGGATTAAAATTATATGTAGCACATGCGTAAGTGCATACGTATTTTAACACTGCTGTCAAATCCCCCGCACAACGGTTATTCCATTACTGCGGAGACAAGGAGCATTGGTGGTTGGGGTGCAATGAAATGACAAGGTACCTCAAGGCGGGATTGGTTTGATTGGTGGGAATAGGATTCATGTTTCCAATGGGAAAGCGGATCTACACTGAACCTGGTAACCCAACTGTCGTGGAGCAAGTGCGCACGCAAGGTCAGGAATTGGGGGTAACTGCTTGAGCTTTGCTTGGGATTGTCAATGGTCCTGGGGAGCAACTGCCGTGCATGGAAGCGGAAGTGAGGGTACTAGCGACGGAGGTGCAGGCAGCGGTGGAAAGGATGGATGTGGATGCTAAAGATTGGGTACCGCCAGTAGCTCCTAAGCCAGTAGCGCGCAGGCCGGAAACAGAGGGGCAGCCAGTGAATCCAGTAGGGAAGAAGAAGGCGGTGGAGGTCATGTGCAGAGTAATGGGGAATGAAAAGAATATTCCCTTGACCTTGAAGGAGTTGGCAGTGGTGTTGCCAGTGGTAGTAGAATAGATGGTTCAAGCGCTGAAGGATTGAAGACACAATAGGATGCCTCCAAGGGTGCAGCGGGTGAACTTGGCTTGGGATGACACAGAGCGCAAGCTAGCGGGGATGAAATTGGTTTCAACTCTGCTGGCTTACGTTCCAATTGAAGATTTCTGGAAGGAAGGTATGGGCGCTGGTGGATACTGGTTCTATGGTGAACCTCCTTCCGTCTAGATTGGTTGATTAATTGGGATTGGTTTGGCGGAAATGGGTAATGGGGATTTGCGTGCTTAATTGCGGGGCATGTTGTGTGGATTGGGTTGTGGAGGAGGAGGAGGTTGAGGTTGCAAGGGTCCGTAAACCACTTTCTTTTCTATTGGTTGATTGCGGGGAGGCTATTTTAGGAAGGCAATTCATGTTTTGGTTCCAAGCGCAAATCAAGTTTGATCCAGAGGCAGGGACAGAAGCATTGACAGTGGAAGATTTTTCTGGCGGGAAATTCAAAATCACAACCTGCAATCCAGGGTTGGGGGAGTGGACGCAGGATTTGGCAAGAGAAGAAGAGGAGGACCCTGGTGCGGAGTTGGTTTGCAAGGGTGGGCCGCAGGTGGATTTTGACAAGTCGGCTGAGGTCCGCACTGTGGGCTGTTGACCAGCAAGGAGAAGGTGGGAAGTAGGGAGGAAGCGCTGAAAGTAAGTCCCCTTCCTCAGTATGCATGGCTGGGAGGTACTTTGCAAAAACACTATCATTGTGCCATGCTTGTGAGCAAAGGCAAAAGCCTTGGTTTGGTTTTGACTAGGACCTTACCTCTGGTAACGGATGTGTGCGGATTGTGCGGTTTAATTTTGGGAAGTATAAGCCGGTTTAGCCAAAGTTCCATCCCCCAAACAAAGCAATGCCACAGGATTTGAACAGACCACTGCAACCAATCCTTTTGTTGCGGGATCCTTGGGAATCTCCACTGAAGGTGTTAGGATGGGTAATGCAATTGGAGCAGATTACGGAAGAGCGGGTTGCGGCCCTTAACTTTGAACCACTGGGTTGGTTAAGCACGGAGGAACAGGATTTGCTGACATTGGTACTTTTCCTCCGGGAAAGAGCGCTCGCATTTGGACCTGAAGAATGGGGACTGTTAAAGAGCAAGATAGGATACCCTTATGTGATTCTGATGGTTCTGCATGAGCCTTGGCAGATCAAGCTGATTCCAATTCTGCAGGCGGTTTGGGGGCCCTTCTTGGAGCTGGTGCGCAAGTGTGTAGGAATGGGCCTTTACAATAAATTTAAATCAAGTTACTTGAGTCCACACTTTGTGGTGGTTAAGCAGTATGGGAAGTCATTACAGATTGTTCATGATCTGCAGCGGCTTCATTTTTTTACAATCTGAGACGGGGGACAACCTCCACGCATGGAAAAGTTTCTGGAATCTATGGCAGGGTGCACATGCTACAGGGTTTTGGATATGATGAGTGGATAGGATCATTGCAAACTTGATTGGAGTTTGCGGCCAATGACTGCCTTTGAAATTGCATTGGGCAGGATGCAACTTACGCAGCCCGCAAGGCACAACTAACTTGGTTGGGGTTTACCAAGCGCAGATGACCTGGATTCTGAAGAATGATCTTCTGGAGGGGTCCAGATTTTCATTGATGACGCGGGCATCAAAGGCCCAAAGATGGATTACAGAGGGGAAATGCTTATGGATGCTCCAGGAGTTTGTTGATTTTTCTGGGAATTTGCGCAAACACTGGAACAGATCTTGTGTTGGATTGAGGAAGCGGGGCTCACGGTGTCAAGGAGAAAGCTAGCGGTCTGCATACCCGCGCTGGAGGTTCTAGGGAATCTGGTTGCTTCCAACGGAAGGCAGATTGCAGGAAAGAAACACAACAAAGTCCTTGAGTGGCCAAGGCCAAAGAATGGATTGCAAATTCTCCAGTTCTTGGGATTTTGTAGCTATGTACAGATGTTCATTGAGTGGTTTGCAGAGGTTTCTAGTCCATTGCGGGCATTGACGCGTAAGAGAATGGAATGGGCCTGGGTTTTGAAATGTGACAATGCCTTTGACAAACTCAAGGAGATTGTCAGACGCAATATTGTACTGTGGGACTTGGATTACAACACTGGGGGGATAAAGTTGGAAATGATTTCAAGAAAGCTTGGCGCTGGGGCGGTGCTGAAACAGGAGGATGAGGGGAATGATTGTCTGGTTCTCTACAATTCCGTTATGTTTACACCAACGGAGAGCCAGTATTTGAAGCCAAAGATGGAGCTTTGTGGGGTCACTAAGATTGTGCAGAGGTTGCAGCATTTTCTATGGGGGATTCACTTAATGCTTCTGGTGGATGCGGAGGCGCTGGCACGGATGATCAATTTGCCAATGCTGCCAAAGGCGCCTATGACCAGGTGGGTTGCGTTACTTCAGTTGTTTTCTTTCACAGTGGTACATGTTCAAGGGAAGGCCTTTACAATGCGGGATGCGCTGTCTTGGTACACAAAAAATGATCTATACAAAGGTGCGGAACCACTGGATGTGGAGTCTCCAACGATTAAGGTAGGAGTGGTGGAAGTAGGTCTTTGACTTCTGCCCCAGCAGTCCGGAAGGTACACAGTCCTCAGTTTGTATTTGCGGGATCTTTGGTTTCCAGATGATACAAAAGCCAAGATTGTTAGATGTATTTGGTGGAGAGTGGTAAATTTCTACCTACAGGAAGGACAGCTGTGGACGGGGAGCCTTCTGGTACCGCTTGTGGTCAGCTTGTCATTGAGGGATCAGGAGGTAATCCTGGGAAGTCTGCATGACAATCTTGGCCATCTTGGTGAGGTTGAAAGGCAGAAGCGGGTGAGGGCAAGGTTCTGGTTTCTGGGTGTGGTATGCGAGTTGTGAAAGTGGATATGGTCATGCAAAGCGTGTCAGAAGCGGAGAGCAACATTGCCTTGCAAAGTAGGTATTCCCACTGGGGAGGATGCCTTGTTGGGGCAGGTTTACCTGGATGTTGTGCACATCAAGGCGGGGAAGTTTGTGTATCTCCTTGTTGTGCGTGACAATATTTTGGGATGGGTGGAAGTGCGGCTGCTGGTGAAGCTCTGGGCGGAGAACGTTGGACAGTTTCTGGAGGAAGACTGGTTTGCGCGTTATGGATCACTTTGCTTGGTAATGGTCAATGGGGGTACAGAGTTCCAGGGACTATTGGCGGATTTAGTGCAAATTTGGAGAGAAAAGTTTGGGCAAGTGATGGAGTACTATCCAGAAGGCGCGGGGATGATTGAGCATGGTCACCAGCCAATCAAGGATGCAATGGCAAAAGTTTGCGGGGAGGATGGCAAGCGGTGGCAGGAAACCCTTCTGGTAGTTCTTTTTGTGTATTGGATTTTGGTGAAGAGATTTATGGGTTCTTTGCCATACAAGCTGCTATTTGGGAAGCAACCCCTGCTGCCAATTGACATTGAGCTGGAAAGGTTTCTAGTTATTGATTTGTGGAAGGTTAAGATGGCCATGGATCTAGTCAAGGCCCGTGCCAAGCAACTCCTGGGACAGGATAAGATGTTGGAGAAAGCGGCTGGAAAGCTGAAGGCAACCTGCACAAAGTCTGTCTGCTACTGGGACAAGCGCTGCATGTAAAAACTCTGGGATCTGTTGGGGAAGGGGGACTTGGTTTTGCTTTACAACCAGAGCCTGGAAACCCAATGGGGGAAGCTGTTTGCTAATCAATGGAATTGTCTTTCTGAATGACTTCCAAGTTCACTGGAGGTAGTTACCAGTTGGAGGAATTGGATGGAACTCCACTCAAACGGAAGGCCACGGCTTTGAACATTGTGGAATTCAGAAGAGGAATTCTCCTTAAATGGTTCCCAAGTTTGGAAGTTATTGATTCCTTGTGTCTGTAAACCCTGAGTGCAACTGTTCACCCTTTGACTGAGAGATAGAGAAAATGAGATTAAAGATTCTTCCAAAACCTATGATGATCCAATGGTATGATCCTCTGATGCCCTCCTCCACATCTGGGGTGAGGGTTCAGTTTAAGTAACCTTCCCCTCAACCCCAACCTAGGTACAACCGCAAGCAAACAAGAATAATGAAATACAACCCCTAAGTACAGAACACTAGCCCAACTCTATCCATCCAACCCCATCCCATAATCCACATCCCATACCCCATATCCATCTGTATTGCCTGCCTGCCATTACCTCCACCCATTTTTTCCTTCTCATGATGCAGCCCTTGAGCTGCTCCCAACTCAGAGCCCCCCTGCATGTCTGCATTTGCCCAACGCGCCATTCCAGATATATGGGATACATCCCCACAATCAAATCTGCAGTCTTGCAATGCGTGATCCGCGCGATTTGTCCAATCCAATCCAATCCACCCTGGGTCTCCAGATGCTGAGCCGAATTTGACTGCTGCCAAGCCTGCAGCACGGCTTACTGTGGCAAAGCCACATTAATTTCTGAGCGCGCAGCCAATTCCAACTTGCGTCTATAAAAGACCACCACCCCCCCCAACTTGAGTTCTGTCCCCAGAGGTCCACCACTATCTCACCTACCCCCAACTATACCATAGTTACCCCACCTCCCTCTTTGCACCACTACATCACACCAAGGAAAAGCAAAGAAAAACCCCATCCAACCTACTTGGCCCAAAATTTCCTGCACATTCTGCTGCCAGAACGGCCTATCCTGCCAAATACTTCCAGGCTGGCGCGCCTGTGTTCCATGCGGAGATGGCAACTGCCGCCACTCCCTATCCAATAGAATTCCTCGCAACTTTCCACAAGGTCTTCCGCGCAAGAGGACCCGGCCTGACTCATTCGTGGTTTTGAGCAATGACAAGATTTCAACCAACAAGTGGAGCCCACCCGGCTCACCTTGCAGCTGTCTGCAATGCACCGCTCAAAATCCTCCGTTGCACAAAAGCCATGACTTGGGCTCACCATTCAGTCAGCTTGGACCACCGCAGCGCCAGGACTTCCTGGACTTTGCCGCTTACCCAAAATCTGCCCACAAGTGGGCTGCAAGGGTACAAATGAACGTGCCAGAAACAACCCAAGAATCTTTAATCATCCGGCAGTGCCTCCCCCACTGCCACTGTGTCCTCCTACTCCACCAAGACCTTCTCCTCCTCCGCGGCCACCATTTCCCCCTACTCAACCAAGACCTGCTCCTGCGGCACCAACTCCTCTGCCGCTGTCTCCATCACTGGTTCCCAGGTTGTAACCAGAACCCCCGCACGCACAGACTCCTGTGGTTATCAATTTGTCAATGGAACAGGCAGTCGCTACAACTCCTCTGGACGCCACTCCCAAGATCCTGGAGATCCCCCTGATTGCGGCACTTCCACTGGCAAGGTTTGACGCAATGGTGAATGACGCGGAAAAGCTCCTCCGGGGTTTCCTAGCAGTCCCCCACACGCACACCACCAATGCGCAATGCAAAGTTTTGGAAGGTTTCAAAACCCTAGCCGCAGCGGCTTGTGCAGATGCAGAGGAGGTGATGAGGACTTGGCGGATTCCTTCTCTTATTTATTCCTTGTATCTATCCTGTGCATATCTTGCAAAGAAAAAAGGACTTTTGCCATGCCAACCTAAGAAGCCTTTGGTCCTGTGAGAACTTTGAGAGAAATAAGATCTGCGTGCAAGATCCATGCTTTGTGAGCAATTGGCAAGAGTGAGGAGAATCCGCACCACTGAGAGTATTGGCTGAGAGTGAGAAAAATCTGCACCACTGATAGTATTCAGCTACAGGTACCTGGACCACCCCAGAAAAACTGCCACACATTTCCCCATACCCATTGACAGAATAGAGAGATCACAAAGAAAACCAGCCGCGCAAGCACATCCTTGAGAGACAGAAGAGAAAAAGTATACACCCAAACCCATCCATACCTTCCATCTATAAGATAACAAAAAAACTTGAAGAGTTTTTTTTTCTAAAGCACCAACCCTTTGCCAATCCCATGACTTGCTTGCTCTTTGAACCACATCTGTTCCGCACCACGCACTGTCCTAGTTCCCTGAATCATCCATTAGAAATTTTTCATGCGTTTTTTTCCAGAATGCGGGGCTTGTCCTTGCAAAAGTGGACCCAGAATTGCGCCATGCCCATACCTAAAAGAAACTCATAAACTAGCCAGCAATAATCCCAAAAAAATTCAAAGAGAAGGAAATAGAGAAAATAAACATTCTGGGGTGTCTAATTTTTTCAGCTGTGAACTTGCTAGAGCACCCCCTCACCAAATCCAATCATATCCCCCTATTCATCCATTGTTCCCCCCCAAACTTGGCTGCTGTCCCCAGAGGTAAGCATTCCTTTATTCCACCGGAGGCAAAGCGCGCGCACTGGCTTGTCCTTGGAAGAAGGATTGGTGTTTTTGTACCCTTTTCTATCCAAACCAGCCTTCTCGTTGAATGAAGTTGAGCCCCGCACAAAGAATTGTTTCACGTGCAAAGCTGCGGCCTCCTGTTTGAGCAGAGTTCCATCCAATTCCTCAAACTGGTAACTACCTCCGGTGAACTTGGACGTCACGGGGAAAGGACCGTTCCATTGATTAGCAAACAGCTTCCCCCATTGAGTTTCCAGGCTCCGGTTTTAAAGCAGAACCAAGTCCCCCTTCCGCAACAAATCCCGGAGTTTGTGCGCGCAGCTTGTGTCCCATTAGCGGATCAAATTTTTGTGGGTTGCCTTTAGACTTCCACCCACTTTCTGCAACATCTGGTTCTGTTGCAGAAGTTGCTTGGCCCAGAGTTTGACTAGATCTGCAGCCGTCTTAACCTTCCACCAATCAATACCCAGAAAGGTTTCCAGCTCAATGTCAATTAGCAGCACAGGTTGCTGCCCAAATAGCAGCTTGTACAAAAAATAACCTTTTGATATCTTCACCAAAATACAATCTTCCAAAAGAACTACTGGAAGGGTTTCCTGACACCGCTTGCCATCCTCCCTGTAAATTTTCACCATTGCCTCCTTGATTGGCTGGTGTCTGCGCTCAATCATCCCCGCACCTTTGGAATAGTACTCTGTCACTTGCCCAAACTTTGCTCTGAAACTTTGCACTAGCTCTGCAAACCGTCCCTAGAACTCCACAACCCCATCAACTGTTACCAGGAGAAGTAATTTTTAGTGCGCAAACCAATCTTCCTCCAGAAACTACCCAACTCTCTCCGCCATGAGCTTCACCAGCAGTTGCGCTTCCACCCATCCCAACAGATTGTCACGCGCAACAAGGAGGTACGCAAAATTACCCGCCTCAATGTGCACAACATCCAGAGAAACCCACCCAAACAAGGCATCCTCCCCGGTGGGAATACCTACTTTTCAAGGTAAAATTGTGCTCCTCTTCTGACACGCTTCACACAACCTTACCCACTCCGGCACCGCGCATACTACACCCAGCCACCAGAACCTTGACCTCACCTGCTTCTGTTTTTAAAACTTGCTGCAATGAGGGAGATTGTCATGCAGACTTCCTAGAATTACCTCCTGATCCGCCATTGAAGGGCTGAACACAAGCGGTACTGGCGCCCTCTGCTGCCACAGCTGTCCTTCTTGCAGGTAGAAATTTCCCACTCTCCGCCAAATCCTACTAAAAATCTTGGCTGGCCTATCATCTGGAAACCAAACATCCCGCAAATACAAACTTGGGACTGTATACCTGTGGGACTTTTGAAGCAGAAGTTGAACACCTACTTCCACCACTCCTACCATAACTGTTTGAGCTTCCACATCCAGTGGTTCTGCACCTTTGTCTGGATCATTGCGCAGGTACTGAGACAGCTCCCCAGCCATTGTAAAGGCCTTCCCTGGAAAATGTACCACTGTAAAAGAGAACAACTGATGGAAAGCAACCCACCTGGTCATAGGCGGGTTTGGCAGCATTGGGAAATTGATCATCCGTGCCAGCACCTTGCATCCACCAGAAGCATGAAGTGAATCCCCCATATACAATACTGCAACCTCCGCACAATCTTAGTGACCCCGCAAAGCTCAAAATTTGGCTGCAAATACCGGCTCTTTGTTGGCATAAACATAACAGACTTGTAGAGAACCAGAAAATTTTTCCCCTCATCCGCCTATGTCAGCACCGCCCCCACGCCAAGCTTGCTCAAATCCACAGCCACCGTAGTTCCTCCAGCGTCATAACCCAAGTCCCGCACTACAATATTGCATCCAAAAATCTCCTTGGGTTTGTCAAAGGCATTGTCACATTTCAAACCCCAGGTAAATTACGCGTCAATGCCCCCAACGGGCTAGAAACCTCCACAAACCGCTTGATGAACATCTGTACAAAGCTGCACAATCCCATGAACTGGAGAATGTGAAATACAGTATTTTGTGTTGGCCACTCAAGGAATTTGTTGCGTTTATTTTCCACAATCCGCCTTTTGCTGGAGGCCACCACATGCCCTAGAAGCTTCAGAGTGGGTATGCAGACAGCTAATTTTCCCCCCGGCACCATAAGCCCCGCTTCCTCAATCCAGAACAAGATCCATTCCAGCGTTGTAAGACTCCAGACGGTGCTAGGCCGTGGCAGTTCTGTGGAGGGGAAAGGTGCTGTTTATGCTGCCCTCCTGAGTGTTACAAAAATATTTAATTGTAACCGAGATCAAAGTTTAGAACCTGGTAAACGGGGAACCAAATGTAAGAGGATAAAGATTATAGTAGTTTGTAGATGGGAGACAACACTATCTGAGGCAAGATGATGTCGGGGAAAACTTGAATAGAAGGAGTCAAGAATTGTTCAGAGTTCAAAAAGACAAGGTAATTGTGAGTGAAAACACCCACAAGCTAATAGCTCTGGTCGTCAGCAGGAGCTTAGGAAAGATTGACTCAATCCCAAACAACCTCCAGGTTCTCAATTAACCTGCCCAACTCTCCGCAATCAAGCGCTTGAAGGGTACCAGATAACTGTGGGTGGCTGTAAAATACAAAGCTAATTGTTTGAAGAGGCTCTAGAAACAAAAAAATAACTGATTCAAACAAGAATAACCCAACACCGATCAAGGGAATCAAGAGTAGCATGGTGGAATTCAACTTCAAAGAGATGAAGGGAGGTTTAACACTCCAGGTTTTAAGCTTAATAAAACCTCTTCAGTCAAATGTGACTGGTTCCAGAAAGATAATCAAAGGATGATCAGGACCAGTATGGTCGGATAAAGGGATCAGGAGTGGTGTAACACACTCAAGAATTCAATTAGTCAAATTCTTCTTCAACAAGCAAAGCTATTGGTTGGTGATAAGGATCAAGTATCAAGGGTTTTGACTATGGAGGCTCAAGGATCAAGGGGCAATCATATATATCTGATTTGATGATAGGATGTGCTGATAAAGGCAGGGGAGAGCTCTCCTTATATGGGCAGGAGGCCCTTTTAGACTATGTACAACTGATTCTACAAATAGAGCGGGGAAAGAAAGAAAATCAGGTGATCAGAAAGATTTGATCACGCAGGCTGGTGGAAATCCTTCTCATCCCTTCACCATCTCTTGCGCTTGTACGTGGATGGGCCCGCGCAACAATACTGGAATCACCCACCCCTCACCCAAAGGCGGAAGGGGTGGGAAAAGAATAAAAAACGGATCAGACCGCCCGCGGGTGTCTGCAGGCGGTAGACAACACTCTCCACCCCTTGCCCAAAGGCGGAAGAGGGTGGGAGAGTCCCAGGAAGGGTGACGGATTGGATGATGGCAGGCAGGACTCAATGGCTCAAGGCAATCAAGTAACTCCTGACGGGCTTGAGATTGGCAACTGATAGATTGATTGTGGCGGGAGATTGATGGATCCAAGGATTGGACAAGCGCTTGGAGGTGCGGTTGGGATGGGTTTGGTAAGGCATGGATGAGCAACGCGCAACAATGATGATTATGGATGAGCAACGCGCAACAATGATGATGAGGGATGAGCGACGTGCAACAATGATGATGAGGATGAGCAACAATGACAATGAAGATGAGCAACAATGACAATGACGATGAGGATGAGCAACAAGCAATGATGAGGATGAGCAAAGCGCAAGGATGAGGATGAGGACGCGCAAGGATGAGGATGAGCAACGCGCGAGGATGAGGATGAGGACGCGCAAGGATGAGGATGAGCAACGCGCGAGGATGAGGATGAGGACGCGCAAGGATGAGGACTAGCAAGGCACAAGGATGAGGATGAGGACGCGCAAGGATGAGGATGAGGACGCGCGACGCGCAAGGACAGGAATTTTTTTTTTGAATTCTTTTCCCACAGTGTCCCAAATGGTTCACTACCTTTCTCCCCAACTTACAGACTGTCCCTACTCTGCATCATAATTTTGAAAACATGAAAAAGAAAAAACAAAAATAATTGGCCGTTTCTTGATCCTCTAATTAAAAAAAACGTTGAAACCCATCTTGATCCATCCAAAAGAGCCTAAATGTGGAGAAGATAAAAGAAAAGGCGTCCCAGGTGCTCACGTATGTGGCATAAAGTAGAGTTTTTACAACAAAACGCAGAAGAAGACCCCGGTGGTGCACAATTGGGAGGACTTACTTTGAACCCAATTTTCCCCAACAACAATAAAATCTCTTAACTTGATCAGCAGAGAACCTTCTAGCCAACTGAGTACCATCCAGTTCTTCCAAAACATAAGATCCACCTCTAACTTGACAAACAACTCTATAAGGACCATTCCAACAATTCAAAAAAAGTTTTCCCCACTGAGTCTCTAAAGATTGATTATAAGCCAATACTAGATCACTGGGGTTTAAAGGATCCCTGATCCAATCTAGATGTTTATCTTCCCAATACTGAACTGATTTTGCTCTTGATTCCATCATCTTCTGATAAGCTTTGTTACAAAAATCTTCACTCCGCTCCAGTTGCTTTGATCTGGCAAATAATAGGTCAGTAGTTGAAGAAACTTGTTCCCAAGAGATTCCCAAAAAAGACTCCATTTCAAGATCAAGAGGAAGAAAAGCCCTTTTACCACAGATGATTTCATAAGGAGAGTAGCCAGTGGTTCGCTTGGTGGAAATTTGATCAGAGAAGAGGACCAAGGGAAGAAACTTTTGACAATTCTTGCAACTTTCACCAGCCAGTTTAACCAGAGCAGCCTTCAAGGGAGCATGGCCTCTTTCCACCATTCCTTGTCCTTCAGGATAATAGGGAGTAGTAACTCTATGTTTTCCAGGGAGCAATCGTATCATTTCAGCAAGTTTTCCACCAAATTCTGAGCCACCATCAGTAGAATAAGATTGAGCCAAACCGTAATGCATCGTCCAATTCTCATGCAGGAAAGCTGCCACAGATTCAGAACTAATGTTCTTAAGGAATTTTGCTTCAACCCATCCAGAAAAATCATCTCTAGCCACAATGAGGTACTTAGCACCACCTGCCTTGATATGAACCACATCCATAGCAACCCTTCCAAAGAAAGTGGACTCCCCAGTAGGATAGCAAATTTCAGCTGGACGCCTAAGATCACGTTTTTGACAAACTTCACAACTCTTGCACCATTGAGAGACAGATTTCTTCAGAGATGGCCACCAGAACCGTTTGGATAAACGTTGATAAGTTTTGGTTTCCCCACAATGCCCAAGGCCCTCATGGAGACTTTCAAGGATCAAATCTTGCTCAGTTGGGATAGTAACCACAACAAGCGCACAAGGAGTTCCTCTTTTCATAAGCCTAGAACCTTGGACAAAGAAACTAGAGGAATTTCTTTTAAGGGATTGAAATTCTTTTGCAGTGAGATCAGGGGGTCTTTGGAGAGTTGAAAGGTACTGCTCTAACTTAAGCCAAAAACCTTGTTGGAAACCAGAGTAATCTTGGGAGGAGAAAGCAAAAGCCGGGCAGACCAAAGGTTCTTCCTCATCAAAATCCATTCCAAAATCCAATTCATCGTCTCCAATAGGTCTTCTAGATAAACCATCAAGCATAGTAAAAGATTTCCCAGGCCTATGAACAATATGAAAAGAGAAAAGCTGGATAAAAGCTACCCAGCAGTTTGTTGGATCATTTGGAAGACTGGGAGCATTGATAATTTCCACAATGGATCAAGCTTCAACTTGCAATTTGAAATGTTGTCCCCAGAGTACTGTTTGGAGTTTTTTCAGCATTCTGGCCACACCACAGAGTTCCGGTTTGGGCTGAGAGTATCTAGATTCCACATCCAAAAATAGCGATTCATAAAGAACAGGATGGTCCAAACCATTTTCATCTTCCTGAGTAAGGACAGCCCCAACAGATTCATAACTAGAGTCAACAGCCAATTTTATTTTGCGAGCTCCAGGCCCATAAGGGATCTTTTTCAAAACTATATCATTGCCAACAATAGTTTTGAGCAACTGAAATGATTGTTTGCAATATTGGGTCCAAATCCATTCAGCTTCCTTTCTGGTTAGACAATGAAAGGGTGCACAGATTTTGGATAGAGAGAGAATGAAGATCCTTACATAAGTTACAACACCTAGGAAACCTCTAACTTCAGTTGGATTTATTGGAGTAGGCCAGGAGATGATTTTGTTGAATTTAGAGGGTGCCATCTTTCTTCCTTCCTTTCAGACTATATGACCAACAATTTCCAAGGCAGGGACACAGGAAGCAAGTTTTGATCCAGAGACAGTAAGGCCAGATTCCTCAATTTGAAACAAAATTTTTTCCAAGATAGTAGCATACTCCCAGATAAACTGTTGAATTCCTGAGTCCCAAGGTAAGAGCTCATTATCATAGTCAGAAGCTGGACCTTTAATTCCACCATCATCAATAAAGATACCCGCATGATCCAGGATTTCATCTTGGAGGATCCACATCAGCTGAGCCTGATAGACTGCAACCAAGTTGGTGGCACCTTGAGGCAATCAATTCAGTTGAAATCGACCAAGAGGAGTATTGAAAGTAGTGAGAGGGCGAGAGATAGGATGCAAAGATTGTTTGTCATAACCCCCCATGATGTCTCCTAGACCATAACAGGCTCTCCCAGAGAAGGATTCAACAAAGTCTTCAGTGACAGGAGGAACACCAGATTCCTTAATAGTAACTTTATTGAGAGGTTTTAGATCATGAACTACTCTAAGTTTACCATTACTCTTTAGAACACAGAAAACAGGGCTAGAGTAACTGGAGGTTGGCTTTTCATATAGACCGGTACAGACTTGTTTGCGGACCAACTTGATGAAATCATCAACTTTTGCAGCAGGAATAGGGATCTTTTTCTTTTTCCAAGGATCATGTTCAACTACGGGGATGATATAAGGGAGAACATAGGATTCTTTGAAGAGACCTCTCTCTTCTTCACAGAATGCAATAGATTTTTCCCTTAGAGATAAGATTTTTTGATCAAATTTAACTCATCAGGTAAAAGCCATCCATCTGGACCAAAGTTTACCACCTTCAATTGTTCTTCAGTGACGCAACCACAAGGTACAAAGGGGCCAGTAAGACAGTGAGATAGACCACAATAAGGATCACAAGATAGAGGAGGACGCATGAGAGGAGGATTGAGATTGAGAGGCATGGGTCAGTTGACAGGCTGGACCTTTTTTGCAACTGGCTTATACTTAGTGGCAAAAGAAAGAAGTTCTTGTTTCCTCCAAGCATTCACCAGCGAGACCTGAGTACAAAAACTGAGACCAGATTCCAACATCCTCCAAGTTTGACGTTCCATAAAATTTTCAAAAGGTGCCTTTTCCATAAAAGAGGATCCAAAAGATAACGCTTTGCTCACATGTGTGGCACTAGGTAGAGTTTCAAAAACTATGGTAGAAGAATGCCCTGATGGTGCAAAATTGGGAGGACTTACTTTTACCCCCAAGTGCCTCCACTGGAGCCCATACTCCTCCATACCAAAACCATTAAGAAAGGAATCAAGATCAGGATCTAGTTTATACTCATTGCGGGGAATCAAACCAGAGCTAGAGGAAGATTGATCAGTGATAAGATTACAAGGAAAAGAAGAAACAACAGAACCAGAGAGAAGAGAAATATTTTTGGAATTTTTTGTTTTAACATGTTTTCAATTTTGGACTTTTTTGAGATCAGAAGAAAAAGAAGAAAGAGATGAAAAGGATGAAAAATATGCCTCAGAGATAAAAGTTGGCCCTATAGTTGAATTCTGAGGCTTAGAAGAACTACAACTGTCAGTATTACCAACTATTCTGCTAAAAAATGAGAGGAGTTAGAAGAATCCTTCTGCTTGCCCTTCAGAACTGATCTAGGTGAAAAACCAGGGAAATCTCTTTCCCAACAACCAGAATCCAAAGAACAAAAAGGAACTTCAATCTTCCTACCATCAGCATCAGGAAGAAGAATTCTCTCCCCAACTTGATTTTAAAACATCAGGGTGGCTCCAAAGTCTATTAAGAAAGGACAACCCAAAATCATAGGACCTTCCAAACGAGTGATCCAAAAGTGACAGGTTCAAACAATATTTTGACCAATTAAAACTGGCACATCCTCAGCAATACCCACCAACTCACAAGATTGATTCCCAATTCCATAAACAGCAGAGTTGAAGCTGACCCTTGGACTGAGATTGAGCTTGCAGGCCATTGCATCCAAAATTAAGTTTAGTTGGGACCCAGAATTGACAAGTAGAGAAACCGTTTTGGATGAGTCACCTAGAGAGCATGGTAAAACTCCAAGAGGAAAAGAATAAAGATTTGAATTAGAAGGAGGATCTGTTCCACCAGAGTCTTCCATCAAGGCTCCAGAGGAAACTTTCAATTTGTCAGGACCAATCTCCACACATTGCCAAGAAACCCATTTCTTCATGCCTTCAGCCACAGATGGTGAGATGGAAAGGAGTTCAGCCAGGGTTAGATCAGGGATTTCAAGATCAGAGATTTTCTTTATGAAGGATTTTGACCAGAAACTAGTTTTCATTTGTCAGAAAGAGGTAAACAAAAAACGTAAAACAAATCATAAAACAGATACAAGAGACCTGTCCTACCCAAGGAATGAAAATGACTGATGTTGATGATACTTCAAATAATAAGCAGTAGGATCACACGCCTTGGATAGAAAAGAAATAAAATCTGGTTGCCGTAATAGATGAGTCAGAAGGACTTTAAGGAAAAAAATGAAAAGGTAAAAGGAAATAAACAATTGCACCGAATTACTTGAAGACTTCTTCAGTGATCTGACTTAGCACCTTTCTTCTAGATCTTGAGTGATGAAAACACGAATCAGAAGGATGTTGGAAAAGGAGAAAGTTGATGATAGAGGAAGAAGACTGCAATGTTGGTGGTCTATTTAACATGCAAAAATGAGACTGCCACTACTCGGGTGAATATGGATATGCATAACTTCCTTGCCCGCGCGTGCCACTTGCAAGTCTTGAAGGATAAGGCGCGCGCGTGCCACTTCTGATGGAGATAAATTAAAATAAGTCAAATGTGAAAATAAATAATAAAATGAAGAAATAAAAAAAATAAAAAATAAAAGGAATAAAAGGAAACATGATTTTTTAACTTCAACACCCCCCCTCATAATTCAGTGCAATCTTGAATCAAAAAATTTCAACGTAAGAAGTTCCAGACTGTGTTTATTGGAAGCCTTTGTCAGCGAATCGGCAATCATGGCATCGGTGGTGATGAGAGTGACATGAATCTTGTCGCCGGAGAGTTGGTCGCGTAGCCACTTGAGTTTCATATTGATGTATTTAGTTTTCGAGTTAGAGCCAAAATGATGAAATTTATCGACCAGACCTTTATTGTTGACTAGAAAGTTGGTCGGAGATGATGTAGAACCTTTCCAGAGGTCGCATATTATTTAATTTATCCAAAGTGACTCCTGCGCCCCATCACTTAATGCA
Organism: Puccinia polysora; assembly: GCA_025617555.3. Lineage (NCBI taxonomy): Eukaryota > Fungi > Basidiomycota > Pucciniomycetes > Pucciniales > Pucciniaceae > Puccinia > Puccinia polysora. The sequence goes on from CM062623.1 coordinate 40,975,045, forward strand.
TTCAACTCCGCTTCCGTGGAAGATAGAGCAATATTGCACTGTTTTCTGCTCTTCCATGCAATAGGTGTGGACCGCCAGAATATTACTTACCCTGTTTGAAAACGTCGAGTATGTGGATTGTCTGCCCAGGTTGCGTTGGTGTAGACACGTTGAGGATTGTTTCCACTCGGATTCAGCAAGAGAGAATAATCGATGGTGCCCGCCAGATACTTCCATACTTGGATAAGCTCCTTCCAATGCAAAATCCCTGGACTCTGATTAAATTGAGATAGGATGGATGTGGCAGCTGAGATATCTGGTCGCGTGTGGCAGGCTAGATAGTTGAGCAGGCTGGTAAACATCCTGAAGTTTACGCCTGGTTTTTGAAACTCAATTTGTTCTTTGTGAGAGGCCAGCACCAATTGGATTCCAGGTGTTAATGGAGTGAGAACGGGCTTCATATTCAGTAGTTGTAGTTCCTCGAGAGTCTTCAGAACGAGCTTCTATTGATTGAGATAAACGGATTTACCCTTTTGCGTGTATTCCATTCCAAGAATGGTATCTGGTGTATGCGCTGATGACCGCGGAAACCTTACTAAGAATTCCTTCTCAAACCACTCCACCTCCCCCGCCACAATCAAATCATCCTGATGAAAGAATACCGACAGTCGCCAACTGGTGTGAATATAGAAACACGGATCAGCAGACAACTGAACCAACCCAATACTTTCAAGCCACATAGTTAGGGTTTTATACCAATTTGATGGGGCCTGTCGCAATCCATATAAAGATTTCTTCAGCTTCAGAAACTTCGAGGAACAGGAGCTTTCTTTTGGCTTAAGGATGTAAATATCTTCTTTCAGAGGAGCAAACAGGAAAGTGTCTTTCACTTCAAATTGCCTTAATTTGAGATCATTATCCAAGCCGTACAGTAGAAGAAGTAACAGCGTGGTGAATTTTCCAGTCGGCGCATAAGTATCCCCGTAATCCTTTCCTGGAGTTTGTAGATTTCCCATGATGCATAGTCGAGACTTACGCTTTTCAGGCGAAAGACTTGTGGCTGGCTTAATTCTATCTACCCACATCGTCCTGAGAAAGTAATTGGGTTCAGCGTGTGCGTCCTCCCAAACTTCCTGTGATTCTATTTCATCCAATTCTGCTTTTCTTTCCTCCATCCATTCACTTCCTTTACCTACAAATGTGCCATACAAATATTTTTGCGGTCTGATGGAAGATGTTCTGACTCGGAGGATATAATTGTCGGGAATTGAAGTATGTGTTGAATTCACTTTGGCCGGTGCTTCTACAAGTTTTTGATTCATGTTGTGAACAGCTTCAGCATCAGTGAATTTGTGCACGATCTCAGGCTGAGGAACCCTTGCATGACCAACATCATTCAGATTGAGATCACGAACCAACTCAATCTCTGTATTTGTTTCATTGGGTTCATCCAGGTCATTGCACCAGTTCCCGACGTCAATTCCGGAATCACTGATGGAAAGTTTTTTGACATTGGTGTTAAAATCAAGTACGGTAATGTGTTTCGTGTCAATAATTTTGTTTTCTGTTGTTAGGATTTTGTATGACAGTAATTCATTGTTGTACCCAATAAGTCTTCCACAGAGACCTTGAGGTTCCAACTTTGAGAATGGTGGTTTGTCCTTATAGATGTAGCTGACCGGATTGCCTATAGGATGAAGGTAATTAATGCTCAGTTTCTTTCCTTTGAAAAGCTCATAAGGAGATTTCTTTGATTTATGAGAAGGTATTTGGTTGAGCGCTAGAGCACACAATTTGATAACAATGTGCCATAGATTCTTGTTCGGGTTTGAATCGATTAAAACAGTTCAAAGCAATTTGAGAACAAGTTGGTTGAAGCGTTCTGCAAGTCCATTTTGCTGTGGTGAATGACCATTAGAGAATGTTTGCCTTATGTTGTTCTCAGCGCAATATTTTGAAACGGTCGAGTTCCAAAATTCCGTGCCTCGATCAGAATGCAAGATCATGGGACTATAGTTGAAACGTTTTGACTTGACATTGATAAGGAAGGGGAGAACACTTGCTACTTCACTTTTGCTCTTAATCGGAATCACTGAAAAAAATCTTGTACAGCTATCAACCAAAGTTAGAAAGTACACATCACCGTTTCTACTTAGAGGATAGATAGGCCCAACCAGATTTCATTGCAGTTCTTGGAAGAGTCTTTCAGAACAATCGTGCTTATTATTGAAAGGCGTCTTTGATATCTTACTGATCGCACATGCCTCACACGTAGAACCTTTCTTTACTGGAATCCCTAACTTCTGGCGTATTCTACTGTAACTTGCGTGACCAAGGGATTTATGGATGATTTTGTTGCAGGTGAGAAAATAGATGTCCTTAACTTTTGCGTCGTCAAAATGAATAAAAGGAATATTACACTCGTAAGTGCCATTTATTTTCCAATTTCCTTTACAAACTGTGAAATCATTTTTCCTGAAATCAACATCAAAACCGTCTAGTACAAGAGTGCGCATAGACAGTAAATTAGCAGTTGAACCCGGTGAGTACAATACGTCTGGCAGAAGAGTTTCTTGTCCTTTGGTGTCCACCAGCTTAATAATCCCAACTCCGTCGTAATGAAGAGAATTCTTCCCGGAACTTGTTGAGATACAACCGGTCAATGATCGGTCTAAGCAAGAGAAATATTTAGCATCAGAGACTATGTGTCTTGAGAATCCCAAATCCAGTACGAAAGAATTTGGAAGAAACAAGGAGCTCGTGTGAAATGAGCTAACAGAGGTACTTTCATTGGCCTTGGTCAATCCATTCTTCTTCTTTTTTGGAAAAGTTGGTCTAAGATGAGGGTACAGCTTCCAACATCTGCCTTCTGGATGCGCAGCCCTAGGGTTATGCCACTTTTCATTGCACGCTTTCACATTTGAGCTGAGGAAGGACACAGAAGCTGTGCTCTCCTCAATCTTGTTAGATTCCGAGTCTCTGTTCAAAAAGTGATTGTTGTTGAACATTTGTAGGTGATTGAGTACATGTTTGGGGTTAATCTTCTTGTCAGAGTGTGTGATTTGTTGAACTATGGTATCCAAGGATGCCGGTAGCTTTTCTAGGATTAAATATGCAATGATATCAGTCGGTAAGTCAATTCCTACGTTGTGCAAACGCAAAATGGAGGTCTTTGTCTTGGTAATGAAACCCGGAATATCCAATAAGGAGAATGGAGCTCTAAGAAACTCCTTAAACACCCTAGCTCAATTGGACGCATGATTAGAGGCGAAATACTTGTTTATATCGGCCCAGATTTGATGTGCGTCTTTCTCATTGTCTGCGGTAATAATGTTTGCTTGGATCGTGGTGTCGAGCTTGGATGTGAGTATTGTTCTGATTCTCACATTTTCCATGTGGCTGAGTCTGATTGGATTCCTGTTTGGGTCATTGTTCTTCTTTGTGAGTTTTTCAAACAAATCCTCTTGCAAGTCCATCATATTTGCGACTCAATTGCGCCATATCAAAAAATTATTGGCGGTGAGTAAGGGAATTGCTTCAATCGCAGTTTTGAGTATTGTCGCATTCAACAAATTGGTCATCTTGGTTTCTGTTTGGTCAATAGATTGATATCTTGTTCCAGCAAATTTCAACTGTTAATCGTGAAGGATTTTGACCAGAAACTAGTTTTCATTTGTCAGAAAGAGGTAAACAAAAAAACGTAAAACAAATCATAAAACAGATACAAGAGACCTGTCCTACCCAAGGAATGAAAATGACTGATGTTGATGATACTTCAAATAATAAGCAGTAGGATCACACGCCTCGGATAGAAAAGAAATAAAATCTGGTTGCCGTGATAGATGAGTCAGAAGGACTTTAAGGAAAAAAATGAAAAGTTAAAAGGAAATAAACAATTGCACCAAATTACTTGAAGACTTCTTCAGTGATCTGACTTAGCACCTTTCTTCTAGATCTTGAGTGATGAAAACACGAATCAGAAGGATGTTGGAAAAGGAGAAATTCAATGAGAGAGGAAGAAGACTGCAATGTTGGTGGTCTATTTAACATGCAAAAATGAGACTGCCACTACTTGGGTGAATATGGATATGCATAACTTCCTTGCCTGCGCGTTCCACTTGCAAGTCTTAAAGGATAAGGCGCGCGCGTGCCACTTCTGATGGAGATAAATTAAAATAAGTCAAAAGTGAAAATAAATAATAAAATGAAGAAATAAATAAAATAAAAAATAAAAGGAATAAAAGGAAACATGATTGTTTAACTTCAACACTTTAATACCCTCTCCACAGCGTTGGGGTGCTCTTTGGAAATTCCCCTTTTGAATCAAACCTTGGGTTGAGTTGGAAGAGGAATTTCAGGTGAGGGTGGCACTATAACTGGATTAGTTGGTGAAGTTGATTTGGATGGCAGAGGAGCAGGATCAGAGTATTCTGGGAACCTATCCATGAGGGGTTCCTTTTCTACTTCCATGTCTTCTACCTCAGAAGAAGGAGGCTCCAGTGAAGATCAATGTTTGACCGTTTTTCAAAGAAATGAAGATGGAACAGGAGGAGCTTTATGAGGTCTGGATTCTTCATGTTGTTTCCTAGCTGGATCAGATTGATAAGTTCCAGAAAAGCTGTAAGAAGAGACAGCAGGAGGATACGAAGGTTGAAGAGTTCCACAAGCAGATCAAAAATCAAAATAGGCCAAGGATGCCTTCTTGGGAGCGGAATGCTGGAAAGAGGCCACCACATGACAAATTGGACAAGATGAATCAAAAGGGATAAGTGCACCATTAGGTAGAAAGAAGTTACTCCCTTTCTGTTCCACCAACATTTCCTCCTTGTCCTTCTGGAGTTCAGGACAGTGACCAGTTCCATGACCTTCTCTGTGGCAATAATAGCAAACTATGGTTGACCTAGGAACAGAGTTGGAGGGTTCAGGGACAGCCAGAGAGGAGAGTTTCTGATCCATTTTATTCTTGAAAGCTTGCAGGAATTTGGTGATCTCATTGATAGTAGGTTTTTCCCTGTGTGTCTGAGGATTTGGTTTAGGTCTTCCATTGGCTTCCATCTTATTCATGATTTTTTTAGATGCTTGAAAAGAGGGGGCAGTGACTGGTTCAGTGATTCTAGGTTTTTCAAAGGTGAGAGCTGTTTGACCTTTCATTACTTTATCCACAGTATTCCTAAGAACCATGAAAGCAGGGAGCTTGAACCAATTATCTCTTGTAGTGATCATGGATCCAGATTTCACCAATTCATCCTTAATCCTTTCCTGTACTCCTGGAGAGAAAGACTGAAAAAATCACACTTGAATTTTGTCCACCGTATCAATGTGATCGTTTTGGATAAGATAGGATTGGATAGGGTCCCAAGATTTTCTGAAATCTTGATAATCAGAGGCTGAGGAGATACCACCATTGGAGGTCCATTGAGAGACTAGGGTATCCAGATCTTGGAGAGTGAACCTAGCTATATCAATTTTGCCCCAGTAGGCAATCATTGCCTCCTTAAGAAGTACCCAGTCATGGGTTTCAAATCCATCAAATGATTCAATCACTTCCATGACTTCATCAGAGGAGATAAAGAATTGCAGTTGATAAGCCATTTCATATTTGCTAACACCGTCCACTTCAGCAGCCATCTCGTAGGAATCCAGGAACCATTCAACATTTGTACCGTTAAAGCATAAGTTCTTGTTCTGAGGTTTGATCTTGATCATCTTGGCTTGAACAGAGGTAGAAGGGGTACCAATAGATTCCGTTTCAACAAAAGATTTCCTAAGGGATCCAAAGGAACAGATTTCCAAAGTGGCTCACGAGTGTGGCAAGGGTAGGGTTTACAAAAAACGACTAGGATAAAACCCCTTAATGGTGCACAATTGGGAGGACTTACTTCTGGAACAAGTTGCCTCCATGGATCAGATCTAGATGATAACAGAAACACAGAAAAAAAGAAAGACAGAAAAAGAGAAAAAGGTCTGATTTCAAAGTTGATTCCACAAAATTTGGGACTGTAAATCCCAAGGTTGCTGGTTTGATCCTGGCCCGGGGGACCAAATGTAAGACTCCAGACGGTGCTAGGCCATGGCAGTTCTGTGGAGGGGAAAGGTGCTGTTTAGGCTTCCCTCCTGAGTGTTACAAAAATATTTAAATGTAATCAAGATCAAAGTCCATAACCTGGTAAACGGGGAACCAAATGTAAGAGGATAAAGATTATAGTAGTTGGTAGCTGGGAGACAACACTATCTGAGGCAAGATGATGTCGGGGAAAACTTGAATAGAAGGAGTCAAGAATTGTTCAGAGTTCAAAAAGACAAGGTAATTGTGAGTGAAAACACCCACAAGCTAATAGCTCTGGTCGTCAGCAGGAGCTTAGGAAAGATTGACTCAATCCCAAACAACCTCCAGGTTCTCAATTAACCTGCCCAACTCTCCGCAATCAAGCGCTTGAAGGGTACCAGATAACTGTGGGTGGCTTTAAAATACAAAGCTAATTGTTTGAAGAGGCTCTAGAAACAAAACAATAACTGATTCAAACAAGAATAACCCAACACCGATCAAGGGAATCAAGAGTAGCATGGTGGAATTCAACTTCAAAGAGATGAAGGGAGGTTTAACACTCCAGGTTTTAAGCTTAATAAAACCTCTTCAGTCAAATGTGACTGGTTCCAGAAAGATAATCAAAGGATGATCAGGACCAGTATGGTCGGATAAAGGGATCAGGAGTGGTGTAACACACTCAAGAATTCAATTAGTCAAATTCTTCTTCAACAAGCAAAGCTATTGGTTGGTGATAAGGATCAAGTATCAAGGGTTTTGACTATGGAGGCTCAAGGATCAAGGGGCAATCATATATATCTGATTTGATGATAGGATGTGCTGATAAAGGCAGGGGAGAGCTCTCCTTATATGGGCAGGAGGCCCTTTTAGACTATGTACAACTGATTCTACAAATAGAGCGGGGAAAGAAAGAAAATCAGGTGATCAGAAAGATTTGATCACGCAGGCCGGTGGAAATCCTTCTCATCCCTTCACCATCTCTTGTCCCTGTCCGTGCATGGGCGTGCGCAACAATACCAGAATCACCCACCCCTCACCCAAAGGCAGAAGGGGTGGGAAAAGAAACAAAAAAAGGATCCGACCGCCCACGGGTGTCCGCAGGCAGTAGACAACACTCTCCACCCCTGGCCCAAAGTCGGAAGAGGGTGGGAGAGTCCCAGGAAGGGTGACGGATTGGATGATGGCAGGCAGGACTCGATGGCTCAAGGAGATTGAGTAAATCCTGATGGGCTTGAGATTGGCAACTGATAGATTGAGTGTGGCGGGAGATTGATGGATCCAAGGATTGAACAAGCACTTGGAGGTGCGTTTGGGATGGGTTTGGTAAGGCATGGATGAGCGACGCGCGACAATGAAAATGATGGATGAGCAACGTGGGACAATGACAATGATGGATGAGCAACGCGCGACAATGACAATGAGGATGAGCAACAATGAGGATGAGAAAGGATGAGGATGAGCAACGAGCAAGGATGAGGATGAGCGACGCGCAAGGATGAGGATGAGGATGAGTGATGCGCCAGGATGAGGATGAGGACGCGCAATGCGCAAGGACAGGAAAATGTTTTTTTTTCAGTTTTTGAATTCTTTTCCCACGGTGTCCCAAATGGTTGACCACAGCGTTTGCACGTACTCCCAGACAAATCAGCAAATTTCCAGAGCATTCATAAGTGTTTCCCCTCCATAATCTGTCTTTGGGCCTTTGATGCCCCCGTCATTGATGAAAATCTGAACCACCTCAGGAAGATTGTCCCTCAGAATTCAGGTCATCTGTTCTTGGTAAATTGTGACCAAGTTTGTTGTGCCCGTGTCAGTTGCATCCTGCACAATCTGGTTTCAAAGGCAGTCATCAGCTGCAAACTCCAATTGAGTTCACACTGATTTTATCCGCCCATCACATCCACCAACCCATAGCACGCGTGCCCTGCCATAGATTCCAGAAACTTGTTGATGTGGAGAGGTTGTCCTGCATCTCAGATTGTAAATGAATTGAGCTGCTGCAGATCATTGAAAATCCTTAATGAATTCCCATCCTGCTTAACCACCACAAAGATTGGACTAAATTACTTTGATTTTGATTGCTTGCAAAGACCCTTTCTACACGCTTGCGCACCAGCTCCAAGAAGGGCCCCCAAAACGCCCGCAGAATTTGAATTGGCCCAATCAGCCAAGGTTCATGCGGAACCGTTGGAATCACATAAGGGTCTCCTATCTTGCTTTTTAACAGTCCCTGCTCTTCAGGTCCAAACGCAGGCGCTCTTTCCTTGAGGAAAGTACCAATGTCAGCAAATCCCGTTCCTCCCCGCTTAGCCAACCCGGCGTTCCAAAGTTAAGGGCTGCCACCTTCTCATTGTTAATCCACTCTTGTCGCGTTGCCCATCCTGACACCTTCAGCAGAGATTTACAAGGGTCCCCCAACCAAGGGATTGGTCAGAGTGATCCGTTCAGATCCTGAGGCATTGCTTTGTTCCGGGGAAGGACCTTACGCGCAACCAGCTGATACTTTCCAACATTCCACCGCACAATCCACATGCATTGGTTACCATAGATCCTAGACAAAGCCAAACCATGGCTTTTTACTTTGCTCATGAGTGTGGCACAATGATAGTGTTTTTGCAAATTAACTCCTGGAAATGCACACTGAGGAAAAGGACTTTCTTCCAGCGCTTCCTCCCTACTTCCCACCTGCTCCTCACTGGTTGACCACCCGCATGAAGCCAAAGCTTGCTCCGTACAGTAACCTTGGCCAACTAGTCAAAATCCACCTCTGGCCCACCCTTGCAAACCAACTCTGTGATGGGGTCCTCCTCTTCTTCTTTTCCCAAATACTGCATCCACTTCCCCAACCCTTGTTGCAGAGTGTGGTTTTGAATTGCCTGCCGGAAGAATCTTCCACCGTAAAGGCTTACTTCCCCCCCTCTGGATTAAATTTCATTTGCACTTGGAACCCAAACATCAATAGCTGTCCTCAAATAGCCTCCCCGCAATCAACCAATAGAAAATAAAGTGGTTTATGGACCCTTGAGACCTCAACCTCTTCCTCCACCACAACCCCATCAGTGCAACATGCCCCTCAATTAAGCGCGCAAACCCCCATTGTGGAATTCTGCCAAACCAATCCAATTTCATCAACCAGCCTGGATGGAAGAAGGTTCACTATGAAACTGCTATCCACCAGCACCCATACCTCCCTTCCAGAAACTTTATTGGAAAATAAGCCAGCGGAGTTGAAACAGATGCCATCACCACTAAGTCACACTCTGCATCATCCGAAGCCAAGTTCACCCGCTGCACCATTGGAGGGATTCTATTGTGTCTGCAATCCTTCGGCTCTTGAACTATCTCATCTACTACCGCCGGTGACACCTCTGCCAACTCCTTAAAGGTCAAGGGAATAGTTGTTTCATTTTCCATCACTCTGCGCACAATCTCCATTGCCTTCTTCTTCCCCCCTGGATTCACCGGCTGTCCATCCATTTCCAGAACAGGCACAATTGGCTTAGGAGCTGCTGGTGTTACCTGTTCCTTGGCATCCAAATCCATCTGTTCTGCCACCACCGGTTCCTCTGTTGCTAGTAACCTCACTTCAGCTTCCACGCACGGTGGTTGCCATACCCCGGGACCAGTGAAAATCCCCAGCAAAGCTCAAGCAGTTACACCCAGTTCCTGTCCTCACGCGGGCACTTGCTCCATGGCGGTTGGATTCCCTGTTCTTTTCAAGATCTGTTTCCTCATTGGAAAGATGAATTTCGTTCCCACCGGTTGAACCAATCCTCCCTTGAGGTCCCTTGTCATTTCATTGAACCCCAACCACCAATTCCCCTTGTCCCCTCAGTAATTGTATAACTGCAACACAGGCAGATTTGACGGCGGAAGCGGTCCCCCAAGGTGAGGAGGCAGATGCTGCGGCGCTGAAAACATTTGACTCAGCAAGATCCGCAAGTCCTTCATCAATTCTGTCATCTTGCTAATCTCCAGGCTTGTTGTTGGTGGTGTTGCTGGAGAGCATTCCTTATTCAAGGGGCCTGCAACCAGAGCCTGCGTTGGTGCTGCCAGAGAGTGAGAAGCAGGCTTCTTTGACCCCGTTGGGAATGAACTTGCCATGTCCTCTATCAGTTCCTCCAAGTCCAACTTGCTTTCAACCGCCCAATCGATGATAAGGATGTCTGGAAGAAGCGGGATACTCCCATCCAACAACCTCTTTACCAAGTTGTTTTTGTACAAGTGCTGCTGCACCTGCCTGCAGAGTTGGGGACCAAGTCCGCCCATAAACGCCCTCTTTATTGCACCCGTCTGACCTTCTATTACCTTTTTCTTTCCCAGGTAACAATAGATCTGGTCAAACATTGCTACATAATCCCCCAATTGCGCCGGCATCTGGACTCCACCATTTGCCCTTGCTTCTACTGCAGCTTGCTTGAAGTTGCTTTCCCAAAAACAAGGTGCGCCTTCCACACCACTCCATGATTTCCGCGTTCAGTTTTTGCCAATCAAGTTCCTTGTACCCTTCCATCTCCTCCACATCCCAAAGCTTCTCTTGGTCTATAATGAAGAGGAAAACAAGACAAGCCTTATCCAAACCCATTGCACCTTCTGTGTTGGCAATTCCTTCCTAACGCAAGGAATTGCTCAGCATCCTCAGTGTTTAACCAGATATGTGGATAGTCCCCCGGCCTGATTCAAAGGGGCTTGTGATTGGCACCGTCATTGGAGCAAGGGACACTGTATCCCACCCCTGATGAGGGTTGCTTCTGAGAAGCCAGAGGAGGAGGAAGAGGAGGAAGAGGAGTGGGGGTCACGTTAGCAAACCCCAAGATGGTCAATGGGAAGTACTGGGACATCACGCTTGTTATTTTCAACAGACAAGGAACAAAAGGTTACTTCCCCGCCAGACCCCCAGATGTGGAATTCAGAAGAGGAATTCTCCTTAAATAGTTCCCTAGTTTGCAATTTATTGATTCCTAGCTTCTGTAAACCCTGATTGCAACTGTTCACCCTTTGACTGAGAGATAGAGAAAAATGAGAGTAAAGATTCTTCCAAAACCTATGATGATCCAATGGTATGATCCTCTGATGCCCTCCTCCACATCCAGGTTGAGGGTGCAGTTTAAGTAACCTTCCCCTCAACCCTAACCCCCGTACAACTGCAAGCAAACAAGAATAATGAAATACAACCCCTAAGCACAGAACCCTAGCCCAACTCTATCCCTCCAACCCCATCCCACAATCCACATCCCATACCCCATACCCCTCTGTATTGCCCGCCTGCAATTAAGTCCACCCAGTTTGTCCTTCTCATGACGCAGCCCTTGCGCTGGGCCCAACTTGGAGCCCCCCGCCCATGTCTGCATTTTCCCAACGCGCCTTTCCAGATATCCAAGATACACCTGCGCAATCCAATCTGTGGTCTTGCAATGGAAAATCTTCGCGGTCCATCCAATCCAATCCAATCCACCCTGCATCTCCAGATGCTGAGCCCACAGCATGGCTTACTGCGGCAAAGCTTCAACCATTGCTGAGCATTTAGTGGGCAGCTAATTCCAACTTGCGCCTAAAAAACACCACCACAAAGTGAAACAATTCTTTGCGCAGGGATCAACTTCATTCAAAAAGATGGCTGTTTTGGATAGCAAAGCCCACAGCATGGCTTACTGCGGCAAAGCTTCAACCGTTGCTGAGCATTTAGTGGGCAGCTAATTCCAACTTGCGCCTAAAAAACACCACCACAAAGTGAAACAATTCTTTGCGCAGGGATCAACTTCATTCAAAAAGATGGCTGTTTTGGATAGCAAAGGGGATGAAAACGCAGATCCTTTGTCCAAGGAAAAGCCCGTGCGCACACTTTTCTTCTGGCAGAGTGAATGACTGCAGACCGCTGGGGAAAGCAGCCAAGGTGGGGGAGGAACAATGGATGAATAGGGGATATGATTGGATTTGGTGAGGGGGTGCTCTAGCCAGTTCACAGCCCAAACTACTAGACACCCCAGAATGTTTGTTATCTTGTTTCCGTCTCTCTGTATTGGCTTTTTGGGATTATTGCTGAATAGTTTATGAGTTTCTTTTAGGTACGGGGCACGGCACAAAGCCGGGTTGGGGAACGCAGGGACAAGCCATGCATCCAGGAAAATAACAACTTCCAATGGATGATCCAAGGAACTAGGAAGGCGTGTGGCGCAAAACAGATGTGGTTTGAAGAGCAAGGCACAGGCTTGGCAACAGGCTGGTGGTTATAAAAAAAATCCCTCTCTCTTTTTATGTTTTCCTTGGTTATCTTATGGACAGAAGGTATAGATGGTTGGGGTGGATACTCTTTTTCTCTTCCTCTCTCTCTGAAGGATGTGCCCCCAGCAGGTTTTCTATGTGCTCTCTCTTTTCTGTAGATGGGTACGGGGAACTGTGAGGCAGTTTGTCTGGGGTGGTCCAGGTACCTTCAGTGGATACTCTCATTTGGTGTGGATTCTTCTCACTCTCAGCGGGTACTTTCAATGGGGCCAATTCTCCTCACTCTTGCAGGCGGGTCAGTTGCAAGGTGAGCCGGGTGGGTTCCACTCATTGGTGGAGATTTTGTCATCACTCAAGACCACAAACAAGTCGCGCCGGGTCCTCTTGGGCGGGAAACCTTGAGGACAGTTGCGAGGCATACCATTGGACAGAGAGCAGCAACGGTTGCCGGCTTGGAACGGAAGGATTCAGCAGGATAGGCTGTTCCAACTGCAGAATTTGCAGGACATGTTGGATGGGGTAGGATGCGGTGGGGTTCTTTTTTTTCCTTGGTGTGGTGTAATGTTCCAAAGGGGTAGGGTGGGATAATTATGGGATAGCTGGGAGCAGGTGAGATAGTGGTGGATCTCTGCGGAAAGAACTCAAGTTGGGGGTGGATGTGGTGGTCTTTTATAGAAGCAAGTTGGAATTTTCTGCGCTCTGCGCGCTCAGCGGTTGTGGCAGGCTCAGCAATGGGTGCGGCTTTGCTTTAGTAAGCCGTGCTGCGGGCTCAGAAGCAGTTGAATTGGGCTCAGCATCTGAAGAGGTGGGGTGGATTGGATTGGATTGGACATATTGCGCGGATTGCGCGTTGCAAGACCGCAGATTGGATTCCGCGGATATATCTTGGATATCTGGAAAGGCACTTTGAGCGGATTTGGACATGCGGGGGGCTCTGAGTTGGGTGCGGTGCAAGGGCCGCGTCATGAGAAGGACAAACTGGGTGGACGTAATGGCAGGCGGGAAATACAGATGGATATGGGATATGGGGTAAGGATTATTGGATGGGAAGGACAGGGTTGGGGCTAGTGTTCTGTGCTTAGAGGTTGTATTTCTTTATTCTTACTTGTTTCTGGTTGTACTTGGGTTAGGGTTGAGGACAGGCAGTTATTTAAACCCCACCCTCAACCTGGAAGGAGGAGGGGAGCATAAGATCACAGAGGATCACATTGGATAATCATAGGTTTTTGGAAGGAGCTTTACACTCAATTCTCTATCTCTCAGTCAAAGGGTCAACAGTTGCACTCAGGGTTTAAAGATGCAAGGGATCAATAACTTCCAAATTTGGGAACCGTTAAAGGAGAATTCCTCTTCTGAATTCCACATCTGGCAGCCTGGCCGGGAAGTAATATTTTGTTCCTTGTCTTTTGAAGCTAATGAGTGCAATGTCCCAGTAACACCCATTGACCATTGCAGGTTCATTGAACATTACCTCCACTCCTCTTCCTCCTCCTCCTCCTCCGGTTTCTCTGAAGCAACCCTCATCAGGGGCAGGATATGGTGTGCCTTGTTCCAACAATGGCACCAATCACAATCCAGTTTGCATCAGGCTGCTGGACCATCCTCACATCTGGTTCAACACTGAGGATTTTGAGCAATTCCTGATGCAATACAAAGTAATTGCCCATGCAGAAGGTGCAACAGGTTTTGATAAGGCTTGGCTTGTTGTCCTCTTTATCATAGACAAAGAGAAGCTTTGGGATGTGGAGGAGATGGAAGGGTATGAGGGACACAATTGGCCAAAACTGAAGGCAGAAATCTTGGCGCAGTGAAGAAGGCGCCAACCTTGGTTTTGGGAAAGTGACTTTGAGAAAGCCGCGGAGGAAGCAAGCGCAAACATCAGAGTGTAGACACAGGCGCAATTGGGGGATTATGTAGCAATTTTCAATTGGATCTATTGTTACCTTTCAAAGAAAGAGGTGATATTGGGGCAGACGGGCACAATGAAGAGGGCGTTTTTGGGAGGACTTGGTCCCCAACTCTGCAGGCGGTGCAGCAGAAATTGTAGGACAACAACCTGGTAAAGAGGTTGTTGGATGGGAGCATTGCGCTTCTTCTGGATATCCTTTTCATTTGTTGGGTGGTGAAAAGCAAGTTGGACTTGGAGGAACCAATGGAGGAAACAGCAAGGTTGTTCTTGATGGGGCCAAAGAAGTCCGCTTCCCACACTCCGGTTGTGGGACCCTCAAAAATGGAATGCGCTCCAGCAACACCACCAACAACAAGCCTGGAGGTTAGCGAGATGATGTAATTGATGAAGGATTTACAGATTTTCCTGAGTTGAATGTTTTCAGGGCCGCACAATCTGCCTCCTCACATTGGTGGACCACTTCCGCCATCAAATCTGCCCGCTTAGCGGTTATGCAATAACTGCGGGGACAAGGGACATTGGCAGTTGGGGTGCAATAACATGACAAAGCCCTCAAGGCCAGATTGGTTTGACCCGTGAGAAAAAACAGATTCATGTTCCCAATGGTGTGGTGGTCTTTTATAGAAGCAAGTTGGAATTGGCTGCGGGCTCAGCAATGGGTGCAGCTTTGCTGCAGCAACTTGCGCTGAGGGCTCAGCAGCTGTAGAATTGTGCTCAGCATCTGGAGACCCTGGATGGATTGGATTGCTTGTCACAAGAAACGGATTGGATCCCCCGGATATATCTTGGATATTTGGAATGGCGCTTTGGGAGGATGCAGACATGCGCAAGGGGCTCCAAGTTTGGCGCAGCGCAAGGGCCCGGTCATGAGAAGGACAAACCGGGTGGAGGTAATGGCAGGTGGGAAAAACAGATGAATATTGGATAAGGGATGAGGATTATTGGATGGGAAGGGTAGGGTTGGGGCTAGGGTTCTGTTCTTAGGGGTTGTATTTCATTATTATTGCTTGTTTCTGGTTGTACTTAGGTTAGGGTTGAGGGGGAGGTTACTTAAGCCGTACACTCAACCCGAATGGTTGGAGGAGCATCATACATTGGATCAGGGAGGATCACATTGGGTTGTCATAGGTTTTGGAAGGATCTTTACTCTAAATTCTCTATCTCTCAGTCAAAGGTTGAACAGTTGCACTCAGGGTTTACAGACGCAAGGGATCAATAACTTCCAAACTTGGTAACCATTGAAGGAGAATTCCTCTTCTGAATTCCACAACAGGAAAGCGGATCTCCTTCAAACCTGGGAATCCAACTGTCATGGAGCAAGTGCATGTGCAAGTACGTGAACTGGTGGCACCTGCTCAAGCTTTGCTGGAGATTGTCACTGGTCCCAGGGTATGGCAACCGCCACGCGTGGAAGCGGAATTGAGGGTATTAGCAGTGGAAGATTTGGCGGCAGTGGGAGGGATGGATGTGGATACCAAGGAATGGGTACTGCCGGAAGCTCCTATGCCAATTGTGTGCTTTCGGTAAATGGATGGATGGCCGGTGAATACGGCAGGGAAGAAGAAGGCAGTGGAAATTGTGCACAGGATGATTGGGAATGAAAGACTACTCCCTTGACCTTGAAGGAGTTGGCAGCTTTGTTGCCGGTGGTAGTGGATGAGATGGTTCAGGGTCTGAAGGATTGCGGACACAATAGGATCCCTCTGACAGTGAAGCGGGTGAAATTGGCTTGGTATGACGCGGAGCCCAACCTAGCGGGGATGAATTCCGTTTCAACTCCGCTGGCTTAGGTTCCAATGAAGATTTTTAGAAGGAAGGTATGGGTGCTGGTGGATAGCGGTTCCATGGTGAAACTTCTTCCGTCTAGGCTGGTTGATTAAATGGGATTGTTTTGGCAGAAATGCGCAATGGGGCTTTGCGTGCTTAACGGCGGTGTGTGTTGCGTGGATGGGGTTGTAGAGGAGGAAGAGGTTGAGGTTGCAAGGTTCTGTAAACCACTTTCTTTTCTATTGGTTGATTGCAGGGAGGCTATTTTAGGATGGCCATTCATGTTTGGTTTCCAAGCCTGAATGACGTTTGATGCAGAGGCAGGGATGGAAGGGTTGATGGTGGAAGATTTGTCCAGCGGGTGATTCAAAACCACAATCTGCAATCAGGGGTTGGGGAAGTGGATGCAGGATTTGGTGAGAGAGGAGGAGGAGGACCCCGGTGCAGAGTTGGTTTGCAAGGGTGGTCTGGTGGCCAATTTTGACTAGTTGGCCAAGGTTAGTGCATAGAGCAAGCTCTGGCTTTGTGCGGGCAGTTGACCAGTGAGGAGCAGGTGGGAAGTAGGGAGAAAGCGTGGGACGCGCAAGCGCTGGAAGTAAGTCACTTTCCTCAGTGTGCATTGCTGGGAGGTACTTTGCAAAAACACTATCATTGTGCCATGCTTGTGAGCAAAGGCAAGAGCCGCAGTCTGGTTTTGACTAGGAACTATTGTAACGGATGCGTGCAGATGGCACGGTGCAATGTTGGGAAGTATAAGCTGGTTGTGCAAAAGGTCCGTCCCCAGAACAAAGCAATGCCGCAGGATCTGAATGGACCACTCTGACCAATCCCTTTGTCCCAGGAACCTTGGAAATCTCCGCTGAAGGTGTCAGGATGGGTAATGCAATTGGAGCAGATTAAGGATGAGTGGGTTGTGGCCCTAAACTTTGGACGGCCGGGATGGTTAAGCGCAGAGGAATGGGATTTTCTCAAGTCGGTACTTGTCCTCCGGGAAAGTGCGCTCGCATTTGGACCTGAAGAGTAGGGACTATTAAATAGCAAGATAGGAGACCCTTATGTGATTCCAATGGTTCCGCATGAAAATTGGCAGATAAAGCTGATTCCAATTCCAGGGGCTGTTTTGGGGCCCTTCTTGGAGGTGGTGTGCAAGCGTGTGGGGACAGGCCTTTACAAGCAATCAACATCAAGTTACTCAAGTTCAATCTTTGCCATGGTTAAGCAGGATGGGAATTCATTACAGATTGTTCATGATCTGCAGTGGCTCAATTTGTTTACAATCCAAGAGGCTGAATCTATGGAAGGGTGGGCATGCTATGGGCTGGTGGATGTGATGGTTGGATAAAATTGTTGCAAACTTGATTGGAGTTCACGTTCAATGACTGCCTTTGATAAAGGATTAGGCAGGATGCAACTGATGTGGCTGCTGCAAGGTGCAACCAACTTGGTTGTGGTTTACCAAGCACAGATGAACTGGATTCTGAAGGACAATCTTCCGGAGGGGGTGCAGATTTTCATTGACAATGCAGGCATCAAAGGCCTTTGCGGGGTTACTAAGATTGTGCGGAGGTTGCAGCATTTGCTATGGGAGATTCACTTCATGCTTCTGGTGGATGTGGAGGTGCTGGTGCGGATGATCAATTTGCTGACACTGCCAAACGCGCCTAAGACCAGGTGGGTTGCGTTCCTTCAGTTGTTTTCTTCCACAGTTTTACATGTTCTAGGGAAGGCCTTTACAATCCCAGATGCTGTGGTGTCAATTTATAGACACGGATTGGGAACTGCGTCGCGGCTGCGCGCTCAGCATTGGGGGCAAGCAGGCTCAGAATTAGGGTATGCAGAGTGCTCAGTAGCGGCAGCTGCTGGATCAGCAGCAGCCGCTGTTTGGCTCCGCACCTAGTGGACGGGTTGGGCTGAGCATTGAATGCGGCGTGGGCGGCAATCCTCCCCGTAGATTTTATTTGGAAGGTAGTGCACTCGACTAGGTTTGCGGGCGCGCCGGTTTGGATACGTAGGGGCAGAGCAATCCGCGGGCTATAAAGGAACGGATCCGGATATTACCGTACACCCACGACGGGCGCGGACAAACGGATACAGACAGGCGCGGGGGGCTCCGAGTAGGGCGCGGTGCAAGGACTGCGTCATGAGAAGGACAAACCAGATGGACGGAACGGCGTACGGACGTTGGGGGGAGTTTGGTACGGAGGAGGTGGGAGAGGAGGCTAGGGTTTCTGTCTTGGGATTGTTTTCTGTTTTGTTGTCAAACTTTTATTTGGGCGTGTACTTAGGTTAGGGTTGAGAGGGAGGACTTATCCTCACTCTCATCTCCGGGTTGGGAGGAGGGAGGAGGGAAGGGAATCAGATCATCACATCATCAGGATTGGATCACTCATCTCACCAGGAGATTAAAAGGAACTCATACCGGATACAGATCCAGGTGGAAAGTTCTTAGGATTGAAGGATTGGCGATTTCACTCTCTCTCTACTTTTCTTTATCTTTTATCTCCTTATTTCTATCTCTCATTTCAAGTGTGACTCCGGGCATCCCCATCTCCTTTCAAACGCAGGGAACCGTTAACTTCCAAACCTTGGGACAATTATAGGGGGATAACCCTTCTTCTTTCCACATCTGGGGGTCTGGCCGGGAAATAAACTTCCATTTCTTGTCTTTTGAAGGTAACCGGGCGCAATGTCCTATCCATACCTCCCTAAAGTCGCTCCTTCTTCTTCTTCTTCTTCTCCTTCCATTTCCGGGTCTGCTACTCCAACCCCACTCTTGTCTTCCATCCCTCCTCCTCCCCCTCCCTCCGCTCAACCCAGGACAAGCTACGCCGTTCCCCCATTGGTCTCCAGTGACCATGAACCCACTCGCCCGGTTCACATCAGGCCGCGCAACTCCCCTCACATCCGATTCAACGCCGCAGACGTGGAGCAATTCATCTCAAGATACGAAGGAATTGCAGATGCGGAAGGTGCGTCGGACGCCAATAAGGCCCGGCTTGTTGTCCTGTTCATTATGGACGAAGAGAAGCTCCGGGATGTGGAGGAAATGGAAGGGTACAAGAATCAAGATAGGCCAAAACTGAGGCAGAGATCCTAATGCAGTGGGGTAGGCAAAAACCTCAATTCCAGGAAAGCCATTTTGACTGCGTGGCCTCAAAGGCGAGCGCGCGCGGAGGAGTCAGAACTCGGGTGGAGCTGGCGGAGTACACCTCAACATTCAATTGGATCTATTGTTACTTGTCAAAGAACAAGGTGGTGGCGGGACAGATGGGGGCCATGAAGCGCGCGTTTCTGGGCGGTTTAGGCGCTCAACTCCGGGCAAGGGTGCAGCGGCATCTTTACAATCACAACTTGGTAAAGCGGTCATTGGACGGGAGCATTGCCT
Organism: Puccinia polysora; assembly: GCA_025617555.3. Taxonomy (NCBI): domain Eukaryota; kingdom Fungi; phylum Basidiomycota; class Pucciniomycetes; order Pucciniales; family Pucciniaceae; genus Puccinia; species Puccinia polysora. Next base: position 40,994,353 of record CM062623.1, read on the forward strand.
CCTTCCGGAGCTGGCTGTCATTTGCCAGGCTGTGGAGAGCGAGCTCAACTTAGAAGAGCTTATTGAGGATACCGCTAAGTCCTTCCCAGCAGGACCAAAGAAATCCGTCCCCCAGGTTTTGGCTCTGGCGCAATTTCCGGCCCCGGTTCCACCTACTTCCATGCATGCTCCGGTTCCTCAACCCTTGTCCGCCCCTCCGGTAAGTGAATTGACAGAGCTGATGAAGGATTTGAAGATCTGCATGAGACCTATGGGCCAGCAGCAGCCGCAAGGGCCTCCACCGCACATGGTGGAAGGGTTTCGGCCGCCCGATACCTTTGTGCTGAGGGGGTGTTTGTACTGCAGGGCAAACATTCATTGGCAATTGGTGTGCAAGGAGCTTACAAAGGATCTCCACGCGGGATTGGTTTGACCGGAAAGGATGGTGTACATGTTTCCGACGGGCAAACAGATTCCGATGGAGCCAAGCCAGCCGACTGCAATGCAGCAGGTGCACACACGGGGTCAGGAGGGGGGAACGACGGCGCGAGCCTCACTAGGCATTGTTACCGGTCCCGGATTGTGGCAACCACCTCGGGTGGAAGCTGAGGTAAGGGTAGTGGCAACGGAAGAGAAGGTGGCGGTCTCAGATAAGATGGAGGTGGATGCAAAGGAGCAACCCCCTTAGACCGTTCCAAAACCGGCCGCACGCCCGCCCAGAACCAAGGCGCCGGCAGAGAATCCTGTAGGGAAGAAGAAAGCGGCGGACATCGTGCAAAGGGTGATGGGTAACAAGACTCCGGTCCTGCTGACCTTGCGGGAACTGGCGGCTGTGTCTCCAGTGGTGGTAGACAAGATGGTTCAGGCATTGCGGGATTGCGGTCAGGGCCGGGTACCTCAGACAGTGCAGCGTGTTCATGTGGCGCGGAAGGAGGAGGGGCGCAAGGAGTGTGAGTTGATATTGGTTTTGACTCCGCTTGCTTAAGTTCCGATGGTCATAGCGGGGAGGAAGGTGTGGGCTATGGTGGACAGCGGTTCAATGGTGAACCTGCTGCCATCGCGGATGGTGGATGATTTGGGGTTGGTTTGGCGGAAATGCGCAATGGGTCTCCGCGCGCTTAACGGAGGGGAGTGTTGTGTGGATGGGGTAGTTGAGGAGGAGGAGGTCAAGGTTGCAAGGGTCCTTAAGCCTCTTTCTTTTCTTTTGGTTGATTGTGGGGATGTGATTTTGGGAAGGCCTTTCATGTTTGGGTTCCAAGCACAAATGGTTTTTGATCCGGAGGCGGGAACGGAGGCGTTGACGGTGGAGGATTTGTACGGCCGAAGGTTTGAGACAACTATCTGCGATCACGGGAAAGGAAAGCGGAGGAGAGTGTTGGAGTATGAGGAGGAACCGGACGCGGGGTTGGCCTGCAACGGGCAACCCTTGGAGAATTTTTTCTAGTCGACCAAGGAGACCGCGCGGAACAAGCTCTGGTTTCGCGTGGGTGGTTGACTAATGAGAAGCAGGGAGGGGGAGGAAGGAAGGTGCAGGGCGTGCACGTCGCAGAAGTAAGTCCCTTTTCTCAGTATGCATTGCCCAAGGGTACTACGCTTCAAAAACCCTATCATTGTGCCACACTTGTGAGCAAAGGCAAAAGCCGCGGTTCTGTTCTGTGCAGGACCTACAGCAAAGGAGGCGTGTGGATTATGCGGTGCAACACTGGCAGGTACAAGCCGGTGTCGCGGAAGTTCTGACCAAGGAATGAGCCAATGCCCCAGAAACTGAACGGACCGCTTTGACCAATTGCTTGGTTGCAGGACCCTTGGGTCACGCCGATTAAGGATTTGGGGTGGGTTACTAGTTTGGCGCGGATCACAGAGGAGCGGATTGCAGCTTTCAATTTTGGCCCAAGGGGAAGGTTGAGTACAAAGGAGCGTGAGTTGCTGGTTTTGGTTCTGGTTCTTCAGGAAAGAGTGCTTGCGTTTGGACCTGAAGAGTGGGGGCTCCTGAAAAACAATATTGGCAACCCCTATGTCATCCCCACTGTCAATCACAAGCCATGGCAGATCAAGCTGATTCCAATACCGCGGGCTGTCCAGGAGCAGTTTCTGGAGTGGGTGCGGGAATGGGTGAAGACTGGCCTCTACAAACAGTCAACGTCTAGTTACTCCAGTCCAATCTTTGCGGTAGTTAAGCAGGACGGGAAGTCGTTGAGGATTGTCCATGATCTACAGTGGCTCAACTCTTTTACAATCTGGGACGCAGGACGGCCCCCTTGCGTTGACAAGTTCCTTGAGTCAACGGCGGGGCGCGCTTGTTACGGGTTAGTGGATGTGATGGGGGGATACAACCAGCGCAAGTTGGATCCTTGCTTGGGGCCTCTAACGGCATTTGAAACTGGGTTGGGAAGAATGCAGTTGACTTGGCTACTGCAGGGCGCGACCAATTCTGTGGCGGTGTACCAGGCCCAAATGGCTTGGATCCTGAAAGACAATCTTCCAGAGGGAGTCCAAATCTTCATTGACGACGCGGGCATCAAAGGTCCAAAATCTGATTACGGAGGGACGGAGCTGTTTGAAGTTCCCGGCGTCCAATGTTTTGTGTGGGAATACGCGCAGACGTTGGAACGCATCCTGTTTCGCATCAAGGAGGCAGGACTGACAGTGTCTGGGAAGAAGTTGGCGGTTTGTGTTCCAGCGCTCAAAGTCCTTGGCCATGTTGTTGCTTCTGACGGCCGGCGCATTGCAGAGAAAAAGCGGAACAAGGTCCTCAAATGGCTGACCCCGCAGAGGGTGTTGCATATTCTTCAGTTCTTTGGATTATGTAGCTATGTCCATATGTTCACCAAGAGGTTTGCGGTGGTGGCAAGCCCGCTCCGATCACTAACGCGGACAGGCAAGGAGTGGAAGTGGGGGGAAGAATGCAATTGCGCGTTCCGGAATCTCAAGGAGATTGTGGGACGTGACATTTTGCTCCGCAATCTTGGCTACAACGCAGGAGGAATTAGGCTAGCGGTCAATTCCAGCGAATTTGGCGTGGGGGGTTCTCACTCAAGAGGACAATGGCAAGGATAGGCCGGTGCTTAACAAGTTGGTCACCTTCACTCCGACGGAAAGCCGGTCCTTTCAGCCAAAGTTGGAGTTGTGCGGGGTCACCAAGATTGTGCGGCGGCTCCAGTATCTTTTGTGGGGGGTTCACTTTGAGCTTTTGGTGGATGCAGAGGCGCTGGCCCGGATGATCAATTCCCCGGCATTGCCCAACGCTCCAATGACCAGGTGGGTGGCATTTCTTCAACTTTTCTCCTTTGCTGTTGTTCATTTTCCGCGGAAAGCGTTCACTATGCCTGACGCGTTGTTGCGGTATCCAAGGGACAACCCGTTCAAGGACGCGGAACTGCTCAACGTGGAGACCCCGGTTTTCAAGGTAGGGGTTGTGGAGGCAGGCGTTCAGCTGCCGCTCCGGCAGACCGGGCGGTACGCAATTCTTTGTGACTACTTGCGGGACCTTTGTTTTCCCAATGGAACTATGGACAAGGACATGCAATGGGCAAAGCGGCGAGCGGGGAACTTCTACCTACAGGAGGGGCAGCTTTGGCGGCAGAAAACTCCAGTTCCTCTTGTGGTTACCGCTGCAAGGGAGGATCAGGAAGCTATCCTCTGAAGCCTTCATGTCAATCTTGGTCATTGAGGGGAGGTCAAAAGGCAGAGGCGGTTGAAAGAGCAGTTCTGGTGGCCGGGGGTAGTGCGTGCAGTATGGGAATGGTTGGGGTCCTGCAAAGCCTGTTAACGGCGGAGCGCAAGATTGCCTAAGGAAGTTGGAAACACCACAGGGGAAGACGCCCTCTTTGGTCAAGTCTTGCTTGATGTTGTCCACATCAAGGCTGGTAAGTTTGCCTATCTGCTCATTGCGCAGGACAACCTGTCCGGTTAGGCGGAAGCGTGTCTGTTGGTCAAGCTCTTGGCGGACCAAGTTGCTCTGTTTCTGGAGGAAGATTGGTTCGCGCGGTACAGGTTGCTTTTTCTGGTTACAGTGGACAGAGGGGCTGAGTTTTGCGGCCGTTTGGTTGAGTTGGTGAAGAGTTGCGGAGCCAAGTTTGGCCGGGTAACGGAGTACTATCCCAAGGGGCACGGCATGATCAAACGCGGGCATCAACCAATCAAGGACGCCCTGGTCAAGATGTGCGGGGAAGACGGAAAGCTCTGGCAGGAGACCCTTCCAATGGTTCTGTTCGCGGATTGGATCTTGGTGAAGTGGTCAACAGGCTACTCGCCGTACGAGTTACTTTTCAGAAATTGCCGCGTGCTTCCGGTGGACATTGAGTTGGAGACGTTCCTGGGGGTTGACTGGTGGAAGGTGAAGACTTCCGCCAAATTGCTTGAGGCTCGCGCCAAACAGCTCCTTTGACGGGAAGGGATGCTCGCAAAGGCCGCGGACCGGCTGAAGAAGACTTGGACGGCATTGGTGCACTATTGGGACAAGCGCTGCTCGCATTGTCTCCGGGATCCCTTGCGGAAGGGGGATTTGGTGCTCCTGTACAACCAAAGTCTGGAGTCTCAGTGGGGGAAGTTGTTTGCTAACCGGTGGAACGGCCCGTTCCGCGTGTTGTCCAAGTTTGAGGGCGGCAGCTATCAGTTGGAGGAATTAGACTGTGCTCCGCTGAAACGGAAGGCGGCAGCTTCGCATGTCAAGCGCTTCTTTGCACAAGGATCTACCTTGTTCAACAAAACAGAGGAAGGGGGTGAAGGATTGGACAAGGAGAGTGTGGAGTGCGGCAATGGTGTAGGAACGCGATCCGGGGATTTGTCTTCAGGCGGAGAAGCGGAGACCGTGCCGTTGCAACGGAGTAGGCGGTTGCGACCAGCTGGGGACAGTGGCCAAGTTGGGGGGGGAGGTGGTGGAGGTAGGGGATAAGTTTTGATTTGGTGAGGGGGTGCTCTAGCCGGTTCACAGCCGGAACAACTAGAAACCCCAGAATGTTTGTTTCTCTATGTTTCTTTCTTATCTGGATTGTGGGGTCTTTGCTGGCTTGGGGTTTTTGCAGGAAACGGGGGCGCGGCACAAAGCTGGGTCCGTAAAAGCAAGGACAAGTCCCGCGGAACGGGGAAGCAAGGACAATCCCGCAGATGGGGGAAGCGGGAAGAAGAGCAATTTGTGGGCGGTCTACGGGAATCGCGCAAAAAATTTATATATATATATATATATATGTTCTTTTCTATTTTTCTTCTCTGTTGGTTTCTTTTTCTCTTTTTATTTTCTCTCAGGATATCTCAAGGATGGGTGGTTGGTATGGAAATAAGCTTGGTTTGGTGAGGGGGTGCTCTAGCCGGTTCACAGCAGGAACAACTAGACACCCCAGAATGTCCATTCTCTTACTCTCTCTCTCTCTCTCTTCCCTTATGGTGGTGCGCGCGAGTGTTTGGTTGTTGTGTTTGTTACAGGATGGGTACAGGGAACTGTGTGGCAGTTTGTCTGGGGCGGTCCAGGTGCCTCTTTTGGAACGGCTGGTCACTTACCGTTGCTCACAAAGCAAAGCCCGCAGACGCGGACTCAATCTCAAGCTCATTCTCCCAAAGCGCGGTCGCGCACTTTTTCTCAGAAGGTTAGGACCTTGCGCGGATACCTGAATTTTCTTAATGAAAAGGAGGCGCGGTACAACCAAAAAGAAGAAAAGATGAAAGGAAGAAGGGAAAGGGGGGCAATGCGCCTAAGCCATCTTCATCATTTCCTCCATTTCCGCCCTCAATGACGCCAGTAAGGCCCGGAAGGACGCCAGGAGCTTGCGCCGGGATTCCAAGGATTGGGCGCCGGGAATTGCCAGGAAATTCCAAAGCATTGTGGTTGATCTTTCCGCAAAAACCTCAAAGACGGCCACCGGGAGTGCCATTACAATTGGGATTTCCGGGATCTTGGGAGGGCTGGGGGGAGGAGCGGCTGGTGAGCATGGGGCCTCTGGGGAACCAACAGGGGGGCTATTTTCAGCTGGAGGTGATGACGGGACAACAATTGGTGATGGAGGCGGAGGGACATTGGGGTTTGTAGGCCTCTCATCCAAGGCCGCCGGTGGCCCGGGAGGTTTCGGCGGCCGTGGAGGAGGAGGAGAGGGTTCTGGCGGGGCTGCGGGTTGTCCGAAAAGCCTTGGGTCCGGTACCGTTTGGTTCACGCCGACAGCGGCGGCCCAAGTGCGGGTCGCCGCGCGCCATTCCTCTGAGGTTTTGTATTTGCTCCATTGCGGAGGTCCAGCCCGGCGGAGAGGTGATGCCAAGTCGCGGCTCATGTGCGAGGTGGGGGGTGATGGAGCTTGGGGGCGGTGGGATGGAGGTGAAATGGGGGGTGTCCAAGAGCCTTCCAAGATCAACTCGTTGTCCAAAACCACAAACGGGTCCGGACAAGCCCTCTTGCGCGGCCTGGGGCAAGAGCTGGATTGGGGGGGAGCTCGGGGCATGCTGTTGTTAAGCGAGCAGCAACGGTGGCCGCGACGGCAAGCAACGCAGGCGCGTTGACCGGGGATGATTGAACACGCGTGCCCGTTCCGGGTGCAGAACTCACATGGGAGCATGGTGGCAATGGAGCGTGTCACACAACCACCCCACGTACTATAGGGCAATTCTTAGATGATCTTGATCGCGAAGGAATGCCAAGTGTGAGGGCAAGTGCGAATAGTCAGACCCAGTTGGGAAGTGCAAACTTGGTTATGCCACTCAACAAACGGCAAGATGAATGGAATGTGTTACGAAGAAGGAAACTCAACCTGAGTCCAATGTGATAACTAGGTTGCAGCAAAATTCAAGAACGTATGAAATTAACTAACTGAGGAGACAATCATCAGGCAAGGGGATAGCCCTTATAAGGTAATCCAAAGAAACTAGATACAACCTGGTGATGAGCTAACTACAGTTGAAGCAGTGAGGAAATGATTGACAGGAACGGGATAGGAAATGAAGCAGTGGTTTAGATCCGAGATCTTAGCCTAAGTGGGAGACAATAGAATCTGAGTGTACAATTGCATGACAAATTGGGACGAGAGCGAGTGATGTTGAAGGTAATGCAAATGAGAGGTAATAGTGTATGCAGGGTAGGGACTAGTCCAATTGCAAACTATACAGTAGTGATGGCTTAGTTAGTCGTAGATGCAAGCTAACAAAAAATGCATGACCAAAGATGGAAGTCCAAGGCTGTTGATTGGCCAGGGAAGGAGATTGGATCTCATAATGGATGGCCAACCGGTATGGAGTTAACCGCAAAGTTTGAAAGTATATACTGAGTTGGTCGCTGAGATTGGGAGGTCAGCGCAAGCCAGAGGAAATAGCAGATTGCACCATTGATGTTGTGCTTTTATTTGTGTCATGCTTTTAGACTGAGGTAGATGATACTGAGGAGAGGACATGTCAAAGTGGTGAAGACAATAATCCTTAATTGCAAAGCGTTACAGTTGCCCTGGTATAAAGACGCGAGCTCCTGCAAGCGTTCAGGTAAATTTTACCATTGATTTCAAGTCGTTTAATTATCACTGTATACCCTTATACGTTATTTAATTTATTACCCAATAGATTTATAAATTTTATAAAAATGTTGTCATTGTCATCCCGCCGTTGCAAAAACTGTATTTGCCGCAACAATCAATGTATTCCTAGTACTGCCTTCCAAGGCCTTCAAGGCAAATGCAAGCAATGTTGCCTTTGCAAGGTGGCATGCAATTTCCCTATACATGTTGAGTTGACTGTCAAGGGTCCTTTGGAATCATCAAGGGAGATGCGAAGTCGTAGGTCTGCGCCAAGGGTTAATTACAAGATACCACCATTGCCAGAGATCAAATACTTGGGGACTCGAGTTCCTGGTGAGTACTAATCTGGATTGACTAATGATCATAAAATAGTAACTAATTTTGCTTGTTTTACTAGTGTTTCCCCATTTCCAAAGATATACTACCAACACACCACCACCACCACCACCTTACTGGGGACCGCCGACTGAACTTCCAGGGGCTTAGATGAATGCCAAGGTGCAAGGCAAAGTGTCCGGTGCAGAACTGGTAGGAGTTATAACCAAGGGAGCAAGGGAGGAGGAAGAAAACAAAGCGGAAAGAGAAGCGGGAAATGGAGGAAACAGAAATGGAGAAAAGGAAAATGGAGCGGGCAAATTAGAAGAAGGGAATGAAGGAGATGGAAGGGATGGAGTAGATGGGACAGAAGGAATGGAGGGCCGAGGCAAAGCGGATCTGGTGCAAGTCGTAGGGCCGATCAAAACGGATGCAAGGCGCCTGACGGACGATATCGGAGAAGGCACATTGGGTGGCCAAAGGAAGAGAGCGTATGAAGAGCTCTTGGAGGAAGGCGGATGGAATGCTTGGCCAAAGCAAGCTCATGTTGCAAGATGCAAGGAGATTTTTCAGAGGCACATTGTAACGGAAGTGCTGGTTCTGCAAAGAATGTCCGCATTGATCAACGATGAAGACCTGGATACTTTTTGATCCATGGTTGCGGAATTGATGGCAAATTGGGAGGATGCGGAAAAAGAAATAAAAGAAACTTTGTAATTTAAAATATATATTTTCTTTTTTTTCATTATTATAAATAGAAATATTATTATTATTATTATTATTATTTAATAATAAGGAATGAAGTTTTTTTATTTAGTGGAAATGAAAGGAAAAAGAGAAAAGAATAACACAGGAGGAATTTAACTGATGGGATGATGGTGTAAAATAAAATGGGTTTGGATGAGGTGGAATATGAGATGAAATGAGATTGAGTAAGATAAATGTGGAATGGAATGAAATGGAATTGGATGGGATGAAATGTGGAATGGAATGGAATGGGATTGGATGGGATGAAATGTGGAATGGAATGGAATGGAATGGGATTGGATGGGAAAGAATCATAATTTTCAAGGTTTGTGAGGGTAGCTTGCATGGAAGTCTTGAATCAGATTGGGTGAATTGCAAAGGTGATTGGCTGGTTCCCACAAGGTTCAATCTTTTTCAGACTGGAAGCCAGACCATTCAACGAGGTATTGAAGTTTTCCTTTGCGTAACCTGGAATCCAGAATATGGCTTACTTCCCACTCTTGATGATCAAGGACAGTGACCAGTTCAGGAGGGGGATGAGTCTTGCCCGGGTATAGGACTCGAGCTGGCTCTAGGAGAGACACATGAAAGACTGGGTGGATACCTTGCCATTTTGCAGGTAAAGTAAGTTCCAAGGCGTTAGGGGAGATGACTGATTCTACTTTAAAGGGGCAAAGCTTTCTTTCTGAGAGTTTGGGAGTTGAGCCAGTGCTGCAAATGTTGCAAGCATTGAGCCATACTTGATCTCCTACTGCAAAGGTTGGAGCCAAAGTGTGAGATTGGTCTGCTTGCTCCTTATAGCGCTGGTTTGCTTCTTTGAGGTTGGTTTGAAGTTGCGATTGAAGGGATTGAATTTGTTCAAGGTAATCGGTAGCAGGTTGAGAAGGTGCTATGTGAAGGGAATAGAAAGTCGGGTTTCTACCATAAAGAGTTTGTAAGGGCAACTGTTTGGTGGAGGAATGAGTGGAGTTGTTGTAGGCAAATTTGGCTAGTGGGAGCCATTGCGACCAGTCGTCTTGTTGATAGGCGATATACATTCAAAGATATTGTTTTAGAATCTGATTAACTCGCTTGGTTTTCCCATCCGTTTCCAGATGGTACGCCGTTGATAAATTGCGAGTGATCTTCAAATGTTGGCATAGCAAGGTCCAGAAGCTTGAGACAAACAGAGATCCACGATCACTAACTATATTATCAGGGAGGCCATGTTTCAAAAATACATATTCTATGAACAAGTTAGCTAAGTCTTCTGAAGAGGCCGTCACATTACTGCGTAAAAATAAAGCCATCTTTGAGAAGCGGTCTACTATTACTAGAATATCATCATATCCACTAGAAGAAGGTAATTGAGAGATGAAATCCATAGACAGCAAGTTCCAAGGATGACGCGGAATTGGAAGTGGCTGGAGCAGCCCATACTTCCTTTGTTTCAAGGACTTGTTACAATTGCAATCATAGCATGCGCTAACATAGTCTTTTACTTCTTTGGTCATACCAGGCCAGTAGAAGTCTTGTGCAATCAATTGGTAGGTTTTATCCTGCCCATGATGACCAGAAAGCGGAGAATTGTTCCTTGACTCAAAGATATCTAACTTAATGCAAGAATTATCTGGTACTACTATACAATTATCATAAACTAAAAAGTCATTATCATCAATACTGTAACTAATATCTAATAAGTTCGCACTTTTGCAAAGTTTGATGCACTTGGGGTTGTCGCGTTGAGCTTGTCAGAGTTTGGAAGCCAAATTTTGTAAGCAAGCGATGATCAAACTGAGTTGGGCAGATTGGGTTGAGAAGAGTGTCCTAACGTTTTCAGGGTTGTTTTTGGCAAAGGTGCTCCCCCCCCTGGGTAAACATTGTCCCAACGTGATAAAGCATCAGGAACTACCGCTTTTTTCCCAGGACGGTACGTGATCATAAAGTGGAACTTGGAGAGGTATTTGGCCCATTGTGCCTGTCTACATGTGAGGACTTTTGAGCTCATGAAATACTTTAATGAATTATGATCAGTTAAAACTTCAAATGATTCCCTAAGGCTCAAAAGGTATGAACACCATTTTTTCAAGCAATAAACAATTGCAAGAAGTTCCTTGTCATGAATCTCATAATTAAGCTCTGCAGCGAGCAACTTGCCAGACTCAAAAGCTACAGGATTAAATAGAGAAGTGGAAGAAGAAAACTGCAAGATTACTCCTGCAATTGCATAGTCACTTGCGTCTGTTTTGACAATAGTGCAAGCTAGCTCGTTGAAGTGAGCGAGTATCGGAGCAGTGGTGAACGCTTTCTTCAGAGCTTCAAATTCTGAAGCAGCTTGTTTGGTAAAAACAAAAGGAGTGTCTTTTTGAAGAAGGTTAGTAAGATTCACAGTTTTTTTGGCGTAAAGCGCAATAAACCTTCCATAGAAATTACTGAAACAAAGGAAAACTTGAAGGGATTTAACCGAAGAAGGTGGGGGGCAGTCCAATATGCGTTTGCTCTTGGCTGGGTCCATCAATAGTCCTTGCTGCAAGACTACGACACCTAGAAAATGAAGAGAAGAGGAATGGAGCTTGCACTTAGAGGCTTTTGCAAACAGGTCATTCTTGCAAAGTGGCTGTAGCACCTCTCCCACATGTGCAATGTGATCTTTGAGGTTCCTTGAGTAGACTAGTATATCATCATGATATACCACAAGGTATTTACCTACAAGATCGGAGAAAATGTTGTTGACAAAATTTTGAAAAGTGGAAGGAGCGTTGCAGAGGCCAAAAGGCATGACGGTATACTCATAACTTCCAAACCGGGCTCTCATCGCAGTCAAATACTCATGACCTTCCTTAATGCAAATTAGGTTATAGGCACCTCGAAGGTCTAACTTTGAGAAATAAGTAGCTCCATGGAAGAGGGTAAGGAGATGTGACATAGGCGGTACTGGATAGGCATTCTTCCAGGTTACCTGGTTCAGTTTCCTGTAGTCAACACAAAGGCAAAGTCCGCCGTCCTTTCTTGGAACAAATATGACAGGTGAACCGGTGTTCGAATTTCTTGGTCAAAGAAATCCTTTTGCTACATTTTCCGCAATGTAGTCTTGAAGCGCAATTGATTCTTGCGTTGAGAGAGCGTAGACTGGTCCTGGTGCCGGAGGTGGGCCAGTAAGTCCAATCTTGTGATTTTAAGGACGGGATGGAGGTGGTTTATCTGCTTTTGCAGCTGAAAAGACGTCAGCAAAGTCATGATGAACCAAAGGTGAAGACTCTTGAATGATTTCTAAATCTTCAATCTTGTCATCTTTGAGCACCGGATTTGAGGTGCTTGCATGGTGCGAGAGGATTAGGGAGCTCAAAATAAACCGTTTGGTTGGTGTCTGTTTCTCTTTGAAGGAACAGGAAAGAGGTAAGCTGGATAGGTAAGCAATAACTCCTAAATCTGAAGAGGGAATTTGGGAATGAAGGTCAGGATATTGCAAATCTCCTGGCGGAAAAGTGTCATTCAACTCAATGAAAGTGGCAGGTAGGCTGTTTAATTCCTGATTGACGGAAAGGTTAGCGTTCTGGGGGTGCAAGGTTTGAAGGTTAATTACTCCTTCTTGCCAATTCACATCTGGATTCCAGTAAACTAGGAAATCATGGCCTAGAATGGTATCATCCATTCTGGGTATAGCCAAGACAAATAAATCCCATTCAAACCTGGGGAAATTGGAGAATGCAAAGGTCCATTTTGCCTTTTTGGAGACCCAATAAGACGGTTCAGTTGCACTACTTACTAAATAGATAGGAAATTTATCTATCTTGGAACGCGTAAGATTTTTGGAAGTGGCAAAAGATTCACTGATGAAGGAAACATTAGCACCGGAGTCAAGTAAGACTTAATAAGGGGTGTTGTTGGAATGTAATAGGATAAATCTTGAACTAGGAGCACCTAGTGACTCGCAAGTGCAAAGATTTACTTGCGGTGATTTAGATAATGTGTAGTTTTCCTTGCGAGTATCAGAAAAACTACAAGCTAATTTTTTGACTGCTTAGCTGCTTCACGCGCTAACTGCTGTGCACAGCTGTCAACATTATGTTTTCCTCCACAATACATACACAGCCCGTTCTTTTCCCTTTGCAGCCATCCTTGCTTTGAAGCATCCCGGTTTCTTTGTCCAAGAACTTTGGAGTTTTGGCAACGGCTTTCCCTTTTGAGTTGGAGTTCAAAGTCAGGGTTGGTTTGGATGGTTTTGGGTTCCTTGTGTTTTGCTTTGAGGAGTTGTCCACCCTCGGGGCCGAGGTGGATGGTCAATGGTTGTTTCTCCAAGAGTTATTCTTATCATGATAGCCATTATCAAGCTCAATCACTCAATCGATTAGCTGCTGAAGCAAGGTTGTCTTATGACCCCCAACTGCAAGCTGTTCAATTAAGCGTGCCGGTAAACCCTTTCGGAAATGGAATAGAAGAGCAGCCTTGTTCCACTGGATGCAAGACTGAAAGGTTTGAAAATGAGAAATATAAACGGAAGCTCTACTATTCTCCTTCATAACTAAACTATTAAGTTTGTATTTGGCGTTTTGAAATTCATTGTGATTGCCAAACAGGGTGAACATTTGTTGCTTGAACCTGTCCCAGTTGTTGAGAATACATGTGGGACTGTCGTTGGACAAAAGTTTGAGGTACGTTTTGAACCACTGCAAGGCTCTACCTCCTAAGAAGGACGAAGCATACATAACTTTATGTCTATTGGAAGGGAAATTGTTGGAGTTGTTTGAAAAGATGATTTTAAAAGACTGCAGGTAGGATCTAAGTTTATGAGTGTGTTCTCCCGTAAAGTGATTGGGTTGTTTCATGCCTGGAGTGCGAAAGCTAGGAGTGCTTGGACTACGCTGTGCACCATGAGTGAGGGCCTGGATCAATGTTGAAAGCAGGGTTGGAGCATTGGGCTTGGGAGCAGTCGTGCGAACCCCTGGTCTACCACAAGTCAAGGTTTCATTGGAAGAATGGTCGGAGTCTGTGAATTCCGCGAGAGGGTCCGTTGGAGCATCCCGTGGAGGATCCCAAGGATCATTGAGAGGTTCCACAGATGGCAATTTAGAAGGAGCAACTGGATCTAACGGTTGTTGGGCCCATGGAGTGCTGGTTCTCCCTAACCAATGGATCTCATCATTGTAAGGGGCAAGGGAAGCATTCCCAGTTGAGCGAGTACGTGACATCAAAAAAGAAGAAGTCTACTATAGATTGGCAGGCTACAATAGATGAGTTGACACTGCCAAAAAAACTTGGTCAACTGCGTGCAGTTGACATGCATTACTCCTGCCATGCTACACATCAAGCTCATGTCATACTCCAGTTTTTTTGGTGGTAGTACCGGGTATTATGTGTTTAGATTAATCTGAGAATGCCTTTCTTCACAGCTCAAGGGAGTGCTGCTCTACACGGTTGGGTGGTTGAGCCAACTGACATGACTCAACACCAGTTACCCATTCAGCTCAAAGAATGTACATATCTCAGCCAATGACGTATCACCACTGTCAATTCTTACTCAGATGGAAGGCGCCAGTGTTCTCCCCAGGGATAAATTCAAACATTTTACCGATTCCACGGCTGAACTGAAGTATCAACTGGCGCATCAAAACATTAAGATCCATGATTGGACCGATTCAAACGACCCAAAGAGCCTTTGGCAGAAAAGTTTGTGAAGGATGGTTGGTGCTTTACGTGCTAACGTTTACACTCTGAGGCCAAAGTTGCAATTTCAGCTTACAAAATCCTTGACGACTCTTTTTTCCAGAATCCACCATCTCTCTTGCTGCATTAGAATCCAAGCTAGCATCTTATATTGCTCAAAAACCAGCTTGCATGTTTTTGAATCCACAGTTTAATCTGACAAATACTTTACCGGACACCATCCTGGAACAAGTTTCTGTGATCATGAACCCGCCCAAAGAAGGATTGACAGAAGATTTCATTATCCCAATCCCCAAGATTTTGAACAAGCCGGGAATAATTTACCTCTCCTACACCCGCACAAGCCCTGAAACTTATGCCATCGGCACCTTCAACTCTACGCTAAAGTTCATCTCCAAGGAGGTTGATCCAACTGTTGGTGAACCGGAAGAAGAGGGTTATGAAGACAAATATCAAATTGAAGACGTAGAATCTGTCTAAATCGAGACGTATGATGATTTTGTGTTGACTTGGGTGGTTGTAACCCTCTCTTTCTTCTACCCTTTACCTTCCACTTTGTTTTTGTCATTCAGTTTGCAGGGATCACCATTGGGCTGGATCAATTCAAAATTTGGTGGACTGGCTTCTGCTAACGGTGGCGCATCCAAATCCAACTCCCCCTTGACCACCGGCGCCTCTTCAATGATTGGCTCATCCTCCACAATCACAAATCAATGTACTCTCTTCTCACCAATGTACTTCAGTATGTTGGCAAGTGAGTTGTTGGCCAAACAAACCGTGACTCCACAGAATTTGGGAGACCAACGCGCAATCGCTTTGGCAATTGTGAGATCTAGTAGCCGATAAGCGTCTGATTGGAACCTCAAATGATTCTTTTTGCACGTATGTCTTATGTCTTTATTTGTCTTTTGTGTCGTTCAAATGTTGTATGTTTTTACCTATTTTTATTGTTGTTAGTACTTGAAAGAAAAGAGTGATGCCCGTGAAGAAAATATTATCATTGTCATTTTGTTTAAACCTTGAAAACCATGGTGATTGAGACTTCAAATCTTTCTTAGTCAAGTTGAGGGGGGAGTACACTGCGGATGGATGGAGTGGTTGTTTGGAAGGGATCTGAATGTAGATAAAATAAGTTACTAAGATTTTAATCATAAAAATGAATTTAAGAGCATGAAATAAGGCAAAGGAACAAAAAAAAAGTAGAAGAGAAGAACTAAAATGTTAGATTTTTCAAAAAAAACCATTATTGCTGACAAGTAAGAGATCAGTTTGATAAAAATCATAATACTAATGTGTGATGATGATGATAGTAGTGATGGTTATGATTTTCTTTGAAGGAAGCTCGGATTTTTTGGATTCTGATTTGAGTCTCTTTCTTTTTTAATACCATCACCACCACCACCTTAAAGTCCCAAATTGTTCTTGTAAACTCAATCAACCCTTTTTTTTAAAAAAAAAAAAAAAAAAAGAGAGAGAGAAACTTGTGGGTTGTTGGTGGTTGAAAAAATGGGGTTCATCAAAGTTAAGAAGGAATAATGAAAGATTGAGTTAGAAAATTGAGTGTTGGATAGAGGAGTTGATGTGATTGAGATTGGTATTTTTTTTTTATTTGAAATTCTTGAGATTTCTTTTCCAATTGCTTGCTTGGTCCATTGCTATCTTGAGTCAATTACTTGATGTTTGATCATTCTCCTTTTGGAATCATCCTTTCATCCTGTTTGCTTTGATCTTCTTGCTGCCACAATGGCTCTCTCAATCAATGCCTCCTACATATTTTTGTTGCATTCCTTCCAACAACCTGTTAAAATACGTACGCACTTACGCGGGTGCTACGTATAAGTGTAATCCAAATGGGATGCACAAATGGGCCTCTGAGGCCCATTGGACATACACACGGACCATACGGGCCCATGTTGATGTTACAGAGTTGGGGAAACTGGCCTCAAAACGCGTGAAATAGACCCATTGGTACACGGGCCCTAACGGGCCCGATGGGGTATATGGGCAAATACGGCCAGATGGGCTTGTATGGGCATAATTGGGCCCAAGGTTTATTTTGGACATACTTGGCCAGACGGGCTGGCCCGCAAAAGTAGTCTTTTCTCACAATTCGGGCTTGGGGCGGCCCATTAGGGTTGCGGCCCGTGTCGCGGCCCGCTCGGGGCCGCTGCTCGCGTTGCGGCCCGTTCGGGGCCGCCTGTGTTCCTCGGCACGGCCCACGCGGGGCCCGACGGCCCGCGCGGGGCTGTTGCGCGGCCGAGGGATCCCGCGCGGTGCGATGCCGCGCGGGCCCGGCTGGTCGCGACCGGCGACCAGGGCCGCGGAGCCGGGGCTCGCGGCCCCGGCTCACTCCCCCTCCCCTCGCTCGCTGTCGCGAGGGGGAGGGGGCAGGCTGGCTGGGTTGAACCAGCCAGCAACCGGCCGCAACGAGGCGGTCGGTCAGGGCAGGGGGGACCTGACCACCCCCTTGCCCCAGGAGGTGGCGGCGCCGGCCGCATGGTATGCAACCGGCAGGTGGGGGGGATTTCATCACCCCCCCGCCATCGTAGCGAACTAAGCGCAAAGGGGCGCTCTCCCCCCCCCTTTACCGAGGGGGAGGAGCGATGGGCCTGGGGGGACCTGACCACCTCCCAGGCCAACTTTCTGTGACGACGCCCTGGGGGGTATCGACCCCCAGGGCCCCTGGTGAGGGGATTTGACCGCCCCCACCAGGGATTTGTAAGAGATAGAGGGGGGGACAGCATGTCCGCTGGTCACACCCCCCCATGTGAGGTTGAAACCGGACCCAGGTGAGCCCTGGGTCCCACCTGGCCCATTTCAGGGGCCAGGGGCTGGATGCATGAGGCAACCAGCCCGTAACAGGGGTAATGATGCCATCAGGGCCGGTTGTAATAGACAACCAACTAAGGGACTGAACAGCAATGGGCTGGTTCAGCCCCGTAACGGTGGAAACACAAGAATGGACCGGAATAGTCTGGTTGTAAGGGTTCAGGGACTAATGCCATGTGGGCTGATGCAGTCCAAACCAAGTAACAAGGCCTGTAGAGCCTGTAGAGCTCTTTTGGGGCGGAAAATTTGCCCTTTGGCTTGTTGTATCATGGGCTCACAAGAGGCCAATCTTTTGTACTTAAGGAGCTCTTCTCCCTGCTGTTTTCCATCATTCATTCATCATCCAATCAAATTCATCCAACATATTTCCCCATTGTGAGAGCCCCATTAGCCATTATTGACACACAGTGTCCAGCATTTCTTTTGCTTTAAATACTGCTCATTTGCCTAAGCTGATTGCTGGCCATAATTATAACACAACCTTGTTCTCTCTTTGTCATCATCTTATTGCAACTTCAATCCTCTTTACTTTTTTGTTCTTTCTTGGTTGCCTTGCTCTATGATTCTGCCTTGTTGAGTCCCTTCATCCAATAATCTTGCCATTGTTATCTCTACTTGGCTTTATAGCTGCCAAAGCATCATCAACTTTGATTGCTTGACTCATCAAGCATTGATCTTGCTTCATTTGGCCGGACAATCCATCAAATATTGATCCTTGTCTATATCCACCTAGTCCTTTCTCAATTTCCTCTGCTCTAGTCGCTTGGTCAAATCATCAATTAGCAACCTCCCACCATATTATTCTCCAAATTCAGTCTGGTTTGATTGATAATTTCAGTTTTTCAACTATTGCCACCTCTCAACCACCCCTGCTCATAGGACCAAATCGAGACAAAACAATTGAACGCTATACTTGATCTTAAACCGGGTTGAAAATAGAGGGAACCTTGATGGTCTGACGATTAATAGACTAGGACCAATCAAAGGGGAAACAAACATATTCAAGAAACCCCAAAGGAGGAAACAAACATGTTGCGGATTAAGTTGAGTAACAATTGATAGATTAATGGCTGTGATGGCAAAAGCACTGGATAGGATCCAAACCCGAGCATTGCAAGCCAATGATGGCAGGATTGATTGATAGGATTGAAGGCGCCCATCAAGGCTAGATGGGAATGTGATGGGACAGGAGCAATGAACGGGCTGATATCCACCAATAGAGTGCTGTAGCCGGACTGACTTGAGCAGGTTTGGCAATCCAGCCCAAGAGGCTCAACCAAGACTTGCTCAATGGCCGCCAGCCTCCCCTGATGACGGCCCCAGCCATTGATTGACTCATGAGACGGGACAGGAGGAGGAGCTCCGGAGCCAACCATGATGCCAACGGATGGGTGCGCCTCATTGAGCCAGCCGATGGAAGAAAGGAACGTCCAGCCTGTTACACTTTGCAACTGATTTTCTCTCTCCCTCTTGGGTCCTCTTTGTTGTCCCTAGAGACTACACATACATGGATTGAAGTTGATTGCAATTGATATTGATGAGGGTAGATGATTTGAGTGGGAACTTAACAAGTTCAGGAACACCTTGAAATCTGGAGTCCGACAATCAGTCGTGGGCAGCTTTGTTGGGGATGATAGTGACGGTGACAATGGATGGGAGAAGAAGGAAAAGAATATGTCTCGAGCTATATGATCTGAGATTCACAAGATTTTCCAAATCATACCATCAATGTTTTTTT
The DNA here is from genome assembly GCA_025617555.3 of Puccinia polysora. Taxonomy (NCBI): domain Eukaryota; kingdom Fungi; phylum Basidiomycota; class Pucciniomycetes; order Pucciniales; family Pucciniaceae; genus Puccinia; species Puccinia polysora. The sequence continues at coordinate 41,013,088 of CM062623.1, forward strand.
TTCAAAAAAATAATAATAATAATGAAATACTTACAACAATATTGACTGCTTCATACATGTCAATCACACTGCCATCGGCATTGACAATTGGTACGGCACTGATACCATGTTCAGAGAACATATGAACAACATCAAAGACCGTGGTATCCAATGTGGCCGTTGCAAGGGGATGAAACGAGTCGTGGTGATGCTCATCATTGCTCAAATGATTTGTTGGCTTGGATTGATACAATGAGACATAAGATCCAATCCCCAGCAAACCTGTTGATTGGGTTAATCTGTCAACATCAGATTGGGTCTGTGCGTTGTTTTTTTGACAGGATAGAACGTTCAAATTAAAGATGTCAGTCCGTTGGTGCTGTGCACTTCTCTTGAGGGTAATGGGAAAATGACAGAGACCGATTGGGATAACTGGATCAAACCAAGTGTTTTTTTGTTTTCTTAATTGTAGACTGCACTGACATTGATTGCAATGAATTTCAAGACTCTGTACTGAGTGAGTACACACAAGATTGAATCTTTTCCGGTGATTGCATCGACATCAAAAGGTGATTGATTGAGGATGGAGGGAGATATGGGATGGAAGGTTGGGGGAAGGATTGGATTGAGGAAGGGTTGTTGGGGAGGAGGGAAGTGAGGGTTAATCAAAGAGGGGGACAGTGGAAGTTGAGAAAGACTTGAGGTTGATGGGACAACTCCCTTTGGCCAAGAATGTTCAGTGATGAGCACTGAGCGTACGTTGGATGCTTGCACAGGTCTCCTGAGTATGCACATAGTAACAGTTCCAAGTTCTTCTTGAGGGGCTGGGTGCGTGGAGCAAGACTCAATGCTTGATGTGACCTTGCTGCATGTCAACTGGGGGCAGTTGACCAAGTTTTTTTGGCAGTTTGAGTTAGTTAATTTACTGTCACACGACCACCCCACGTACTAAAGGGCAATTCTTAGATGATCATGAGCGCAAAGGAATGCCAAGTGCAAGGGCAAGTGCAAATAGCGAGACCCAGTTGTGAATTGCGAACTTGGTTATTCCACTCAACAAACGGCAAGATGAATGGAATGTGTTCCAAAGAAGGAAACTCAACCTGAGTCCAATGTGATAACTAGGTTGCAGCAAAATGCAAGAACGTATGAAATTAACTAACTGAGGAGACAATCATCAGGCAAGGGGATAGCCCTTATAAGGTAATCCAAAGTGACTAGATACAACCTGGTGATGAGCTAACTACAGTTGAAGTGGTGAGGCAATGATTGACAGGAACGGGATAGGAAATGAAGCAGTGGTATAGATCCGAGGTCTTAGCGTAAGTGCGAGACAATAGAATCTGAGCGTACAATTGCATGACGAATTGGGACAAGAGCAAGTGAAGTTGAAGGTAATGCGAAGGAGAGGTAATAGTGTATGCAGGGTAGGGACTAGTCCAATTGCAAACTATACAGTAGTGATGGCTTAGTTAGTCGTAGATGCGAGCTAACAAACAATGCATGAACAAAGATGGAAGTCCAAGGCTGTTGATTGGCCAGGGAAGGAGATTGGATATCATAATGGATGGCTGAGCAGTATTGAGTTAACTGCAAATTTCACAAGTATATACTGTGTTGGTTGCCAAGATTGGAAGGTCAGCGTGAGCCAGAGGAAATAGTGGATTGCACCATTGATGTTGTGCTTTTATTTGTGTCACGCTTTTAGACTGAGGTAGATGATACTGAGGAGAGGACATGTTGAAGTGATGAAGAAAATAATCCTTAAGTGCAAAGCGTGACAGAGCGGGAGGAGGATGGGGAAGGTGGTAGTGGGAGTGTTAGGGGTGGTGGTGGAAGTAGGGGGGGTGGTGGTATGGTGAAGTGATGGAAGACTTCTGGGGACAGAACTCAAGTTGGGGGGGGATGTGGTGTCAATTTATAGACACAGATTGGGAACTGCGTTGCAGCTGCGCGCTCAGCATTGGGGGCAAGCAGGCTCAGCATTAGGGTATGCGGAGTTCTCAGCAGCAGCCGCTGTTTGGCTCAGCACCTAGTGGATGGGTCGGGCTCAGCATTGAATGCAGCGTGGGCGGCGATCCGCCCCGGAGATTGGATTTGGAAGGTAGTGCGCTCAACTAGGTTTGCGGGCGCGCCGGTTTGGATACATAGTGGCGGAGCAATCCGCAGGCTATAAAGGAACGGATGGAGCGCGCGCGCAAGCGCTGTAAGACTCCAAACGGTGCTAAGCCGTGGCAGTTCTGTGGAGGGGAAAGGTGCTGTTTAGGCTGCCCTCCTAGGAGTTACAATAATATTTAAATGTAACTGGAATCAAGGTCCAGAACCTTATGGATGAGAAATCAAAGTAAGGGAAGAGGATAAGAGTTGTTGGTAGCGATGGAAACAACACTATCTGAGGCAAGATGGTGCAGGTAAAGACTTGAACAAATAAGTCAAGGTTTGTTCAGAGTTCAATAGAACAAGGCAGTTGTAAGTAACAACGCCCACAAGCTAATAACTCTGGTCGTCAGCAGCTGATTAGGAAAGATCAACTCAATCTCAACCAACCTCCAGGTTCTCAATGAACCTGCCCAACTCTCCGCAATCAAGCGCTTGAAGGGTATCAGATAACTGTGGGAGGCTGAACCAAACAAAAGCAATTTGTTTATGAAGCTCTAGAAGCAAATCAATAACGAATTTGAGCAAGAATATCCCAACACTTCTCAAGGGACTCAAGAATAGCGTGGCAAAATTCAACCTTAAAGAAGAAGGGAGGTATAACACTCCAGGTTTTAAGCTTAATAAAACCTCTTCAATCAAACGTGATTGGCTCCAGAAAGATGATCAAGGAGAGATCAAGACCAGTATGGTCGGAAAAAGGGATCAGAGTGGTATAACACACCCAAGAATTCAGACAGGAATTCTTCTTCAACCAGCAAGGCTATTGGTTGGTGATAAGGATCAAGGTCACAAGGGACAGAGTTTGAGTATGGATGCTCAAAGGATCAAGGGGCAATCATGGATATACCCGGATAAATTGCTCAGATAAGTGGGGAAGGATGCCCACGGATAAGTTGATTACTGATGATGAGGGAGACAGATGAGATGATATGATGATGGTCTCATTGCATCCTCTGCTGGGCCAAAAGGCAGGGGAGAGCCCCTCTTTTTATAGACATGAGGCCCTGTATACTATGTACAATAGATACTACAAATAGGTGCGGGAAAATGAAAACATGAAAAAAAGATGAGATGAGAGGAAAAAAAGAAATTTTGCCCACGTCAAGAATGACCGCGGGAAACCAGATGGACACCCGCGACAGCGGTTGCGGGTTTCAACAACGGCTGTTGTTGCCTGATCGGTGGCGACAGCGGGGTGAAGGTTCCGACGGCCGCAAGCGGTAGCTCGCGGTTGTTGGGCGGATAAGATGATGGGCAAGGTTGAGATGATCCTTGTTGGTTAGGATTGAGGGAGGATGATGATCATCTGAGGTAGGTCTTGATGAGATCTTTTGATTGTCAATAGGTGGTCGTTGTGCTTGATTGGCTGGTGATGATGATGATGATGAAGGTGATTTGTAATCTGAATCTGATGATGATGATGATGGCGATGATGAAGTTTGTTGTGGAGATGGTGATGAGGTGGTGGTGGTCTGGTTGTTGTTGTTGATCGTCGATGGAGGTGGTGGTAGGTTGGGAGGGGTGATCAGACAAAAGTGACAATCAGTATCGGGAAGGATAGAGGATGAAGGGGTAGATTGAGCGATTTGAAGCGAGGACTGGCTTGAAGGGTGCCGATGGGATGGATGATTGATGACAAATGGTGGGAGTGGGGAGATCAAATCGATGGTTGACAATTGCTCGCGTCGCCAAAAGTCAGGACCGCGAGTGCAACAAGTAGGAGTTGAACATAGGAGGGGAGGGATCGAAGCGGAGGGACAGGCAAGAGGCCTGTCCTAGACCGCTAGGACAGGGAGAAGTTGAGAGATGGGGGGAAATGAAGATACCCATAGGGGTACAACCAAAAATTTTTTTTTTTTTTTTGCCGTGGTGTCCCGGATTGGTCACCACAGCGCGCGGATCATGCCGGATATTACCAGACAGCCAAGACGGGCGCGGAAAAATGGATACGGACAGGCGCGGGGGGCTCCGAGTAGGGAGCGGTGCGAGGACTGCGTCATGAGAAGGACAAACCAGATGGACAGAACGGTGTAGGAAGTTGGGGGGAGTTTGGTACGGAGGAGGTGGGAGAGGAGGCTAGGGTTTCTGTCTTGGGATTGTTTCTGTTTCATTGTCATACTGTTATTTGCGCGTGTACTTAGGTTAGGGTTGAGAGGGAGGACTTATCCTCACTCTCATCTCTGGGTTGGGAGGAGGGAGGAGGGAAGGGAATCAGATCATCACATCATCAGAATTGGATCACTCATCTCACCAGGGGATTAAAAGGAACTCATACCGGATACACATCCAGGTGGAAAGTTCTTAGGATTGAAGGATTGGTGATTTCAATCTCTCTCTACTTTTCTTTATCTTTTATCTCCTTATTTCTATCTCTCATTTCAAGTGCAACGCAGGGCATCCCCATCTCCTTTCAAATGCAGGGAACCATTAACTTCCGAACCTTGGGACAATTATAGGTGGATAAACCTTATTCTTTCCACAACACGCTGTCTTGGTACCTGGGGAATGACCCATACAAAGGTGCGGAATCACTAGATGTGGAGGCTCCAACGGTCAGGGTAGGGGTGGTGGAAGTAGGTGTCTGACTTCCGCTCCAGCAATCCGGAAGGTACGCGGTCCCCAATTTGTATTTGCAGGATCTTTTGTTTGGGGATTACACGCCAGCCAAGATTGTTAGATGGATTTGGAAGAGAGTTGGAAATTTCTACCTGCAGGAAGGACAGCTATGGTGGCGGAGCGTGCCGGTACCACTTGTGGTCAGCACATTTAGGGCATATCAGGAGGTAATTCTAGAAAGTCTGCATGACAATCTTGGTCATTGCGGCAAGCTTGAAAAGCTGAAGGGGGTGAGGGCAAGGTTCTGGTGGCCAGGTGTAGTGCGGGAAGTGCAGGAGTGGGTACAGTTGTGAAAAGCGTTTCAGAAGTGGAGAGCAACATTACCCCGCAAAGTATGTATCCCTACAAGGGAGGAAACCTTATTTGGACAGTTTTCTCTGGATGTTGTGAACATCAAGGCAGTTAAGTTTGCGTACCTCCTTGTTGGTATGGGTAGAAGCGCAGCCGCTGGTGAAGCTTTTGGTTAAGAAATTTGGGCAGTTTCTGAAGGAAAATTGGTTTGAACCTGAAAGATCACTTGGGCTGTTAACAGTAGATGGGAGTGCGGAGTCCCGGGGATGGTTGGTGGAGTTGGTGCCAAGTTGCAGGGCAAATTTTGGGCAAGTGCAGGATTACTATCCGGAAGGCGCGGGGATGGTTGAGCGCGTTCACCAGCCAATCAAGGACGCAATGGTGAAGATGTGCGGCAAGGATGGCAAGCGGTGGCAGGAAACCCTTCCAATTGTTCTTTTTGCGGATTGGATTTTGGTGAAGAGATCAACAGGTTATTTGCAGTATGAGCTGCTATTTGGGCAGCAACCCATGATGCCAATTGACCTTGAGCTGGAAACCTTTCTGTGTATTGATTGATGGAAGGTTAAGACAGCGGCAGATCTAGTCAAGGCACACACCAAGCAACTCCTGAAACTGTCATACAACCACCCCACGTACTATAGGGCAATTTTTAGATGATTGTGAGCGCAAAGGAATGCTGAGTGCAAGGGCAAGTGCAAATAGCAAGACTCAGTTGCAAAGTTTGAACTTAGTTATGCCACTCAACAAAAGGCAAGAGGAATGGAATGTGTTCCAAGGAAGGAAACTCAACCTGAGTCTGATGTGATAACTAGGTTGTAGCAAGATGCAAGAACTTATGAAATTAACTAACTGAGGAGACAATCATCAGGCAAGGGGGTAGCCCTTATAAGGTAATCCAAAGTGACTAGATACAACCTGGTTGTGAGCTAACTACAGTTGAAGGCAGTGAGGCAATGAATGACAGGAACGGGATAGGAAATAAAGCAGTAGTACAATCATATCCAAGGCCATGGCGTCAGTGCAAGACAATAGAATCTGAGCGTAAAAATGTATGATGAATTGGGACAGGAGCAAGTGACGTTGAAGGTAATGCAAGTGAGAAGTAATAGTGTATGCAGGGTAAGGACTAGTCCAATTGCAAACTGTACAGTAATGATGGCTTAGTTAGACATAGATGCAAACTAACAAACAGTGCGTGACCAAAGATGGAAGTCCAAGGCTGTTGATGGGCCAGGGAAGGAGATTGGATCTCATAATGGATGGCCAACCGGTATGGAGTTAACCGCAAAGTTTGCAAGTATATACTGAGTTGGTTGCCAAGATTGGAAGGTCAACGCAAGCCAGAGGAAGTAGCGGATAGCACCATTGATGTTGTGCCTTATTTGTGTCACGCTTATAGACTGAGGTAGATGGTACTGAGGAGAGGACATGTCAAATTGATGAAGACAATAATTCCTAAGTGGGAGGAGTGACAGTTGCCCGGGTATAAAGAGGCAAGCTCCTGCAAGCGTTCAGATAAATTTTCCCATTGATTTCAAGTCGTTAATAAATACTGTATACCCTTTACTTATTATTTAATTCATTACTTGTTAGACTTATAAATTATATAAAATGTCTTCATCTTGTCCCGCCGTTGGGAAAACTGTATTTGTTGAAACAAGCAATGTATCCCTAGTACTGCCGTCCGAGGCCTTTGAGGCAAGTGCGAGCAATGTTGTCTTTGCAAGGTTGCCTTTAATTTCCCTATAAATATTGAGTCAACTGTTGATGGTCCCGCGGAGTCATCAAGGGGGATGCGGAGTCGTAGGTCCGCGCCAAGGGTTAATTATGAGATGCCACCATTGCCAGAGATCAAATACTTGGGGAATTGAGTTCCTGGTGAGTACTAATTGGGACTGACTAGTGATAATAAAAGTAGTAACTAAATTTTACTCGTCTTGCTAGTGTTGGCCCGTTTCCAAAGATTCACTACAAACACACCACCACCACCACCACCTTACTGGGGTCCGCCGACTGAACTTCCGGGGGCCCAGATGAATGCCAAGGTGCAAGATGAAGTGCCCGGTGCGGAACCGGTTGGGGTCATAACCAAGGAAGGGAGGGAAGAAGAAAGGAATAAAGCGGAAAGAGATTTGGGAGATGGAGAAGATGGAGACAGAAATGGAGGAAGAGAGGAAACAGAGAAAGAAGAAGAGGGTGTAACGGAAGAATTGGGAGAATGGAATGGAGAAGATGGAAGGGGTGAAATGGAGGGAACAGAAGGAATGGAGGGCTGAGGCAAAGCGGATCCGTTGCGAGTCGTAGGGCCAGTCAAAACTGATGTGAGGCGACTGACGGGCAACATTGGAGAAGGTTTGTTGGGAGGCCAAAGAAAGAGAGCGTACAAAGAACTCTTTGAGGAAGGTGGATGGAATGCTCAGCCAAAGCAAGCTCAAATTGCAAGGTGCAAGGAGATATTCAAGAGGCACATCATAACGGAGGTGCTGGTTCTTTGAAGGATGTCCACACTGATCAATGATGAAGACCTGGATACCTTTTGATCCATGGTTGCGGAGTTTACTGCAAATTGGGAGGATGCAGAGAAAGAAGTGAAGGAAACTTGGTAACTTTATTTTTAAATATATATATATATTTTTCTTTTTTTTTTTTAATTATAAATAAATTTTTCTCTTTTTTTTTTTTTTTTTTTTTTGTATAAGGAATGGAATTTTATTTGATAGGAATGAGAGGGGGATGAGAGGAAGGAATAAAATGGTGAGATGAAGGAATTGACTGATGGAATGATAATGTGTAATGGGATGGGGTTGGATGAGATGGAATGTGGAATGGAATGGGATTGGATGGGATGGAATTTGGAATGAAATGGGATTGGATGGGATGGAATGTGGAATGAAATGGGATTCAATGGGATGGAATCATGATTTTTGGGGTTTGCAAGGGTAGCTTGCATGGAAATCTTGAATCATATTGGGAGAATCGCAATGGTGATGGGCTGGTTCCCACGAGGTGCGATCTTTGTCAGACTGGAAGCCAGACCATTCAACAAGGTATTGAAGTTTTCCTATGCGTAACCTGGAATCCAGAATACGGCTTACTTCCCACTCTTGATGATTGAGGACAGTGACCGGTTTGGGAGGGGGATGAGTCTTGCCTGGGTATAGGACTCAAGATGGCTCTAGGAGAGACACATGAAAGACCGGGTAGATACCTTTCCATTTTGCAGGTTAGACAAGTTCAAAGGCGTTAGGGGAGATGACTGATTCTACTTTAAAGGGGCCAAGCTTTCTTTTGGATATTTTGCAAGTTGGGGGAGTGCTGCAAATGTTGCAAGCATCAAGCCACACTTGATCTCCTACTGAGAAGGTTGGAGCCGTAGTGCAAGATTGGTCTGCTTGCTCCTTATAGCGCTGGTTTGCTTCTTCGAGTTTGGTTCAAAGTTGCAATTGAAGGGATTGAAGTTGTTCAAGGTAATTGGTAGCAGGTTGAGAAGGTGCTACATGAAGGGAAGAGAAAGTCAGGTTTCTACCATAAAGAGTTTGGAAGGGCAACTGTTTGGTGGAGGAATGAGTGGAGTTGTTGTAGGCAAATTTGGCTAGTGGGAGCCATTGCGACCAGTTGTCTTGTTGATAGTCAACATACATTCAAAGATATTTTTTGAGAATCTGATTAACTCACTTGGTTTGCCCATCCTTTTCCGGATGGTACGCCGTTGATAAATTTGGAGTGATCTTCAAATGTTGGCATAGCAAGGTCCAGAAGCTCAAGACAAACAGAGATCCACAATCACTAACTATATTATCAGGGAGACCATGTTTCAAAAATACATATTCTATGAACAAGTTAGCTAAGTCTTTTGAAGAGGTTGTCACATAACTGCGCAGAAATAATGCCATCTTTGAGAAGCAATCTACTACTACTAGAATAGCATCATATCCACTAGAAGAAGGTAATTGAGAGATGAAATCCATAGAAAGGGAGTGCCAAGGATGAGGCAGAATTGGAAGTGGCTGGAGAAGCCCATACTTCCGGTGTTTTGAGGACTTGTTATAATTGCAATCATAGCATGCGCTAACATAGTCTTTTACTTCTTTGGTCATACCAGGCCAGTAGAAGTCTTGTGCAATCAATTGGTAGGTTTTATCCTGCCCATGATGACCAGCAAGCGGAGAATTTTGCCGTGACTTAAAGATATCTAACTTAATGCAAGAATTATCTGGTACTACTATACAATTATCATAGACTAAAAAGTCATTATCATCAATACTGTAACTACTATCTAATAAGTTTGCACTTTTGCAAAGTTCAATGCACTTGGGATTGTTGTGTTGAGCTTGTTGTAGTTTGGAAGCCAAATCTTGTAAGTGAGCAATGATCGAACTGAGTTGGGCAGATTGGGTTGAGAAGAGTGTCCTAACGTTTTCAGGGTTGTTTTTGGCAAAGGTGCTCCCCCCCCTGGGTAAACATTGTCCCAACGTGATAAAGCATCAGGGACTACCGCTTGTTTCCCAGGGAGGTACGTGATTGTAAAGTGGAACTCGGAGAGGTACTTGGCCCATTGTGCCTGTCTACGTGTGAGGACTTTTGAGCTCATGAAATACTTGAAAGAATTATGATCAGTCAAAACCTCAAAGGATTCTCTAAGGCTCAAAAGGTATGAACGCCATTTCTTTAAGCAATAAACAATTGCAAGAAGTTCCTTGTCATGAATCTCATAGTTAAGCTCTGCAGCAAGCAACTTGCAAGCCTCAAAAGCTACGGGATGAAAGAGGGAAGTGGAGGAAGAGAGCTGCGAGATTACTCCTGCAATTGCATAGTCGCTTGCGTCTGTTTTGACAATAGTGCAAGCCATAGAGGCTTTTGCAAACAGGTCATTCTTGCAAAGTCGCTGAAGCACCTCTTGCACATGTGCAATGTGATCTTTGAGGTTCCTTGAGTAGACTAGTATGTCATCTAGATATACCACAAGGTATTTACCTACAAGGTTGGAGAAAATGTTGTTGAGAAAATGTTGAAAAGTGGAAGGAGCGTTGCAGAGGCCAAAAGGCATGACAATATACTCATAACTGCCAAACCAGGTTCTCATTGCGGTCAAATACTCATGACCTTTCATAATGCGAATAAGGTTATAGGCACCTCAAAGGTCTAACTTTGAGAAATAAGCAGCTCCATTGAAGAGGGTGAGGAGATGTGACATAGGCGGTACTGGATAGGCATTCTTCCAGGTTACCTGGTTCAGTTTCCTGTAGTCAACACAAAGGCCAAGTCTGTCATCCTTTTTTGGAACAAATAGGAAAGGTGAACTGGTATTTGAATCACTTGGTTGAAGAAATCCTTTTGCTACATTTTCCGCAATGTAGTCTTGAAGCGCAATTGATTCTTGCGTCAAGAGAGAGTAAACTGGTCCTGGTGCCGGAGTTGGGACAGTATATTCAATCTTGTGATTGTAAGGATGGGATGAAGGCAGATTATCTGCTCTTGCAGCTGAGAAGAAGTCAGCAAAGTCATGATAAATTGAAGGTAAAGACTCTTGAATGATTTCTAAATCTTCAATCTCATGATCTTTGAGCACCAGATTTGAGGTGCTCGCATGTGCAAGAGGATTAGGGAGCTCAAAATACACCGTTTGGTTGGTGTCTGTTTCTCTTTGAAGGAACAGAAAAGAGGTAAGCTGGATAGGTAAGCAATAACTCCTAAATCTGAAGAGGGAATTTGGGAATGGAGGTCTGGATATTGCAAATCTCCTGGCGGAAAAGTGTCATCCAACTTAATGACAGTGTCAGGTAGGCTGTTTAATTCCTGTTTGACGGAAAGATTAGTGTTCTGGGGGTGCAAGGTTCAAAGGTTGATTAATCCTTCTTGCCAATTCACATCAGGATTCCAGTAAACTAGGAAATCATGGCCTAGAATGGTATCATCCATTCCGGGTATAGCCAAGACAAATAAATCCCATTCAAACCTGGGGAAATTGGAGAATGCAAAGGTCCATTTTGCCTTTTGGGAGACCCAATAAGACGGTTCAGTTGCACTACTTACTAAATAGATAGTAAATTTATCTATCTTGGAACGCGTAAGATTTTTGGAAGTGGCAAAAGAATCACTGATGAAGGAAACATTAGCGCCGGAGTCAAGTAAGACTCAATAAGGGGTGTTTTCAGAATGGAATAGGATAAATCTTGAACTAGGAGCACCTAGTGACTTGCAAGTGCAAAGATTTACTCGCGGTGATTTAGATAATGTGTAGTTTTCCTTGCGAGTATCAGAAAAACTACAAGCTAATTTTTTGACTGCTTAGCCGCTTCACGGGCTAACTGCTTTGCACAACTGTTGACATCATGTTTTCCTCCACAACACATACACAGCCCATTTTTCTCCCTCTGTAGTTGTTCCTTGTTCCGTAGCATCCCGGTTTCTTTGTCCAAGAACTTTTGAGTTTTGGTGATGGTTTTCCCTTATGAGTTGGAGTTTGAAGTCGGGGTTGGTTTGGATGGTTTTGGGTTCCTTGCGTTTTTCTTTGAGGAGTTTTCCACCCTTGGAGCCGAGGTGGAAGGTCCATGGTCATTTTGCCAAGAGCAATTCTTGTTGTGATAGCCATTATCAAGCTCAATCACTCAATCAATTATCTGCTGGAGCAAGGTTGTCTGATGACCCCCAACTGCAAGCTGTTCAATTCAGCGTGCCGGTAGACCCTTTTGCAAATGGAATAGAAGAGCAGCCTTGTTCCACTGGATGCAAGACTGCAAGGTTTGAAATTGAGAAATATAAACGGAAGCTCTACTATTTTCCTTCATAAATAGACTATTAAGTTTGTATTTGGCGTTTCAAACTTCATTGGGGTTGTCAAACAGGGTGAACAGTTGTTGCTCGAATCTGTCCCAGTTGTTGAGAATACACGTGGGACTGTCGCTGGACAAAATTTTGAGGTACGGTTTGAACCACTGCGAGGCTCTTCCTCCTAAGAAGGACAAAGCATACATAACTTTATGCCTATTGGAAGGGAAATTGTTGGAAGCGTTGTAAGAATCCAAACGGTGCTAGGCCGTGGCAGTTCTGCAGAGGGGAAAGGTGCTGTTTAGGCTGCCCTCCTGAGTGCTACAAAAATATTTAAATGTAACCAAGATCAAGGTCCAGAACCTGGTAAATGAGGAATCAAGGAGTAGAGGATAAGGATGATAATAGTTTGGTAGCGACGGAACAGCACTATCTGAGACAAGTTTTTGCAGGGAAAAAATTGAACAAAAGAAGTTAAAGTCTTCTTAGAGTTCAAAGAACAAAAGCTGTTGTATGTAAACAACGCCCACAAGCTAATAACTCTGGTCGTCAGCAGAAGATTGGGGATGATCAACTTAAACCCAAGCAACCTCCAGGTTCTCAATGAACCTGCCCAACTCTCCGCAATCATGCGCTTGAAGGGTACCAGATAACTGAGGGTGGCTGTACAAGACAAAGCACAATGTTAAAGAAGCTCTAAAACAAACAGTCACTGATTTGAAGCAAGGATAACCTCAACACTTCTCAAGGGACCCAAGAGTAGGCTGGCAGAATGCAACTCCAAAGAAGCTAAGGGGAGGTATAACACTCCAGGTCTTAAGCTTAATAAGACCTCTTCAATCAATTGTGATTGGCTCCAGAAAGGTGATCAGGGATCAGGACCAGTATGGTCAGAGAAAGGGATCAAGGAGTGATATGACACACTCAAAAATTCCAACAGACAGAATCTCTCTTCAACCAGCAAGGCTATTGGTTGGTGATAAGGATCAGGGATCAAGGGTTGAGTATGGAGGCTCAAGGATCAAAGGTGTGCTGATTTCATCCTGGATGATTCCATGCTCTCCTGATTGATCCAAAAGGCAGGGGAGAGCCCCTCCTTATATGGGCAGGAGGCCCTGTTAGACTATGTACAATGGATTCTACAAATAGAGCAAAAAAAGAAAAGGAAATCATTTGGTCACTCGCATCTGTCCGTGGATGGGCGCACGCAACAATACCGGAATCACCCACCCCTTGTCCAAAGGCAGACAGGGTGGGAAAGAGAAATGAACCAAACCGCTGCGGATGTCCGCAGGCGGTAGTTGGCACTCTTCTCCCCTTTTCCAAAGGCGGAAGTGGGTGGGAGAGCCCAGGAAAGGTGATGGATGAAGTCCGTGAGAGCGCGGATGGGCGGATAGGAGATTGGCTTGAACGGTTGAGTAAATCCTGACAGGCTTGAGATTCACAACTGATAGATCAAGTGAGATGGGAGATTTGACAGATCCAAGGATTTGCCAAATGCTTGGGGTTGCGGTTGGGATGGATTCGGTAAATCATGTATGAGCGCCGCGCGACGGTAGCAATGAGGAGATTGGGAAGCGCAACGTCAAAGATGAGGACGCGCAATGACGACGGCGGAGATGACAAGCAATGCGCAACGGCAAGGATGATGAGCAATGCGGATGAATGACGCGCAACGCGCGTGGATGAAGGACGCGCAACGCGCAAGGCGCGCGGATAAAGGACGGATCGGATGAGCCTGAGGATAAGTTTTTTTTTTTGATGCGTGACAGTACGTTTGCGCAACAGTTTATGGTTTGAGGTCTTAAGGCGGCCAGGGTGTCCAGGATGGGGCACCACATTGTTTGAAAAGATGATTTTACAAGACTGTAGGTAGGATCTAAGCTTATGAGGGTGTTCTCCTGTAAAGTGATTCAGTTGCTTCATGCCCGGGGTGCAAAAGCTAGGAGTACTTGGACTAGATTGCGGGGCACCATGAGTGAGGGCCTGGATCAATGTTGAAAGCAGGGTTGAAGCATCAGGCTTGGGAGCACTAGTGCGAACCCCTGGTCTACCACAAGTCAAGGTTTCATTGGAAGAAGGGTTGGAATCTGCAAATTCCGCAAGAGGGTCCGCTGGAATATCCTGTGGAGGAGTCCAACGATCATCAAGGGGTTTAACAGATGGCGATTTAGAAGAAGGAATGGGATCTAAGGTTTTTTGGGCCCAAGGGACGCTGGTTCTCCCTACCCAATGGATATCATCATTGTAAGGGGCAAGGGAAGCATTCCGGGTTGAGCGAGTACGTGACATTGGGAAGAAGAAGTCTACTATAGGTTGGCAAGCTACAATAGATGAGTTGTCATATGGCCACCCCACGTACTATAGGGCAATTCTTAGATGATTGTGAGCGCAAACGAATGCTGAGTGCAAGGGCAAGTGCAAATAGCAAGACTCAGTTGCAAAGTGCAAACTTAGTTATGCCACTTGACAAACGGCAAGAGGAATGGAATGTGTTCCAAGGAAGGAAACTCAACCTGAGTCCAATGTAATAACTAGGTTGTAGCATAATGCAAGAAAGTATGAAATTAACTAACTGAGGAGACAATCATCAGGCAAGGGGGTAGCCCTTATAAGGTAATCCGAAGTGACTAGATACAACCTGGTGGTGAGCTAACTACAGTTGAAGGCGGTGAGGCAATGAATGACAGGAACGGGATAGGAAATAAAGAAGTAGTAAAATCATATCCAAGGCTATGGCGTAAGTGCAAGAAAATAGAATCTGAGCGTACAAATGTATGATGAATTGGGACAGGAGCAATTGACGTTGAAGGTAATGCAAGTGAGAAGTAATAGTGTATGCAGGTTAAGGACTAGTCCAATTGCAAACTGTACAGTAATGATGGCTTAGTTAGACGTAGATGCAAACTAACAAACAGTGCGTGACCAAAGATGGAAGTCCAAGGCTGTTGATGGGCCAGGGAAGGAGATTGGATCTCATAATGGATGGCTGACCGGTATGGAGTTAACCGCGAAGTTTGCAAGTATATACTGAGTTGGTCGCCGAGATTGGAAGGTCAACACAAGCCAGAGGAAGTAGCGGATAGCACCATTGATGTTGTGCTTTATTTGTGTCACGCTTATAGACTGAGGTAGATGGTACTGAGGAGAGGACATGTTGAAGTGATGAAGAAAATAATTCCTAAGTGCGAGGAGTGACAGCAACAGGACAAGATGTTGGAGAAGGTGGCTGGAAGACTGAAGGCAACCCGCCCAAAGTCCATCCACTACTGGGACAAGCGCTGCGCACATAAACTCCAGGATTTGTTGCAGAAGGGGGACTTGGTTCTGCTTTACAACTGGAGCCTGGAAACTAGATGGGGGAAGCTGTTTGCTAATTGATGGAATGGCTCATTCCGTTTTATTTCCAAGTTCACTGGAGGTAGCTACCAGTTGGAGGAATTGGATGGATTTCTGATCAAACGGAAGGCCACAGATTTGCATGTGAAATGGTTCTTTGCGCAGGGCTCAACTTCATTTGAAAAGATGGCTGGGTCAGATAGCAAGGGGGACAGCAATGCAGATCCTTCTTCAAAGTATGAGCCCGCGCGCGCTTTGTGTCTGGCAGAGTAAACAACTGCAGACCCCTGGGGACAGCAGCCAAGTTGGGGGGGACAATGGATGAATAGGGGATATGATTGGATTTGGTGAGGGGGTGATCTAGCCTGTTCACAGCCAGAACTACCAGACACCCCAGAATGTTTTTTTTCTTATTTTCTTCTCTCTGGATTGGCTTTTGGGATTATTGCTGGCTAGGGATGTTTTATTTTAGGTACAGGCATGGCGCAAAGCTGGGTCCATCAATGCAAGGACAAGCCCTGCATTCTGGAAGCAAACGCATGAACAATCTCCAACAGATGATTCAGGGAACTAGGAAAGCGTTTGGCACGGAATGGATGTGGGTCAAAGAGCAAAGGCCTGAGCTTGGCAATGGGTTGGTGCTTAGAAAAAAAAATCTTTTTAAGTTTTCTTTGGTTATCTTATAGATGGAAGGTTTGGATGGGTTTGGGCAGATACTTTGTCTTTCTCTCTTTCAAGGATGTGCGCTTGCGGCTGGTTTTATTTGTACTCTCTCTGTTCTGTCAATGGGTACAGGGAACTGTGTGGAAGTTTGTCTGGGGTGGTCCAGGTACCTTTAGCAGATACTCTCAGTGGCGCGGTTTTTTCTCATTATCAGCGGATTCTTCTCACTCTTGTGGATTGCTCTCAAAGCGAAGCTCTTATTTCTTTCCAGGTTCCCACAAAGGTTCTCACAAATCCCAAAGGCTACTCAGGATGGCTCAGGAAAAGTCCTTATCTTTGCAAATTGGCATGGGGATGAAAACAAGATGGAAGACAGGAAGAAAAGGGGGGCAATTTGCCTATGTTGGCCAAGTCCTCATCACTTCCTCCGCATCCATGCAAGCCGCCGCGGCTAGGGATCAGAAAGCTGCCAAGACCTTGCGTTGCGCATTGTCAGTGTGCGCGTAGGGGACCGCTAGAAATTTCCAGAGTAGTTTGTCTGTGTTGTTCACCATTGTGTCAAACCTTGCCAAGGGAAGTGCCAGAACTAGAGGGATCTCTGGGATCTTGGGAGTGGCAGCGGGAGGGGTTGCAGCGGCCGCTGGTTCCGGTGAAGACTTGATCACCACACACCATGAAAAAAAAGGCTGCACCTGCCGGCAGGTGTAGCACCTGAAACTTGTTTTGACTTGGTTTTGACTCTGAGAAAACTCTGTTTCTAACTTGAGTTGGAACCTGAGAAAAGTTGTTTGTATCAGTTCTTGAGGATTCCAAGTAATTCTAGTGCATGCATGGAATACAGAAGATTTGGAATTATGGGGAAATTCAATTTTATGTAAAGTGATAGAGGAGTGAAGCAGTGCGGTTTCACACCTGACACATAAAGGTTACTACCTGGGTTGGATAAATCAAGATTTTGATGCTTTTTTTCTTTCTATTTCCTATTAGATCATTACAAGAGGTTTGAGGGTCCTTTTTTTTTGTTACTTTTTGGTTGAAAAAAATTGTATTTTTTGAACGGATTAAATTCAGTTTTTAATATCTTCTGTTTCTTCTTGCAAAATTTAATAAATCTCAATTTGATGTAGGAAATTGAAATTTCACTCTAAATTTTAACTGAAAATTTGAAAATCTACTCAGACATGTTGGAAATATTGTACCGCATAGATATTGAGTTCAATTATACATTTCAAATAAATCAATTTGAAATTTAAATAATTGAGGAGTTTCACATTTTATTTTACAAAAAGAATGAATTTACAAAAAGAAAACCATTGCCTTGAATGATTTTATTTCTCTAATGTCTTTTTGCAGAAACTTTGTTTTAAATATTTCTTATAATATTGAAAGCTCAAAAGAATTGATCTAGTGATATTTATTTGTTTTATTTAGCAGGAATTAATTAATAAATAAAAATGTTCTAAAATTTAGAGCTTTTGATATTGTTTTCTGGGTGACAACAGAGGAAATATAGAACTACTTGGAATTAAATTTATTCAAACCAACGTGGGGTTTCAAGTGATTTTGCTAATCTTTCTAGTTTATCCTCTACTGGCTTCATCTCCAAAACCAATTTCTCTGTCCAATTTAATGTGGCAAGAAATAGAGGGCAGTAACAATTAGAAGGGAGGGATTCACATGGTTTCATCTGATAATTTGGGACTATTTCATCATAAGTTCTTCCATATTCTACTTTTTTTTTAGCTTGAAGTTCACCTTTCATCTCAGATAAATAGTTGAGAGTGTTGTTATCAAGATTATGAAGAAATTGTGAATAAATTTTGCTTCTCCAATACACTTGGACAGAGTGATATTTCCCCTCATTGTCTTCTTCTGTATCTGAGCAGCATTCCTTACTAGGGAGGCATTTTGCCAAAGCCTTTCCCATATGGCGCTCTGCAGTGGCCAAGCGGTTTCTGTATATCTTGCAGATTCAAGACCAAAATTTTAGCTAAGAGGATTTAGAAAATGGAGAGAAATCTTAAGCTTACTCTGTGTTTAACTCTAGACCTAGGCTTCTTGTTACGTGTCCTAGCCTTCATGTAGTTATGCTTCTGCCCACGTAGCCAACGTTCCAGTAGGCCAAAGAGTATGTCCTTCTTGCAAAACTCAATATCAAGTGGATAATTTTTAAATGCATCATTTTCCTTAGCATTTAACCAATGTTTTATTATCACTTCTGACAATATTTGGTCCCACTTTGTTGAATTATGATGGTCCCATTGAAAAGTTGGAACATTTATGCCATAGCTTTCTAATTCTTTCTGGCATTGCTCTTTGAACTTTCCAGGAATGCTCTTCTTCCCTCCATAGAGGTTTTCATTGGTTGTTTCCATGTTTAAAAAGTTGTTGTTTGGGTCAATTGTATTGATGCTTTTTGAGTTTAAAACTTGTACTTGATCTTCAGTTTGCAAGGGCAGAACCCTGTCTCCTCAAGATTTCATGTTTAAAATAGTCTTTACATAGTCACGTAGGCATAGACTTATGGGGTCATTGGAATTTGTTAAATGTTCTGCTACTTCCTTGTTTAATGTGCGAGTTTTGATGGATTTTGAACTATGAGGAGGTCTATAATCCATGTTATAATATAGGGAAGTCTTCAACTAGCACTTGAAAAGTTTGGGGGGTTTTTTGAAGTGCAGATTTTATGGAGGGAGAGAATTTGCAGGCAATTGAATCTGAAGTTATTGGCTATTGAATATGCTGAATTTTGAGAGATTATAAAGGGTTCATGTACAAATTAAATATCTCAAATTGGATATGCATCTACTCTATAATTCATTTCAAGCATGTGAGGCAAATTCTACATTGTGCAATGAAAAAAAAAAAAATATTGTCAGAAGGAAGAAATTTTTGGGAACTACAACTTGGATTTTGATAAAAATGACCATATTTTTTATTCATGTTTTGCTTTACCATGGATCTTGATTGAGATGATTATTTTTTATCATTTTAAATGATGTCAGGAATAATAATCATTCAGTTCCCTTAACAGGGGAAAAGAATTAATCCAAAAATAGATTGAGACTTATTATTAAGTTTTACAGTTGAAATAATTTTATAGATTTTACAATGAAATTCAAAAGCTTGCTGTTGCAAAGCAAGTATTTCCTTGGTAAATTTATTTAAAATCAAGAAGAAACCTATTATTAAAAATAGAATTTTTCTCAAATTACTGGGATGAGCACTTAAGTTGTTGCAAATTTCACCTCCATTTTTTAAATCCATGGTATGATCAAGAGGATCCATTTTACCCAGGTTTAGTATTGAAATTGATGAAATGCTTTTATCATTTTTTACATGGGGAGTCAAATTTCAATTGTGAATTGGTATGAAAATGCTTGAAAAAAAAATGCTTCCTCTAATTCAATTGAGAGGTGCAATTTTGGTCCAACTTGCAGTAAAATCTGATTGTGAATCTGTTTTGATATCTGCTACAGTTAAAGAAAATATTAAAAGTTTTCTTAATAACTGAATATTTCTGGTTTTGAATGCAAATTTCGAAGGATTCATCTGAAATTTTGAGTGCTTAAATTCTCCCTAATTGAAAAGAGGGCCAAGGTAATATTCTTAAATCAAAAATAGTATGAAAACTTCATTTCTTGATCATTTACCACATTTTAAATAAAATGTTTGCAATTGAAAGTAGATAGAATTTAATTTTTTGATAAAAATCATGTTCTTACTTCCTTTCATGCATTAAAACCATTTCATCTTATTTGGTTAAACATGACTTTGGAAGATTAAACTGAAATCTCTTGAGACGTATCAAACCTGACTGCATAAATAAACACAAATCTTACCACCTTTCCACTGGTGTTTACCTTCATGGGTGGGTTGGAGTTCATGAGAGGACAATATTTCACAAAAAGAGTTCAAGTTCCTTGCAACACACA
The DNA here is from genome assembly GCA_025617555.3 of Puccinia polysora. NCBI lineage: Eukaryota > Fungi > Basidiomycota > Pucciniomycetes > Pucciniales > Pucciniaceae > Puccinia > Puccinia polysora. The sequence continues at coordinate 41,032,842 of CM062623.1, forward strand.
TCAAGCTTTATTTTTCAACTGTTATTTTTGTTTTAAGCCAAATATGATTGAATTTATTTACAAAGAGAGCTGCTTATGAAAAATTGGTTCTTTCATTTAAAGTCATAGTGAATTTTTGAAGATTCTTTTGCGATTAAAATCAGGTTATCTCATCCAAAAATACTTTGATTTGATACCTTTGAGGGAGCAAACCCCATTCATTGGAAAAATCCATGGATTTTCATAGGATGAAATAATTCATTTTATAAGGAAACCAATGGACAATAAATCTGATTGGATTTTGCCACATATCAAAAAAATAAGTGCATTGGACTTGAAAATTTAAAGATTATCAAAAGGTAAGACACTCCATAGTTGACAAACTTCCATGTATTATTGATTTTTTCATGAAACAAAGATGATTTTTTCTTTTCTCATTGCATAAAAAGGCTTTTTCTAGCATTGACTTTGAGATAAGGCACTTATTATTCTCTGTTCTCGTCAACCCTTGTTTTATAATTGAAAAGAGGTGGAATTTTCATGAAATATCAAGTAGAGAATCCAATAATTGTGAAAATTACCGGTAATCATTGATGAGAAACATCTAAAAGTCCATTGGAATTGAACTTCTATTGACCACCAATGGAACAGCTGTAAAAGAAATAGAAATTAATGATAAATCTGATATGATTTTTGAAGCATAAGTACTTACAACTTCCAAGGAATTCACACCTCTCCATCCAAAGGTGCCAGACATTTGGTATTAATTGTTCTGGAATATGCAATTCTAAGGCTTCCCTGTCAATTATTCTTTGAAGTCTGCAAACCCAAACTCTTTCATTCTGCTCTTCATGCATCCAGATTTCACTTGGTGCCCAAATTTCAGGACATGGCTCAATTTTTTTCTTGAGCTCATGTTCAATATGTTGGTGTGTTTCTTCCAACCATTCTTTTTGTTCATGGGATGATAGAACCATTTTCTTTGCTTGAGGTTTCAGGGGTATTGGGAGCAATTGGTGGATTTGATATGTGTTTTCTGTGAGGTATGAGTTGGTTTGATAAGTTGGATACAAATCAATTCTGGTTTGATATTTATAGGAAATGAAAAGGAAGTATACTATTGCATGCCTTCAAATTGAATATTGCATATATAAAAAACCTATGCATAGATTGTATGGAGATCTTCATTGGTGCTTAGCATTATATGCATCAAATACAGTAATTGAAGAGTATTACATACTGTATTACTTTGGTAATGATTTGACTGATTTTAAGAAATTCCTGTGGCATTTTGAAGCAGAAATGTTGAATATTATTGGATCTATAGGTTTGGAGATCATATGGAAATTGGAATGAAGTTTCCTTGGTTGATTCATTTCTTAAGAAATGAATGATTGGTTGATAAATGAAGGTATTGTGAATCACTGATGTTGATAACCAAACAAAAATCACAGCTAAACTTAAAATTAGGAAAGAGAGATATTTGCATGGATCTGGATATATTTATTTATTTGATTAATATTATGTACACTCAAACCAGCCATGATATGATCCCTTGCTTTGTTTTATTTCCTTTAAGAAACCAATAATAATATTGAACAGCAGTTTTTGGAGATATCCAGTAATTTTTAAGCAGGTTGCCATGACTACTTGCTTTGAGTTGCCTTCCATCACCTTTGTATGAGTGTTTGAGCAACACACAGCATCAATGCTTTTGGGGCAAACCAAACATGATATTTTAATATGGAAGGCCCAAAATATTGGATCAATTCAATGTTCCATTGATGTTTTTTTTAATATGCAACATAATGCGATTCTTCATTGAGTTGTTGTTGACTCCCATAAAATCACAATATCAAATTAATTTGTAAACAAAAACTCAGCTATTCTTGATTTAAAGAAAAATTTTAAAGACTTTTTCACAATTGTTATGCTTTGCAGCAGATGATGGAAAGAATTATGTAATGAACAAATAATCTCATTATTTTCCAAAAATGTAGCGTTTGGTTTGAAATTAAAGGGCTACACTTATTCTTTTTTCAATTTAAAATCAGCAACTTAGTCAATAAGTTTCAAGGGCAGTACAATCATGAAGCATTAAATCATCCAAAAGAATCATGTTTCCAAGTAAAGAATTTGATTATCCCAAGATCAGAAAAAAAATTGAAAACAAAAATTATCCATTGGGAAAAACTAACAGTCTAATTTCCTAAAAAGTCAATGGAATTAACTGTGGGAAGCTTGGGGTTCTGAGGTAATTTCAACTAAATTAGAAGAGGTAGTTTTTTCAACAGCCCAGACAGTATTAAAGTGGCTACCCATATCATAGTCAGTAACCAGCACAATATCCTCCAGAAGGACCTCAGCCAATTTTTCATAAGAAAATCTTTCAGTAAAAATTCTAATTACATCTCTCCAATTAATTTGTTTATCTTTATCAAATCCCATATCACTCAAGGCAGTCAGGATATATACCCTTGTGTTACCAAATTGACCCCAGATTGGATCAGGAGATAAGCCAGCCTTCAACTTTGATTCAAGTTCAAGACTACCAAACTCAAGAACCATGCCGGACTTCCACTTGGGCATCACTCTTTGATTTCCAGGACATATCCATATTGCTGCGCCACCAAAAACCAACATGTGTGAAACACATGCTAGAGAATTGATCCCCCATCAATTCTTCTTCTCAGCTGAGTCCTTAGACATAAAAGGCTGTCGATTATCTTCCCTTGAATCAAGTCTTGAGTTGATCAGCCCGGTGACTAGAGAGACAACGTATTCAAAAACCATATTCAGACCACCTCTCCCAGCATTGAGCTCAGCCTCCTGCTGGGAACTTGACTTCTTGTGTGGAGCAAAGGTTGAATCATCAATCACAGCTGCTTGAAGGTTGGAAAAGTAGCTTTGTGCTTGCAGCAAAGCTTCATCAGAAGTTTCATCAATCCCTTCCATAGAGAGGAGCACGTTTCTTGAGATTTTATGGGAGACAACTCCTATGATGTCGTTCAATGTGTGCCTCAAATTTGCATAGGCTCCACGTATTGGCTCTCTTGTATAAGTCAGGATTTCAGAGAGGGGATGGACATTTTTCTGGACTGTCTTCCTAGAGTGGGAGAGAGAGTTTGTATTTATGAAGGTGTTTCCAATAAAGACATCATCATCCTTTCCTAGTAAAATCTTTTCTGTTAATTCAAAAAGTGGTAATCAGCTGATTTGCATTATAGTGGAATACAGAATTCTCATGATTTACCATCTCTGCACCGTGTCAAACAAAGTTCCAAAGACTTCAGGATAGTAGATGTCTCTGGAGGGTTTAACATGATTCTTCAACCAAGAAGGTTGAGAGTGTTTGATATTAGGAACTGGGTACTGCTTATCATTTTTAAATAGGTTGATGGGGTTTCAAGGTCCTTTATTTCTTCCCAGTATGACAACCTCAAGAGATCTTCCTTTGTTAAGCCGATGAAAAGTCCTGTGGATTGAAATCAAGTTAGTTTGCGTGATTTTCATTGTATCAGATAATATTTCAACTGACCTTGTGGATGTGAACCAGCAATTGATGTTGGCCCTGTGTTTTGGGCCTCAGTTGTGCCTTGGCTAGTAGCATCATCCCTAGGCTGGGGCTGCTGATTGACTGGTTGCTGCACAATCCTTGGCCTTGAGTTTCTTTGTGCCACATCCTCAGTGCTTATTCCAGCATCAGAAGCATTCCTTTTTTGAGGAATGGTGGTACAGACATTCTTATCCAGATAAAAATTGTAAATTTGGAAGTTAATATTTGGTTTGATATGAGGGAAAGCATGGAAGAGGGGAAACTAACCTGATCAGGAGATGTTGGAACAAGGGTTGGTGCAGGGGTGGGACTCCTGGGTGATGGTTCAATCACAAATACTTCCTGGGGCTCTTTTTGCACCTCACTTTTGCTGCTAAGATTGGTAATAGAATCAGAGGAGTCAGATGAAGCTTGAGAGCTTGAGGGTGGCCTGTGCAAAGATCTTCTGGCAGCATGCCGAGCAGCTTGGGCTGCAATCCTAGCAGATGCCCTAGTTTCTGGAACAATCACTGGGGCAACATTGGCATCAACTTGTGGTTGCAATGAGGGATTCTCAGTTGCCTCAACAATTGCAGGATGAACCGGAACAATTTCAGTGTCTTGAACGTGGTTTTTGGCTACACCAGTTTCAGCTGGTATTTTGGATTCAACTGAGTACATTGGGACTGTATTAGTTTTGGTTATTGGGATGAATTCCAATGTAAAATTTGGTGTATCAAATTTTAAATTCAACTCACTGGTTTGCTGAGCCTGGTCATCCACAAGGGATACAGTGGTCTGGGTAACCGATTTATCCAAAGTAGTTGCTTTAAAACCAGGATTTGAAGGTTCCTGATTCGATAGGGGTACATTTGTATTCACAGGTTCCGTTGGCTCTTCCTCTTTGTCAGTTGAATATTTGACAAGACCAAGAGCTATGGCAGATTGTGACCTCAACTGCTCCACTTTTGCATCATATTTCTTCTGATAGAAATTGTGCATTGCCAGGAGAACTTTCTTATGCGTTTGTTCAACATACTCATCACCCAGGAGGGCATTGAGTTGATTGAGAGTACGTTGTTCTAAGGAATCCATGGATGATTGCAAATCTTTAGTACACCACACAGGACCAAGGACTTGTAAACTCTTACCGGGAAAATCAGCCATTTTTTACTCAAGGTAGGTAGTCAGGTCAAGAATGATTCAAGATTGATTGGTCAAAATTGTTGGGTATAATGTGGTTGAGACTAGAATGCAGCAGGACTTCTTGGTGAAGGATGACTGGCTTATATACCATACAAACAAACAATAACATGTAACAGGTGTGTGTAATATGTTGGACAGATGTATCACGTGTGGAATCTACATAGCTTATTTCTGGAGATAGAGTGGTGTATCGGCAAATTTTTGGTCTAAGTGCATAATATGAATATGTGTCTTGTGCTGGGGAGGTGGACGACTTGTCGTAAGTCTTCCACCTCCCCAGACATTTGACATGCGTGAAAGCATGACTGGTTCAAATCTTGTCGGAACCTTTTGGAGGTGGACAACTTAGCACAAGTCATACACCTCCCCAAACCCCCATGGGGGGATTTCCGGGAATTTGAAAGATCGTTGACTCCCTGTGGTACAGAGGTTATTTCTCAAGATAGAATTGTGTATCAACAGATTTTCCATCTATGTGCATAATATTGATAGTGGTCTTCTGCTGGGGAGGTGGACGACTTACGACAAGTCGTCCACCTCCCCAGACAATTGACATGCGGGGAAGCATGACTAGTTCAAATCTTTTAGAGATGTTTTGGAGGTGGACAACTTAGCATAAGTTGTCCATCACTCATTTGATCTGTTATCATTCAATCCAATTTTTACGTCTATTTTACCATGCATGCACACTCTCCATGGACTTTTGGGAAAAATCAAGTTAATTCAAGAGCAACAAGTGATTTTTTCATTTCATACAAATAAATTTTTTACCCATATCTACGTTTTTTTCCATATACTTTAGAAACAATTTTTTTGGGAGAACAACCATGAAGTTTCAGGGAGGCATTTGCTAGCTTTTTTTTTGTTTGAAATGAGCAACCAAAATGGGTATGATGTTCTGTTGATTGGAGACTTGGTGGAGGAAAAGTGGTATGATGTGGAAAGACAGATGTTTGCCATAAAATTTCTACAATACCACCAACTTTTGCATAATCCACAATGAATCCAAGGGTGGGGAATGAGAGACCGTGACCTGTTTCTGTGGAGGGCAGCGGGATTGGTGTTCCTGTTGGCTTTTCAATATAAGAGAACAATCCATAAGTATAACCATTGAGGTCATCCTGATCTGTATGAACAACATTTGAAAAGTCATCACAAGTCACAATGACGTTGGATGCATGAAGAAATTAGTCTCTTTGATCAGTCTACTCTGGAGATGTCCAGTTTGGAATTTTGAAGTCTTCTGATACTGTTCTGTTCTTTGCATGAGCCGTGTTGGAGAGAGCTTTGATTTGATTAAAGCCCAATTCATTATGGACCGGAAGCTTACTCCACAAGAGATCATCAAGATCAATTTCTTCTTTGTTTAAATCCCACCTTCTAGGATATATTCCTATTAGGTCATCATTTGTAACATAAATCACTAAGCAAACCCATGATCAGCAATTTGGAATTGAGGAACAAATACCTGCAGAATATCCCCAGTCAGTGCCTTGACAATATCCAATTCCAAACATAGATCCAGTTTTGGTATTACAATTGGTTTTATTCAGGTTTTTCCAATTGTTTGCCATGATGTAAAGATCTTGGATCATTTCAGAGAACTGACTTGCAAGGAATGTGTATGGTTGTTGAGTAAGAGAATGATACTTAAGGACAACATATGGTTGATATTTTCAATCAGAGACAACATGTAGATTGATTGGTAGGCTCATGTTTGGTACCACTACCTGACAGGGACTGAGGTTTTTCTTCAAAGTAACAAAATAAATTGATTCGGAAGTTGATTCCTTAAATGAATAATCACGTTTTGCTTTATTATGCTTCTGATAAGCTCTGGATGCAGATGGCTTGGTTTGGATCATATGTGATGCTGGTACCCTAGGAACAGTTGGGTCTGTTTTTGAATCCTGATTCTGCTTCTGATTCACAAGCTCATCATCACTACGAATGGTGTTTCAGAAACAACACCAGGTTTTCAAGTTTCAAACATGGTAAGAAAATCAAATGGTTAAAGTTAGTCAAATGAGGCGCTATAATGTGTTTATATTCAATGAAATTCATACATTCTAGAGCCTCCAACTTTTTCCAAGGATTGCAACTTGTAGTTTCTCTTCAGGGTTATGGATGTGTGAGGATTAGATGTAGTGGAAGCTTTCACATTAGCTTGATCCATTTTTAACCTTAAAAAGTTTGAAAAAGAAATGTTTCATGATTGTAAATGGATTTGTTAACCAATGATCTTCACCGGGATAGGAGGATGCAAGGTGTTTGGATGGTGGATGATTCAGCCTACAATCAAGATGGATACAAGAATGACAAGCCAAGGTTCAATGGCGATAAGGACAATGATGAATCTTCCCACGTTTTGTTGCAAGATTTGGCTGTAATGGAAGAAGGCAAACATAAATGGTAAGGAAGAGACAGATTCAAGTCAGTAAATGATCAATCAAACATCAGTTGGAGATGAAAAAAAACATGGTAACAATGGAAATGAGAGGTTGATGGGTTCTTACTGGGATGATGATGACTGGAAGAGGGTTAAAATGTGATGTAGTGTTGGAGTTGGTTGAATCTGGAGTGGAAGGTTGTTGGTGATGACTGGGGAGGATTGAGGAAATGTTCTAAAGGATGTGGTGCGAGTGGGATAGGTAGAGATGAAGAAACAGAGTTAGCCTCAAAGCAACGCTTTGCAAGCGTTAAAACAAGCCGAATGATCAAAACAAATGAAAAAAAGGAAAGGACTTACCACCTGGAAGGCATTGGGTTCCAATGGGGTCAAGGCCAAAAAACAGCCTATGTCGCTTGCTTGAGGGGCCGTTGCTTTGTTGGTTGTTCCTGGGGACAAGCGAGCAATTTTGCAAAGGAAGCAAAGCACTTGCAACACCCAGGACTTGCCTTGGAATTGGTCCGCCAATTGCGGAGGCTGTGCGCAATATAGCCAGGACCCCGGTCGCGCACAGACCTTTGGAAGGGTCCTGGCAGATGGCCACGTTGGCGACCAAGCTCTGGTGATGAGCTTGGCAGCGAATGGCGCCTTTTGCTGCGGCAGTGAAGGTGCGAACGCGATTCGAGTCGCATTGGCAGCATTGTTGCAACAAAGGCGTTGGGCCTGCACCGCCAAAAGCTGCAAGGTTTTCCATCAATGTTCAGTTCCATTTGTGGAGCATGGTGGAATGATAGTAAGGCTTGTTTGAGGGGAGGGGGTTGGGTCATTATCAATGACCCATTACATACCTAATTTGGCATGACTAGACCATGCAAGAACAATCAATACATACCATGGTTCAATCAAATTTGAACATACATATTATTTGTCTGATGATTAGTCATAAATTCAGTTTGGTTGAAATTAATGAATCACATTGAAAATGTGAATTGTGATTGGCAATTGCAGTCCACATTAAGAAAATTAAATAATAACTTTTTGAGTATGTCCTTAAGAATATTTGATGCAAATTATGGTATAGTTTCAAGGCATAATAAATGAATGGGGAAATGAGTTTGAGGTTTGAAAATTGAATAGTATCTAGGTAAAATCCTATTGCAATCTCACTTCTGCAAAGGTTCCAAATGATATTTTCAAATTTGAATTAGATAAATGATCAAAATAACTATTCCTGTGGCTGAAAGAGTAATGGTCCCATTAATGAATAAGTATTATATTTGGTTGCATACCTTGCCAAATCAATTTGTCAGGGTGATTTTTGTTGCACTTCAATAAAAGTGGATTATAACTTGCAATGGCAAAATCATTTTCCCAATATTTCCTTCACCAATTGCAAACTTACCATCAAAACCTGGGACTGTTTTTCAAAATTTTGAGAATGGAATTTTCAAATATACCTGGAAACCTGAAATATGTTGATCCTCAAAATTGAGACAAAGAGGAACATCAAAATTATGAATGTTGTTGATCTGTGGGATAATATTGGATCACAAGGATATCCAAAAAAGAAAGAGACATTGCCTGGATTGTGAATGCAAATTGGCCAGGATGTCACTAGATCTAAGCGTGGTGGGGATTCATAAGACCATGATATCATATTTCTTGAAAATAAAATGCTTTGATATTGGGGATCAAACTTTATCTGTCCAGAATTGCTGTTATAGTTTACATTTGGTGAGATATTGTCTTGTTTTCCGCTATTTCATGATGGTGAATTAATCCCATAGATCTGTGGGGGCATGGTGCATTTAGCCTAAGTGCACCATGTCCCTGGGGACCGTGATTTGGTGTTGGGTGTGGCTGACCTGAAACCACCTTCAAATTGTGGCCAGCTTTAACCACCTTTGGACTCTTGCTGAAAAACTCCATGTTAAATTATAGAAATGGGACCATTGAAATGGGACAAGGTTAACATAATTTGTTAACAATGAGAAATGTTCATTGCAACATTTGGCAATGACAGAATGGGCATATCTTGTGTCACAGAATATTTGGTGATTGCATTTGGAATCTACAGACTTGCTTACATGTTAATATTCATCCCATTTAATATGAAGTTTCCAGCCTTGTGCATAATATCAAAATACACCATGTATAGGGAGGTGGACAAGTTAGGCTAAGTCGTCCACCTCCCCAGACTTTAGGAATGGGTAAAGAAACCTCCCCCAAAGGACATCAGGCTGGGGGAGGGTTTAGGGAGGTGGGCAACTTAGCCTAAGTCGTCCACCTCCCCAACCCTTCAGATTGATTTTTGTAAGAGAAAATCCCTTTTTGTAGATATTGTCAAAGTTTTCAAGGTATTGAACAAAGTGAGAAATAACAATGATCACATATACTTATTAATGGTTTCAATGAAAAATTAAATTCCACCTAAAATCAACCAAAACATGGATGTTATGATCTTCCATCAGACTTCACAAAATTTCAAATTGACTTATTTGGAAACTGCTAATAACTTCCAGCTTGAAATCAAAATTTTTAAGGAAGGAGAAGTTTTCAATTCAAATAGTCATTAGGTTCAGCATTCAGAAGGAATGTTGAACCATTACAGAAACAATGCATTTACTTATATTTAAGAAGGGTGCATATTCACTTGTAATAACTATAATAGGATTGAACCTAAACTAGGTCACACTCTTCCAAATGAAAAGTATTCTTCTCATCAAATTTTTTGACAATTTTTCCCAATATCCTAAATGTGTGAGGTTGCACTAATTAATTCAGCTCAAATTATTTTCATCAATGCCAGTCAAGGATCACAAGATTCTGACAGATGTACATTGAGTTGGAATGGAATACTCAATTTGAGGGAATCAGCCAGTGTATCACCAAACTTTTCAGCCTGGTGTAAATCATCACAATACACCATCTATAGGGAGGTGGACGACTTACAATAAGTCGTCCACCTACCCAGACCATGGGAATGTCCAAAAAACTCCCCATGAGGAAATCATGCAGGGGGGTTGGGGAGGTGGACGACTTAGGCTAAGTCATCCACCTCCCCAACACTCCAGCACAATTTTCCAAGAGCAAATCTCTGTTTGTGGACATTGTCAATTTTTTTCAGGTATCAAACCAATTTAGAAATAATCATAATCATGTATACCTGTTCATGGGTTCAATTTTTGAACAATGCCACTCCATCAAATGGCAACCAAAACCCAGGATATTGATATCATCCACTCTGTGAACCAGCCTTCCTCAAAAATCTTCAAATTGCTCATCTCCCTGGAAATTGGATTATAATGATATCTATCTGGAAGAAGTTGAAAGATGTGGACCATACCAAAGCCCTACCATCCCTCTCAAAATTCTCCTTATCCTCTTCAGTCAAGGATTTTTTTCCAAAAAAAAGCCAATCCAAACATGATCAAGGCCTTGTGTTTATTATGGATACCCAAGCTTTTCAGAACCCCCCCAGCAATGTTCCTCTTAGCCCAGAGGGAACACCTCAAGTTAAATTGGAAAAATCTAATCTGACTTTGTCCCTCCATTTCTAATTGATCAGAGGTACATTAATATCCTGTGCAGAGGGCTCACCTTTGGTGCAATGTTTGATGCTGTTGATTGGGAAATCACTGATGTGTTTCAAATCAAGTTCATGCCTCAAAAAAGGATTAATCTAATTGGTTTTTTAGTATAAAATTAATTCTATCATTACAAGTTGATTTAATTCAAAATGTGCATGTTAAAATAATCATATTTTCCACAAACAACACACAAAGGAATCATCTTTTTAAACAATTTTAATCACCCCCCTCGTAGGCAACTTTATTTTCAAGTTTCCTACTAGTATAAATTCCCTCTTGATGGCTTTCAGGACAAACAGAAAGAAAAATGACCCAGAATCTTTAAACAATTTCATAAACAAGCTTTTTTTTTGGTCAAGCCATATGGTTATTTGGTAATCTATTTAGAGTGGTTTAGTCCTATCACCTTCCTGTAATAAATTCATCATTTGTAGAAATTAATTTAGAAAAAGATGTAAATTCATTGTATATGCAAGCACTATGAGAATTATTGTCCAAATTATAATCCATGATTGTTAAAAATGCACATTCATGTACATCTACTTGCATTGATAACTCAGAGTACATTATAATGCAAGTATTTTTGGACTTGATGACAGTTGAGCCCTGAATGAAGTAACTGGAACATCCCAAGCCCAATTTCTTGAAGAAAGCACAAATTGAGCCAGGAGAATTGAAAGATAATTCATCCCACAACAGGATGAGGGGGAAAAGTGAAGATAATATTGAAACAATGGACATTAAACTGATCTCACATAGATGATTTATGAGACTAGGATTGACATCTCAATGGTGTGGGAATTATTGAAACAAATGTGTGCCTAATTAGATTGATAATGACAATGTGAATATATCAGATGGTTTTTTGTGATCTTTGGGTGGAAAAGGCAACTTTTTTTTTTCTTCAAACAAGAGGTAGCAAACAAGAGTGTTTTGGGGGCAAAAACCCTCTGTTTTGATACCGGTAATTGTTTTTGGAGGAAAAAATGCAGAGGATATGGCTCTGCCAAAAATCATTAACATTATGAATAATTTCAAAATTCGTAAGAATAACCAAAATGTGGTATTAGAATTTTGAATCATTTTAATTAATCAGAAAATATTGTTTATTCTTTGAGTAAGTATCAGAAAACATCCAACCAAATCATGTATGTGTACTCAAGTTTCATTTGATTGTGCTTAATACCAAATTTCTAGGAAGTTCAAACACTTTCCTTTTTGATGAAGCATAATTTTGAATGAATATATTTCTTTGAATTAAGAAATAAATGTAACTCTTGTGGGACAATAGTGCAGTTAGCATAAGTGCACCATCCTACCCCAAATTTTGTAATATTGATTGAGGGGTGGGGGGCACTAAGCACTATCTTGCATGCACCAACCTCCATGTAGTTTCTTTAGAAATATTTTCACCAGGACTAGGAAAGAAATACAAAAATTAAAGAAATTAATAAAAAATCCCTTCATGCAGTTTCTGGGGGGATGGTGCACTTAAGGCAAGTGCACCATCCTACCAGGAAAAAGCAACGGGCCATTCAAGATCCAAGAAAATTTTTGATGCAACTGATTTTAATCACTGTTATTTTCATTTGGATATATGTGTGCATATTCTCAACACACAATGTTAAAATCATGTATAATCATCTGCAATTCAACAATTGACTGGCAATAAATATTTCATCTTGTGATCATTGACTAATTTGAAGGAAATCAATAAAAGATATAATGTTTTAGAAAGGCCCTTTTATTTGGAAAAATAGAAAAGAAATTGATTCATGCTAAGGTGAATGATACAGGGGATTCTTGAATTATACACATCAAAGACAAAATTTTCTAGTTGAAAATCATGCATACAGAAAATTTCATAACGCATCAAGGGCTGAGTGATCCTTACGCACCAAAAGGCTTTGACTGATTGATTCAAAAGTCACTGTATGGAGGTACGTGAGTCCTAGGAATATATCAAGTTCTTGACATGATTTGGCCAGAAAGTAAAATATTATTTTTATAACCATCAAAGGCTCTTATCACATATCTTATACAGCAATTGACTGAAAATTATAACTTGCTGATTCCTAAAAATCCAAATTCCTAATTTCCAAAGAGAAAATGTAGGAATTTTGGTCTAGTGATAGCAAGGGCATTGGATCTTTCTTGATTTCTATGACAGATTCAATCATTGAGACTCGAAAGTATTTATATAAAATAAACATTGTGTGTTAATCTTATCTTGAGAAATACAAGAAATACAAATCTTTTATGACTTTCTGCAATGATTTTCTTGTAATTTGAAGCCCAGAATCTGGGTAGCTTTATCATGATCCTTCACCTTTGGTTGTTCAAGACTTTTCCCAATATATCGAAGTTTATACAGCTTACCCACATTTTACTCTGATGCATAGAAATTTCACAAATCTGCAATTTTGTAAACTATGAGATAAGGAATCCTGTGGTTAAAGTGCCAATATAACTGTTTGGGAAAATGATTGAAAAATCCCAGGTATTTATTTTATTTCTAGTAATAGGGTACAACCAATCAGTAAGCAAGAAGTCCCATTGCTTCTTTCCTATAAATCTCCAGAATTCAACTCATGCATTTTCACTAATTTTAAATTGAAATAAATGCATTTCCTTCCATGGCTGTTTTCCATGGTGTCATATGATCTGAGCATATGTAGTTTTGATCAGTTCTGAAAATGAGGGGAAAATTGAAATTTCTTATGCACAAGAATTTGAACCATTCAGAATCTGGCATGGAAGCTTAATCATTACATTAACTCATCATTCAGATTCCCAAAATCTACCTTCCAAAAAAGGAATCCAGACCAATGTGAATTCCGGTTCTAAAATTGGCTAAGTGTGGTTTCCAGAGTCATCTTTCTGAGTACAATACAATTTAAATCATCCTACACAACAAAGGCAAGAATATATGAACGTTTTCAAGTTGTTCCTGTCCCATCCATCTTTACTTGAGATAACATTCAGTTTTTAATCCATCCAAATAAATGAAACTGGAAGGGAGTAATTTTGAGTCTATAATACAAAAAAATGCATCTCAATATATTCTAACTGCAGCTATTCTCCAATTGAGTTTTTTTCTTGTTTGTTGATTCTCATTCAAATATTTTTGGTCAATTCCATTGATACGGGAATGAAAATCTTTTCTGAGCCACATAATTCTCAAGGATGGTTTTTATGGACTTAAATTTTGGAAGTTCAGAACATGAAAATCAATAGTGTTACCTTCATATATATCCTCAGCAATCCAAAAAATTAAATAACTCAAATTTTACTGCATTATACCAGTATTTTTGTGTTCATCATGCATGAATGCAAGAAACAACAACAAAACCTTTTGAGCCAGATGGAAGCCACAGGGTCTCTTTTCCTATTTCATGATGAATTGTGATTAATCATTGAGCTGTGCCCTGGTTAAAGCCTTCCTTCCATCTACCCACATACTTATGTCCATACCCTTTGCCCACTGGGAATAAAAATTTGGGAACAAAGGGGAATCACAATATATAATACCTCAATTTCCGAAAATTTTCAGACGGTCAAAGAAAGAAATTCTGACTTCCTATTTATCAGTTTGTTGAAAATTGATACAAAACCACCAAATCAGAAAAATTTTAATCTTGGTACCAAATTGGAAAATTAGACATGGAACCTGGTAAGAACTATCCCTGCAGTCTATGATCTACCTCACAATGATACAAACCCAAGACTGAATCCTGGTTTACATTTCATATGAAAAAAATAAAGAAATCTCAGTCAACCCAGAACCATCGTATGCTGAGGCATCAAATGTCCCTCTTCCAGATGATGAATTCAACATGGCAGCTGTTGAGGAAGAGGATGAATTTGACAACTCTGCCACTCCATCCTACTTTATGATTGCACAACAAATTTCCCAATCCCATCAACACCAGAAGAATAAAAAACGTTTGGCTCAAGAACAATATTCAATATCTCGACATGCACGTAATCTTGGGATCCCCCCATCTTCAAGTGGTATTTCCAAATCCTTACTTGATTGGACAAAAGCAATTATTGGAATGGATTCCAACAACACCAAGCTTCCAAATCCTCCAACTGGTGGCGAACTGGCATCTCTGAAAAATCATATGGCAAGGAAGAAGGCATCCATTAATGATGCTATATCATCAAACACTGGTCAACCAAATCAATACAACTCCAATCCAGAACTACGGGAAAAGGAGCTCAAACTTGTCAAGAAGGATGCGTTGCGCCAATTACAACAAAAGATTTCTTGAACCCCTCAACCCTTAGAAACCACTTCCATGAGCCAAATTCACTCTCATGATGAGACATGGATAGCCCATGCCCGTGCCCTAATCCTTAATTCTGGCATTTCTAGATGTACCTACCACTGGGAACAGAATCCATCATCTAGCTGGAAATCCTCCCTGACTGCAATAATCATCAGAGCATGGGAGATGTGCCATGAACGTGGAGGCACTGCTTCTTATTCAATAAAAGAAAATGACAACACCCCAGCCAACAGGGTTGCCATAATCAATTGTTGGCTTGTATCAAAGAAGGCTCTTTGGAAGAAGGAAAACAAGGCAGAAGGGGGCTCTAGGATCAGGAAATTACAGTTTTCTGCAGCTCAAAGCTTAAACAAGAAGAAAGTGGGCCAAATAAATTATGAGGAATTTTTTCTCTTTGTACAATGACTAACTGCTCATGATATTTTCAAATACAGAATACCAAGAAGGAAATCAGGAAGACAACTGCTGTAGAGTTGGAAATGATGAACTCTTTCCCCAAGACTTCTGGTCTGTTTTTGGATAGTGGTTTCATCTCTGATGTTGAGGGTGAAGATGAAGAATTATTCAACTATGCCCATGTTTGGAGGGCTCAAAATATATCCCAAATTTATTACTACCTTGATGAAGCATACATCCAACTAGGCAAAAACCCATGCATCAAGAGGGAAAGAAGATCAAAAATTAGTAGTCTTGCCAAACCCAACAATTCAACAGGAGGTGAGGACCCACCTTCCTTTCCTACCTCAATACCTCAAAATTGGATGAGTGAAGAAGCCCTGCAGGATATAACTCCAGTTGAAAAAAGAGCCTTGAGTTTACTTCCAGAAGTTGATCTCACAGAGGCAGTTTCTTTTCTTAGAACTCAAGTTTCCAAGCCCTCAAGATTAATGGAAACCACCCAAAAATCTTGAAAGTATTTAGAAAAGTGTATTGTCTGTATGTCTGCTCTAAACAAAATTGAGGAAAATATTTGGATTAGAAATTAGCCTATTTGATAGTTTTATTCAGTAGTCAATGTTTCTCTGCCCATTCAATCCTTGTATTTTTAACTTGAAACTAGTAATCATATGTATTGCTAGATTAACTGGATCTAGGAGAATAAATGATGTGGGTTCTGCCTAAGTTTCTTGAGTAATAAAAATGAATGCCACATTTAACCACTTGAAATTTCCAAATAAATCAATTTGTAGCAACTTTTCAAATGCAGACAGAAATTAAATTAAGAGTGGGAAAAACCAAAATCCAAGTGTGTACAGCATGACAAATCCCATTGAAAAACTCTGAATACTTGGCATTTGATACACCTTCTTTGGGACAGCTACATAAACATTTTTTGGAATCATAACACCCAAAAAGCATTTTCTCAATGAACTGCTGTCATGTTGAAATAAATCATTGGTTCAACATGCTCAAATATCTTTTTAAGAAGGAAATTTATCCAAAATACATATTGTTTCATGTGAATTCTATAATTTGGAAAACCACACTAACTCTAGGCTTTAGAAATTCCCTCATCAAAAATTGCAAAATCATCATCCTTCAATACCCCAATTTGAATTCAAATCATGGGTTTGTATGAATATAATCAATTTTAAGATGAGATGCAGGATTTTCCATAAAGAGATTTTACTTTGAATTAAGATTCAAACACTCAAGGACGGCCCATTTATTTTACATGGGCAAACCATGAGCAGTTAATATGGTACATTGATTCAAAATCTTCTCCAAAATAGAAAATCTTCCCTTAAAGTCCTTCCCCCTGCTCAGAATATGAATATTCAAAATGGATGCAGTAGAAAATTTGTCATTTTTGAATACTTAAACTAACCAGGACTTATAGGATTGATTTAAAAATTTTATCAAGATTCATATTCATTTCCCTTTGAATTAATAAATTTCAGACATCCTCTAAGACCTGACTTATCCCAAAATACAACAATTATTAGAGCAATGGCACACACTACCAGAGTTGGAAACCTTTGGATATGCCAATGTCCCAGATGTTCTCAAAGGAAATTTGAACATGGAAGAAATCTATACCATGGTGTTGGGAGGTCTAGAAGAGCACATCCAACTCATATATTGCAATCAAATGATTGTAACAATGTATGTGACTGATTTTCTCATGCATTTATCAATATGAGAAGAATAACTGATAAGGTCTCATGGATTCCCAACTTAAACACAAAAGACAGAAAACATTACCCAATTCACTACCACAATAATTCCAACAAGGGAACCACTACAAGCAAACATCAGGACTGTGAGTGAAAATCTTCTTCAAAATATATTCCTTCATTTTTACTTGAATTAGTGTACATTTTCTCATTTTTCCTATGAATTTTTACAAAAAAGCCATCAATTGAAGATGGCCATGCACAGTCAAACCCTGGAAGAGATTCTCCCTGTCATGAAATACAACAGTCTCCACCAGAAAATATGGAAACTTACAATACATCTGGAATGACACCTCCTCAATTTCTCTATCACACTCCCAGTGCCCTCATCTCATCACTACAAATCCTTCACCAAAGTATTGAGGAAAACATTGGTGATCATGTATGTCAGCAATACATCAAGATGGAGCATGAGAAAATTTGCCTTAACTCAATTATCACTGGCCAGCCCAACTATTCAGGTGAAATACCTAAAAGTCTTGCAACATTGAAAAAAAGATTTTCAATTACAAATGATCTAGTTGAAAATGTCTGTTGTGAAAATTGTTACAAACTCTATCCCTTGGATGAAGCACCTGCACCTTCAGAAAACCATTCTAGTGAAGAAAATCAAGAAACCAGGCATCATCCAAAATGCCACAATATTGTTAACTCAATGGCTGGAGAGCCTGTTGCATGTGGATCCAAACTCTGGCATCAAGACAAGAACAAATATAAATTTTATCCTCTGAAGCAGTTTGGACACCAATTGCTCAAGAAGTGGATTTCTAGGCAATTAATGCTCCCCTGGTTTGAAGAATTACTACAGGCACCACAAAAGCATCAAGGCAGTAATCCCACTAAACTTTCTGATATTTGGGATGGAACTATGTGGAAAGAATTCAAGGATCAAAACAATCATATTTATACAGCTGAAGCAGGTAACCTGGTCTTTGGAATTTACATTGATTGGATGAATCCCCATGGAATAAAGACCAGTGGAAAAAGCATCTCTCTTGGTGTAATATTCTTAATATGTTTCAACCTTCCACCCAGTGTCCGCTACAAGCCACACAATCTTTTTGTGTATGGATTCACACCAACAACCAAGAAATGTACTTCATTCAAACTGAACAATCTACTCCAGCCTCTTTTTTGTGAACTACTGGATCTTTGGAAAGGAGTATACTACACAAAAACCAATCAATACCCTAATGGAAGAGTAATACATGCTGTGATATTGCCTCTGATTGGTGATACACCTGCCTTGCGTAAAATGGGTGGATTTGCTTCGCATTCAGCAACAATCTTCTGCTCCCACTGCAACCTCAAGCTGAATGACATCCAGAATACCAAAAAGGAGACCTGGCCAGTGAAAGATAATCAAGATCACATCAAATGGGTAGAGAATTGGAATAATGCTCAATCATTGAATGACAAAACCAAAATTCTCAAGCTACATGGTGCCTGCTACACAATTTTCCAAACTCTGCCTTACTGGGAACCAACAAATATGACAACAATTGACTAAATGCATACATTTATCTTGGGAATGCTACGGGATTACAGCATTACCTACCTTGGAATAATCCAGGCAGGAAAAATTATTCAAAAATTGGAAAGAAGGCAAACTGCTCACCCAAGAAGTGTAACAATCACTCATGTTAGCAGCCTCAAATCTGGATCCAAACAAAAGCACACTTTTTTAACAGAAAATTCCCAAAGAGAACCCAAAAAAGAATTCAAACATTTTTAGATAGTTCTCAAGCACACCTGGAAGATTCTCCTCCCAATCCAATTGAAAAGGTTCAGAATTGGGCAAATAAGCAGCAAGAAGGCCCTTCAAGTATGCAACAAAGAACTTCAGTACCAATTGTTGTAGTCCAGAAAATCCCAGGGCTTTATCCTCCCAGCTCCTCAAGAAGTTGGGAATATTCTGAATCTCAACTCCTTCAACCAACTGTTTGCTGGTCTCCAAGGCTTCTTGGGAATACATCAACAAACAGCTCACATGAATCCCTGGCCAAATTCAAGGAGAAAGGAAAGAAAAAATATATCTCACCAGAAAGAAATACATTTAGATCTATTGAAAGTAAATCAGGAAGTCAAAATAAATCTGGGAAGAGCATTCAAAGTTCCATGCAAGAAAGCTCCTACCTCTCTGCTGAAGATCAAAGCAATCCACATCTTGCAGGTTCATTAATAGAAGAAACAAGTATTACATCAAATCAATTGTGCATTACTCCTGATGAACTCGAAAGTCTTCAAGATGGTGCCACTTCAATTAAATTTCCTTCTTGGATTACTAGGTTGCCCCAAAACATAGGTTTACCTGCAGCTGGTGCTCCTAAGGCTGCTGAATGGTTGGTTTTGTACACCATTCATGTAGTTCTTGTTTTGATCCCAAGGTGGAAGTGGATCACAACCAATGGCTCACGGGAGGAAAATCTTATCTCAACTACCTCCAAACTAGTTGGTATTATCAACTTGGTCATGTCACATCAACTTACAGATGCCCAGTTGGCCCAATTGGATAAATTAATTTTGGCTTACCGGGAGGAATTATTGCTACATTGGGGAACTGAAATTAAACCCAAGCCAACAATTCATTTCTCTCAGCATATGACTAAGATGATCAAGCTCTATGGTCCTCCCTCAATATTTTCATGTTGGTCAGGAGAAAGGCTAAATCACATCTTGACCTTGGTTAAAAAAAATAAAAATACATGTAGGTAACACAGATTTCTCAAAAGTAGATTCTTGATGGAACACTTTGAACTGATTGTTTTTTTAATTTTAAGGTTTCCTTGATAAGTCCATCTTGAATGGATTCCTTGAAAGGGCCAAACTTCAAGGCTTGGTTGAACAAATTGGATCCAACTGGAATGTTTTGGGGATCAATTCTGACCAACTCCCAGATCTGGAAAGTCTGTTCTACTCTTCCAAGACAGGTGATGTTTCAAGGGCTAAAAAGGAGATGAATGTTTTGGAAGAAGAAAAATTAAAAAAATTCATTGAAAATAACTCAACATACAATTTCTTGCCATGGGACCAACTGGAGTGGTTGCCTTGCAAATCAATGCTTTTCCATGGTCATCACATAACACCCCATTGCTACAACAAAAGTAATTCTCAGATTTCCTTTTCATCCCCATCAAATCAAGGCCCTTGTGAGATGGGGAAGGTATTGTCCATCTTTCATGAAAAAAACTGTGCACAATATTTCCTCATTGTTGAAACCTTTTCCCCTTTGGAACAAATTGATACTTCAAGAAATCCCTACCTTGGCCTCAAGTATCTCAATGATCAAATGGTTTATCAAGAAGATGGATCAATATCTGTGATAAATCAAGATAACATATGAGGTTTTGTGGCAAGCATGGCTTATGAAGCAAAAAAAGCACAAACTTCCAAGGATGTTTATTGTGTTGTGGCAATTGAATCTTTGGTAAGTTGATATCAAAAATACTAATTTCTGGAGAACTGTCATTATTGATTTTTCTGACTGGTATTTCCTTACAAAACAGGAGGAAATATAAAAAGATACATGCACTCATTTTTTATTTTACTAGATATTGGTAGAAGATGAGATCAGAGGAATTGGTATTGTGTCACATTTCTATCTAAAACACATGTATAAGGTACAGAATTCAAAAATAGGAATGAGATTTAATCTCAGAAAACCAAAGCTTCAATCCTAACAGAAAATTGGAAATCTCTGTTTGCAACACTTATTTGAAATGATCATTATCTAAAAATTTGATTCTTCTCATTTTGGAACTTTTTACTATAGGAAATCGTGGCCCATGATGTACAATTCCAATCATAACCACTGAAAAGTTGTTCAATCAAAGTATGGTCTTAAAGTTAAATGAAGAATTCTCAATCCTTCCTTTTATGTAATGGATTTCAATTCAATCTATGCATTGCATAAATATTCTGCATGAATCTTCTGAGTTCATCCAGAAATCAATTTGATGTTCGACTCCAAAACCTCAACAAAGTCAAAACAGGTTTCAATCACAAACCCAGGTGCTACACCTGCCGGCAGGTGCTGCCATTTTTTTCATGGTGACAGGAGATGGCGCGCGCCCGGGCTCCGGTGATGGTGATGGTGGCGGAGGAGATGAAACCGGAGGAGCTTGTCTTGGAGGAGTGGGGGGACACGTGGCAGAGGAGGAGGAGCAGTTCTTGGTGGTGGCAGAGAAGGCGTGGCCGGACAGTTGGGGATCCTTGGGTCCATTGAAGGTACGTTCATTTGTACCCGCGCCGCCCACTCATGGGCAGCGTTCTGGAAGGCCGCAAAGTTGGAGAAGTCCTGGCGCCTGGGGGGTCCACCCCGGCGGAACAGTGAGCTCAAGTAGTGACTCTTGCGCAATGGAGGATTCTGGGCAGCGCATTGCAGACAGTTGCAAGGTGAGCCGGGCGGGGTCCACTCTTTGGTAAATACCTCCTTGTCACTCAAGACCACAAAGGAGATGCGCTGGGTCCTCTTTTGCTGGCAAAATTGAGGGTGGTTGCATGGCAGCGGCGGTGTCTGGCTTGGCACGGGACACAGGGGCGCTGGCCCAGAAGGATAGGGCAAGCAAGGCCGTTTGGGCTGCAGTACATGCAGGAAATGGCTAGTGGGGAGGGGAGATGGGGTGTTTTCTTTCTCTGGTGTGATGAAGGGGTGCAGAGGGGAAGCTGGGACAACTGTGGTATATTTGGGGGCAGGTGAGATAGTGGTGGATCTCTGGGGACAGAACTCATGTTGGGGGGGATGTGGTGGTCTTTTATAGACATGGGTTGGAATTGGCGTTGCGCTGAGTGCTCAGCAGTAGCTGCGGGCTCAGCAGTAGCGGCAGACTAAGCAATGGGTGCGGCTTTGCTGCAGCAAGCCGCTCTGCGGGCTCAGCATCAGTTGGATTGGGCTCAGCATCTGGAGTTGTGGGTTTGATCGGATCAGATGGGATGGATTGCGCGTTGCAAGACGTGGATATATCTTGGATATCTGGAAAGGTGGGTCAGGCGGATGCGGACATGCGCGGGGGGCTCCAAGTTGGGTGCCGTGCAAGGGCGGCGTCATGAGAAGGATGAACCGGGTGAATGTAATGGCAGGCGGGAAATACAGATGGATGTGGGATATGGGATGAAGCTTATGGGATGTGAAGGATAGGGTTGGGGCTAGGGTTCTGTGCTTAGGGGTTATATTTCATTATTCTTGCTTGTTTCTGGTTGTACTTAGGTTAGGGTTGAGGACGGGCGGCTACTTAAACCACACCCTCAACCTGGATGGAGGAGGGGAGCATTAGATCACAGAGGATCACATTGGATCATCATAGGTTTCTGGAAGGAGCTTTACTCTCAATTCTCAATGTCTCAGTCAATGGGTGAACAGTTGCACTCAGGGTTTACAGACGCAAGGGATCAATAACTTCCAAATTTGGGAACCATTAAAGGAGAAGTCCTCTTCTGAATTCCATAACAGGTGCAATGAAGAGGGCATTTTTGGGGGGGACTTGGTCCCCAACTTGGCGTGCCAGTGCAGCGGCACTTGTGCAACAACAACTTGGTAAAGAGGTTGTTGGATGGGAGTATTGCACTTCTTCCGGACATCCTTATCATCCATCAGTAAGTGGAAAGCAAGTTGGAATTGGAGGAACTGATGGAGGACTAGACAAGGTTGTTCCCAACGGGGTCAAAGAAGTCCGCTTCCCACCCTCCAGCAGCGCCAACGCAGGCTCTGGTCGTAGGCCCCTCAAAAATGGAATGGGCTCCGGCAACACCACCAACAACAAGCCCAGAGATTAGCAAGATGATGTAATTGATGAAGGATTTATTGATCTTCCTTAGTTGAATGTCATCAGCACTGCGCAATCCGCCACCTCAGATTGGGGGACTTTTTCTGCTGTCAAATCTGCCCGCGCTGCACTTATGCAATTACTGAGGGGAAAAGGGGAATTGGCAGTCAGGGTGCAATGACATGACAAGGGACCTCAAGGTGGGATTGGTTTAACTGGTGGGAATGGGATTCATGTTTCCAAGGGGCAAGGGGATCTCCACTGAACGTGGGAATCCAACTGTCATGGAGCAAGTGCGCGGGCAAGGTCAGGAATTGGGGGTAACTGCTCAAGCTTTACTTGGGATTGTCACTGGTCCCGGGGTATGGCAACTTCTGCGCGTGGAAGAAGAAGTGAGGGTACTAGCAACAGAGGTGCCGGCAGCGGTGGAAAGGATGGATGTGGATGCTAAAGTGCAGGTACCGCTGGTAGCTCCTAAGCCAGTTGCGCGCGTTCCGGAAACCAAAGGGCGGCCAGTGAATCCTCCTCTTTT
The DNA here is from genome assembly GCA_025617555.3 of Puccinia polysora. NCBI lineage: Eukaryota > Fungi > Basidiomycota > Pucciniomycetes > Pucciniales > Pucciniaceae > Puccinia > Puccinia polysora. The sequence continues at coordinate 41,056,307 of CM062623.1, forward strand.
GAATGCTATTGGGGTTGATGTTGATGGAATTGGAGGCCTTTTGCTTTCCCTTTGCAGAGGAGGTTTGTTTGGGACCATCATTGCTCTCATTTAAAGGGGATGTTGGAGGCCCCATTGGCTTGAGTTTTTGGCCATTCAGGAATGGATGAGCCCGTTTCTTCTGAATCTAAATCAGTCAGGATTAACTGGACAGAAGAGAAAAGAACTTGGTTCCTTACTTGAGCAGATGTTGATGGCAATGGTGATACGGGAATGACATCCTCCTCATTGGGCAAGTTCTCCAGTTCTTCCACCCCAGGAAGAGGGCAATCCAAAGAAGGAGGGGAGGGGTCCAAGGTTGGGTTGGACTCCTCAATCAATCAGAAGTAGACGTGATTGGAGCTGATTGCGTTTGAATATCCTCCGTGGAATTGGATGGGGGCCACACATAGGTTTCTTCCAGATCATCATTGCTAGGCTGAGCATCCCAAGCCAAGTCCTCAGAATCAACTGAATTGGATTGTTGGTCATCAAAGGCAGCTAGGGGGGTGATGTTGGCCTTCTTTCCAAAGATTTCATCCATTTGAATATAAAAAGGACAAATGGAGTCCAACTTATCAACCACTGAGTTGATTCCCTTGGCTTTGTCAGAATCAGTGATACCAAAGCCAGTGGAGATTGACATGGAGTGGGCCTTTTTGTACTTGGCTAGATAATTCTTGAATCTCTCCCTCATCTGTTTGGATGACAGATCCAGCCTACCTTTTGTTTTATTCTTGAGTTCATTGGCCATCAGGAGATAATCATTGACCTTAGAGGATGGAGGTTGGCCAATGCGTGTTTCATTGTTGGATCCAAAGCAAGCCTTGTAGTTTGATGGAATTTTGAGCCAGTTTACCAGGATGATGTGATCAGCTCTCTTGAGCTGACTTGAGCCTTTGGAAGCTGAGGGGACAGGATTGTTGAATGTTGAGTTCCTGGGGGATGTTTGCTTTGAGTGGTGAGAGTGATGATGTGATGAGAGGATGAGAGTGATGAAGCAAAGAGAATAGGAAGAGATGTGAGTGATGAAGTGACAAGAGGGATAAAGCAATGAGAGTTAGGATGTGATGAAAGCGATAAAGTGATGAGAGTGATGAAGTGATGAGGATTGATAGTGATGAAGAGATGAAGAGCAATGAATCCATTTTTTTTCCAATGAGGTTGGAGTTAGAAGGAGGTGGGAAGCCAGGGGTGGATGACATGGACAGGTGGTGGAAGCCTTTAAATACTTTATTTGAAAAAATCCACTTATTTCATGTTAACTTTGACACGTCTGATGTGAAATAAGTGGGTTTTTTTTTTATTTTTAATGGTGGGTTTGAAATGGTGGATTTGGCTTGAAACCGGCCATTAAAAAATGGTGGGTTTGGTTAACTTTGATACACCCTATGATGAAAAATTAGGACAGAATGGTCAAAAGGTTGGACAGGTTTGTTTTGACTTGCAGACATGTTTTTGAAACTGCCAGGACAGAAAAAATTAGACTTGGGACAAAGAAGTTTAAATTGGGAACAAAGAACTAGATAAACAAGGACAGGGAAACTAAAAAGAGAGGACATGGATTTTGAAACAATGGACAGGAATATTTGAACAGCAGGACAGTCTCCCGAAAGTGATAGTAAGTATGTGAGACTTGAGGGCTCGGTGTGACAGGTTGGGACAGTCCTGTGTGTGGGGGGGGGGGGGGCGGGGGGAGTCAGGGCTTTGACGTCATACCGCTGATGACCACTGATGATACAACCTGCTGGGTGGAGGATGAAGAGGGTCAAGAGGAAATCCCATGAGGACCAAGTTACAATCCTTGACCAAGATCATCATCGTCATGACCACCACCATCTCCATCTCCATCGACTAGGTCGAGCCCAGGTCGGAAACGATCAACTCCATCAACACATCCATCCAACACTTTACCCTTCATCCATCTAGATCGATCAAGAGATCCCGGTCAAAGGAGGAATCCTCGAACGTAACAAGTCCCCATCAGATCATCATGATAAATCCCAACGAGCCATCGACCGGCAACGTTCCACTCGATCCAGATCTGTTCAATCCAGAAGTAGTAGGCACGACCAGAAACTCACATCAATCACCTTCATCATCATCATCCTCCCTCCTACTCGGCGACCCAAATCAAGATTTCTATCCTCCCAGTCAAGAAGTGTGGGATTTAGATCCGAACGACTTTGATTATGAAACCGAGGATGAGTCCGACGATCAGCAAGATCAGCAACGCCCGAGTACCACTCGTTCGATCTTCACCAGATTAACAAACTCGATCGACCCCATCCAAGGAAACACGAGCTCTCAACACGATCGACCCAGTAGTCGAGAGGAGGAGCCGGTCGATGAGGATGAAGATCAAGATGACGATCGAGCGGATGAATCTACGGATGATGATCAATCAGATCGCGAACCAGATGCGGTAAGTAACTCCTTCCGACCTCGCTCCTCAACTAGAAAGCGAGCGAGAAACACGTGGGATCCCAGTCGGGCGCATCGAGTTGATCATCGGTCTCCTCCATCTCTACCTCACGATCGATGATCCTCCTCAAGGGTGATTTACATCGCTTGATTGGTGCCATTCACGGTCGACATTGGAATCAAGAGAGCGGTAATCAAGGCGTCTTAGCAGAAGAATGGGATCGAAGTATGGATCAAGAACTCAACGAACTCAAGGAGGCCGAGGACGCTATTAAGCCAGGTAGAAGGGTAGGATCAGTGTCCCTCTAGTCTAATGATGGTACTATCCTGACATGCTTAGATTCAAATAGAAAAAACACAAGCTCAGAGGCGAGCCCGAACTATCGGTCGAAGTATCGATCTTGTTAGGTAAAGCCAATCTATGCTTCATCGAGAAAAAGTACGATGAGGCGATTCCTCTATTTGAAGAGATCGTGAGGATCGAGCCGATGTGTAAAATGGCTTGGAATAACTTGGGCGCAATCTATCAAGACATGGACGACTTCGAACGTTCATCTCAGTTCCGTATGATCGGCGCCCATCTGACGGCCAAATCGGCCGATTTATGGAAAGAACTAGCCTTAGAGTCCAGGTTAGGATTTTTTTTTTTCAATACATCACTCTAGTGACTTGAAAAACGACAATTTATTGATTCCGAGTACCTCGAACCCCCTGTCCCGCTAAGGCAACATGGTTTACTTTCACAAGCTATTTACTGCTACAGTGAAGCAATCAAGGCAGGTAGGAATGACGTCGAATCCATGTGGGATAGATCTTATCTACTCTTTGAAGTAGGAAGACCACGTCAGGTACGTGTCCCAGACACTTTGCGTTCCATAACAACAGCCCGCTTCAAGTTGATTTGAAGCACTCCGCTTTCAGGCACTAGCAGGCTATCTGGCCATTTTGAAAATCAGCCCCCACAATCCAGATGTTTTGCGTGAGGTTGCCCATCTATGTGCGACTACGGACGAAAAGGAGCAACCGATCAAACTGTTTCAAGACGCTCTCACATACTATCAATCTACCATGCCCTCACCTTCTGAAGCGTGGCTCAGTAATGGGTTCGGCCTAGAACACGTTCACATTTTAGTCAAGTTATTAGTGCAATCTCGACCGTCGTTCACCAGAACTTCTGCCATAGATCAACAAGAATCGGGCCATCAGACCACTGAGGACGAGGAACGAATCCACCACCATTATTTCGGCATACTCAACCTCATCAAACACGCCAATCGTTGGTTGCAGGGACGGCTAGACACAAATCGTGCGGATTGTTTGGATTGGGATTCATTTGATGATGATCGAGAGTACGACCCGGTTCGTCAGACTCGAGAGGGCTGGGAAAATTTGCCCGATCAACGTTTTGAACAAAGTCCTACATATTCCCTGGACAATCAACTTCGCACCTATCTAGGAATTTGCCGGTTATACATCGGTGATGAAGATGAGGCTGCGGTTAGTAAAGCCCATCGTATCCTGTCAACGAAATGGCTTTTGATTTTTTTTTAAATTCATGTCGACAATGGTCTTACAATAGTTTCACTTCGATCTAGTGAAAAGAATGGGAGTTGGAAGCAATGCCGAACTGTGCATGAGTATCGGCGATGCATATTTTGAATGTAATCAATGGGACGAAGCCTTAGATCTCTATCATGACCTGACTGAAAATGATTCGGTTAGTGAAATGCGCCTTCTGGTCAGGTTTTCACTGCAGTCACAGTTGCTTTCGCGACTAATCTTGTACGCATTCATTTGGTTTCTGTTTGCTTAGATGAACAACTCAATCCTCTGGCATAAAATCGGACGATGCTACCGGAACTTGGGAACCTTGGAGAGTGCACTGGAGTGTTTTGAAGCTGGTAGATTGCTTATTTCGCCCAAAGAATGCAACCAGTCACTTGTTGATATAACTGCATGGCGTATTTTACCATCACAATCATTAATCTCTCAGTTACTGAAACGGATCCATTAGATTTGGTCGCAAGAACTCAACTTGCTGAACTGTATGAACAGCTCGGCTATCGCCAAAAAGCGTTGGATATGGTAAACAATCGTAAGTTCAACTCGCTCAAATCGCACTCGATTTGATCTCCGACTTTCGCACCTCAGAACCTTGTTGACCATTGGCACATTCTCGTTAGTCATTGAGCTCAGACGTAAAGCCAGAGAGAGTGGGATTGCGCTGGACAATGATTCTATCTTCATTGGAACGAGTCATAGCAATCCCTCTCAAGCCAAAACTGGCAATACACTGGCACTGCGCACACCTACCAGCAGGTCAATTGCCGAGAGAAGGCTGGATGAGGAACTCCGAGCTCAAAAATACGTCAAAACCCGTGAAAAGCTTGAGACCATTAGTTCCAAGCTAGCAACCGACCAGTTTTCAGATGATTTGTTCCTAATGACCGAATACGTGCGACTAGCGACCCCATTAGTTGAAGGTTTTAGACAAACGCCCGCTTTATTTCCTTACGCATTAGTACGTTTTGCTCACCCGATCACGAAGCTTTTTTTTTTTTGCTGTTTTACTTCAGTCCCGATCGCATGGGCGTATTTATTCGGAGCTGATCTTCCCATTTACTTTGGTCCCGATGAGGTAGGGCTCCAAGTTTGATGGGATCAATTCTATCGTTCCGCGTTCTAACAAACGTACCGAAAGTGCCAACCCCATTAAATCAACTGTTCAATCAGAGGAGATAGGTTTGTCCGACCAACCGCTTAATAAACAACATTTGCTAACTTCACCATTGACTATTTTTTGGTAACAAATTATTTTTTCTCTCACCCTTACATTTTTACCTTGCGACCTCATCTAGACCAGCCTGCTACCTGCCAAGAATTCCGTGGTATCGGCTTCACTGATTGGGTCCGGATATTCGTGTATGTAAGTCACCTTCTTCGCAAAGTTAAAACAGCCCCTCCACTCCGAAGTTGTTGTAGATGTGGGCCCGCAAGAAAGATTGTTGTTTTCAAACCGAAGCTTGAGCCGTTTTGCTTTCCACAGTACGGATTTTCGTGTGCTAAAATCGAACGAGCCGATGAAGGTTGCGAAGTCCTGGGACATGTGATGCGAGCGCCTACATTCAGACAATCTGCTTCGATGCAACAAGTGCTTAGATTAGCTTATGCAGGTCAGTTTTTTTTCGGATTTGATCACAAAAGCTTCAAAAGTTTGAACCGTTTTCAGCCAACATCTTTGGGGAGTAGCATGTTGTTATGCTAGTCAAAATTTTGTAGAAGTGATTGACACGATCCGATGGCTTAGCCGAAGATTACTATTTCACAATGATCCAGTTCGATTGATTGCCGCATTACTAAGTCGTGGATTCCAAGCATCGGTAGCATTCTTCAATACAAACACGCAAAAGTGGCTTTTGAGACAATTACAACTGATTGATGGCCGCGTCGGAGACTTGCGTTTACGACTTTGCCCAAACCAGGAAAATCTCGAGGGCTCCCAGCAGGGCAAGGACGGCCCAAGTTCCACTAGTAATACTCGCATTTCTGAAGCTCACCTTCGAAAGAAGAACAGGATAGAAATGGACGTGATGAGAGACGAAAATGAAGTAGACGATGAGGATGATTCATATTGGAAGCCATCCAAATTCAAGCCTACGAAACCAAGCCCAGTTTTTGGTGTTACTTTTGCCCAAATCTTGTCCGGTACCCGTAGCTTCAAGTCGGCCATCAGTCAGTATTTTTATTTTCTTTAGACCCGACCTCTCCCCTCTTCATCAAGTTGCTTTTTGCTGATTTTACTTCGTCCTCTCTCTGTGTATTTGACGCGGCAAGTATATTACTTGCGTATATATGAAACATATCCGAATGAGCCTCTGCTCAATCTACTTTTGGCCATCACCTATGTCCAGAGAGCTATGCAACGACAGACTGATAATCGACATCATCAAATCGTTCAAGTATGTTTCTTCACGAGCGAAAAATGGTTAAAAAAATCCGGTGATGTTTGAATACGCTAAGTTGGCTTATTTGCTAGGCATTGGCGTTTTTGGATCATTATCGTGAATTGCGTCCGACTGCTTTTGCCCAAGAGGTCGAATTTAATCTTGGTCGACTTTTCCACGGCCTTGGTTTGTTTGGAAGATTTTAATGATTACGAAGTCTTATTCCTAGTCTCACAATTCCTGTCGCCGGCTTTTGTTTTTAGGTTTGACATCACTAGCGGTCACCCATTACAATCGAGTTCTAAGTTTGGCTTCATCGGTCGATCGGACATCGTCTGATTCATCCGAAAATCAACCAACTGATTTATCTGGCTTGGCCGCCTACAACTTGGTGTTGATTTATTCCACCTCTGGATCCCCTGATTTGGCTCATCGCCTGATTTGTCAATACCTTACTGTTTAATTCATCCGCATTTTTTTTGTTGCTTGAGTCCAATTTTTCTAGGATAGCTTACCGTTTCAGGTATGAAGGGAGTCGGCTCGCCCATTGCCCAAGTTTTTAAAGCTGTACAATAAGCAATCTTGAAGTTTCATTCTTCTGTAACTCGGCATTCTTTTTTTTTTTGTTCATTTGACATAGCAAAAAAGCGGAAAGAACACAAAGAGCACGACCAAAGAACCAGCGCATTAAGTGCTTGTTCGCCTCGTGTTGTGTGATTTTGTTAAGTGATGCGTTCATTAATTCCTAGATTTGTATTTGCATGTTCAAATCTTCCACAAAAAATAAAAATGGAAGAAGTACTCTAAGTTTGCAGGGAAAATGGACTATTCATACATCGCAGGATACATTGCACCTATACCCAATCGAGTGCTCATCAACTGTCGCCCTTTTAGCCTTCAAGTGAATCGCTGAGGGTTCAACCTCTGGGACAAACATGCATCTCGAAAAAAGAGGGGAAGGAAAAAAGTCTAACGCGGTGACTTGAACGGCAAAGGGGGGGGGGGTCCCGAGTGATTCAAAATGTTCGCGATCTTGGGGTAGAGAATCTTTGTAGTCGATTAGATCGATGGCATCCAAGAAGATCCAGGCAAACAACACCGTTGAATGAATTGGAAATGAGCTCTCGGATGGAAAACGTGAATGACTGCCAAGTCACTCAAAGCTGGGGCGCCCCGTGTAGAAGTGATGTTGAAATTTCGCTCGCTTCTCGGACGTCACTCCGCTTCAGGTGTGTGCTCAGCTGGGGTATTTGTGGTCCCTGCTGCGGCTGGGCGAGCCCACACCCACAAGCAGCACAACACTCCCCCTTCGACCAGTGGAAGTATTACATTTCCCGCGAAAACTGTCAAGCGACCCGAATTGATTAGCCCCTCTGCCCACACTGACGTGTCAACTCTCCCGCTTTTTTGGTCCGCTTAACGCCGCCTTATTTGCTCTCTCAGTGCGAGTTTTTTTTGTCACTTTGCCCAAACTCTTGGCACCGCGGTCCAGATCGTCTATCCCCTTAGAGCATCCGCAATCGTTGTCGATAAGTTTTTAATAGCTAAGCCCTCGTTAGCCAAAAAAAAATTGTGAGCGAGGCCCTTTACAGAGCGCACCCTCCAATCGCGCTCGCCAAAGTGTCTTGCCACCTGCCTAAAGAGCCGGGTCATCCAGCCTAAAGAGCCGGGTCATCCAGCCGTGCACAATCAAAGCTCCACCTCATCAACTCATCATCAACTCTGACATCCAACAATCTGCAGCAAACTTTGATCAACATATCTACACCAACCACCTTCAACTCCAACATCCAACACCATGATTATCCCAACCCTCCGCAAGTACTTCCCCATCCACATCCAACCATCTTTCAGCCATTGAAAATGATTGCTCAAAGTTGGGATCAAGCTCCACAAAGCCAACCCGCAAACAAAAGGAAGGCACCACACCACAGAAATCTGCATGTCACTTGTTAGCAAGTGCCATCAAAGAGCTCTTGCCCAATGTATGGCCAAGCTCAGGTCAAGCTCCTACCAAGCTCAGGTCAAAATTTATTGATGCTCCAATGCACAGTCACTGACTGTGCACAATGCATAGTGACTGTGCACAACGCACAGTGACTGTGCACAACGCACAGTGACTGTGCACAATGAACAGTGACTATGAACAATGCATAGTGACTGTGCACAATGCACAGTGACTGTGCACAATGCATAGAAACTTTGTACAATTCATAGCAACTGTGCACAATGCACATCAACTGTGCACAATGCACATCAACTGTGCACAATGCACATCAACTGTGCACAATGCACATCAACTGTGCACAATGCACATCAACTGTGCACAATGCACAGCAACTGTGCACAATGCTCACCTTTGGATCACCTTATAAAGGTTTCTTTGCCTCCCTAAAGATTTTCTCCTTAGTTATTTAATTTCATACATTCTTTCATCTTGGTCAATCAAGTCATCACATTGGCCTTGGCTTTGGTTTCCTTTCCATCAGAATATTTCTCCACTCTTGCTGTTTGTCTAGTCACCACATGATAAGTTTGCAATTTGCAGTTAGCCTTGCTACCTTTCACTTTCCCCAGCACTCAGTGTCTTCCTTTGCACTCAAAATAATCTAAGATTTCATTTAGTACTTGGGGTGGTGGTGTGACTACTGGTGCTTTTAGATGGGTTGTTATATCATAAGTCAGCACACTGCTGTTCTTTAGTATTGTAAAAAGATGAGAATATACAGTTATTGATGAATGAATGCCATGATGAAATCTTTTCATGAAATCTATCTAAATAAAGAACAAAAGATACAATAAAGAGGTTAGCTTGGTGGCCAGGTTGGAGAACGTTTTCTCTGACTACTGTGAGTAACTCTTGTGAAAAGTGCCAAAAGGCCAACAGGTCCACAGGAAATAGATATGGCCTACTTAATTCCATAGAAGTACAAAAGGAAAGCTGGTCCACTATCCATGAGGACTTTTCATTTGGGCTACCACCAGGAGAGAAAGATAATCATAATTGTACACTAGTGATAGTTGATAGTTTTTCTAAATGAGCTAGGTTTCTGCCATTTTACAAAGCAATTTCTGCAATGGATATAGCTCTATTATTTAGGAAAAGCATAGTAAGTGATGTGGGTTGCCCAAAAAAGATAATTAGCAACAGAGAACCTAAGTTTACATCTGAATTTTGGAAGAGATTATTTGATCTGTTGGGAACTAAAATATCTTTCTCAACAGCTTACCATCCAAAAAATGATGGCCTAGCTCAAAAGAATGATACAGACTTTGTTTAAGCTCTCTGATATAAGCAGCCTAGCTGTCCTCTAGCTTCAGAGAGTGATAAAAATACTGGAATAATAAAATTAAAAAGATAAAAACTTAAAGAGCTCACATAATAAATATATTAAGAGCAAGCTCAAGTAATAAATATATTAAGAGCTAGTGCACGCTTTACTTGTTTTCGTTGAAAGGATTCAAATATTTTATAAAAAGAGGGGCCACAGCATTATACTACTGGGAATCTTTACAGACAGACAATCTCTCTTCAAGGGGCCTCCTTAGGAAGTTTAAGATACTTGAAATTATGATGAGTACCTTCTAAGGACTTATCCACTGATATGGCTGGGAATAAAAGCATGCAGGCCAAGGGAGGAAGTAAAAAAATCACTCTGAGCAATAATTTCACAGAAAGCCTGCACAGATTCAGTTAAAGGGTTTCAGAGCAGTTGCTTTGAGGGCTCTTTTGGATGGATCAAGATATTTTGAATTCCTCAATCACTCTCCAGATCAAGAAAATGGCCAAAGGAGGCGTCCCAGGTGCTCACATATGTGGCATAAAGTAGAGTTTCACAACACACATGCAGCAAATGACCCTGGTGGTGCACCATTGGGAGGACTTAGTTCTGGGATAAGTTGCCTCCACCACAATGAAACTTCTTGAATTTATCAGCAGAGAACCTTCTTTCCAACTGAGTACCATCCAGATTTTCCAAAACAAAAGATCCGCTTCTGACTTGGCATACTACCCAGTAAGGACCATTCCAGCAATTTGATAAAAGCTTCCCCCACTTGGTCTCCAAGGATTGATTATAAGCTAAAACTAGATCACCACAATTTAAGGGGTCTCTGATTTGATTTACATGCTTATCTTCCAAATACTGGACCAATTTTTCTCTTGATTCCATCATCTTCTGATAAGCTTCATCACAAACAACTTCACTTGGATCCAGTTTCTTGGATATTGCAACTAATAGATCAGTGATTGAATACCCCTAAGAAGGATTAAATTTCCAGATTCAAAGGAAGACCTTCTCTTTGAAAAAAGATGATTTCATAAGGTGAGTAGCCAGTGGTTTTGTTGGTGGATATTTGATCAGAGAATAGAACCAGACAAAGAAACTTGAAACAATTATTTCCACTTTCACAAGCTAGTTGAACAAGTGCAGCCTTCAAATGACCATTGCCTTGTTCCACCATCCCTTGGCCATAAGGATAATAAGAAGTAGTATCTCTATGTTTTCCAGGAATAGATTGGATCATTTCAGCAAGTTTGCCACAAAATTCAGAGCCACCATCAGTAGATTAGGATTGAGCTAAGCCATAATTTGTCATCCAAGTCTCATAAAGGAAAGATTCCACTGATTTAGAGCTAACATTCTTAAGAAATTTTTCTTCAACCCATCCAGAAAATTAATCTCTAGCCAAAATGAGGTACTTAGCACCACCTGCCTTAATATTAACCACATCCATAGAAATCCTCAAAAAGACAATGTACCCCCCAGTAGGATTTAAAATGTCAGGTGGATGCCTAAGATAACATTTTTGAAAAACTTCACAACTCTTGCAACATTGAGAAACAGATTTATTCAGAGATGGCAACCCAAATTAATTGGATAATTGTTGATAAATTTTGGTTTTCAAAACCCTCATGGAAACTTTCAAGGATAGAATATTGTTTAGAAGGGATATTAAAAACCATGAGAGCACAAGGATTTCCTCTTTTCATAATCCTAGAGCCTTGTGCAAAGGAATTAGAGGAATTTCTTTTAAGAGATTGAAATTCTTTAGCAGAGAGATCAGGGGGCCTTTGAAGAGTTCAAATTTACTGCTCTAGTTTAAGCCAGAACCCTTTTGGAAAGCCAGAATAACCTTGAGAGGAGGGGGAGAAGACATGATGGATTAAAGATTCTTAATTATCAAAATACACTCCAACATCAGATTCTTGATCTCCAAGAGGACTTCCAGATAAGCCATCAGACATGGTGAAAGATTTTACAGTCCTGTGAGAAATATCAAAAGAGAAAAGCTGGATAGAAGCCACCAATTGAGTCATAGGAGAATTTGGGAGGCTGGGAGCATTGCTCATTTCAATGATGGATCAAGTGTCAAGTTGTAATGTGAAATGTTGACCCCAGAGGCCAGTTTGAAGCTTCTTGAACATACAAGCCACACCACAGAGTTCCAGTTTTGGTTGAGATTATCTGGATTCTACTGTCATACCTCGCACAACTGCAAACCAACTGAGAGGCAAGTCCTAACCAAAAGGCTATGAGACTGGATGAAAGCCAGTCCACTTCGCAGTTATTATGGTGTCACATACCACCATGTGACAGTACCCCTGGGTTTAAGGGCACTTTGTCCCGAAGTGTGTATGGCTGGTGGCACTAACCCATGACCTTGCAACATGGAGCCATATTCAGACACACTCCTGAATGCCATAAGGAGCCACCAAGACTTGGGAGTCTTGCTGTTGACAGGCAGAAAACCCGACAATTGTCACAGGAGCAAGCCAATCCCAAAACTTGTCCTGATTGCAAATTGAACCCGCAACAGGTTCATCCAGTCTACTGTCATACCTTGCACAACTGCAAACCAACTGAGAGGCAAGGCCTAACCAAAAGGCTATGAGACTGGATGAAAGCCAGTCCACTTCACAGTTATTATGGTGTCACATACCACCGTGTGACATCTACAACTGAAAATAACAAAGATTCATAGAGAGAAGGACGGTCCCAACCATTTTCATCTTTCTGAGTAAGAAAAGACCCATCAGATTGATAACTAGAATCAACAGCCAGATAGATATTTCCAGCTCCAGGTACATAAGAGATCTTTTTCAAAACTACGTCTTTACCAACAATCATTTTGAGAAACTGAAACCAATTTCCAAAATATTGGTTCCAAATCCATTCAGCTTCTTTGCTGGTTAGATGACGCAAAGGAGAACAGATTTCAGATAGAGATTGGATAAAGATTTGAAAATAATTCACAACACCTAGAAAGCCTCTAACTTCAGTAGGATTGATTGGAGTGGGCCAAGGCATGATCTTGTTGAATTTGGATTGTGCCATCTTTCTTCCTTCCTTGCAGACCACATGCCCAAAAATTTCCAGAGCAGGGATACAAGCAGCCAATTTTGATCCAGAGACAGTAAGCCATACTTGTGAGCCTCCTGGATGCCAAGCCCCTTGCTGTCCTTTAGCTACCAGAGGTGATAGAATAAATAATAAATATATTATTCAATAAATGCAGAAAAAATCCATGAAATATGTGGATAGAGCTATTGCAAGGTTAATTGGTTTTGTTTATGGTTTAACATTATAAATCAATATTAATAAATTGATTATTAAATAATTTAATAGAGGGGCAACAATAATATTGGGGATATTTAACAACTCTCTTCAGGGAATTCAGTTTGAAAACACTTAGACCTGGTTACTTTGGAACCTTTAATTTATATTCTTAAAGGATGTATTGCCCAAAGATAATATGTATATAAAATACAAGGTGGAGTGGCAGGGCTTTTTAACCAAGCTGCCACAACAGAAAAAGGATAATCAAACTCACTGGTATATTATTTAATCCTTTGGGTACCTTTTTGGGACATGAAATGATGGGTTAAAACTGTTACTGGGGTGAAAAGGTTTTTCAGCAGTTTAAATTGATAAAAAGGGTTGGGGATGGATATTATTAATCAGAATAAAGCCATAGATCACTTAATTATCTCTTATAAGTATTTTATTACCTTGGAATGGTGTCTGGATGAAAATATAACTGGGTCTCTGGGTATCAATATCCTCAAAAGAGCTCTTTATTTATAGCTTTTTGAGTCCCAATATTATCCTTCTGAGGGATACAGGGGCTCAAAGTGACAGAAAATGAGGCTAGCAGGGTAATCAGTGATAGCCTGTTACCTTTTCTTGGTGCTGTATCACGGGTAACATCCAATTCCACAGGGCATGGGAATTATTCTACCTTTTAATTGATGTTTGGACGTGTGAATAACACTAATCTGTCCATATTACTTATTATTTAATTACATATCCTTAGTAAATGTTCACAGTAAGTTAATAATTATTTTAATAAAAATTCCTACAGATAATCTGATTTCAGGTGGGTTCTCATTATGTATTAAATAATTGAAGTAAAGTCATGATATTGATTTTACTCCTTATTCTCTAATTTCAGTTGATTTACTAAAAATCATTAATTAAAAATATGATTCATGAGAATGCATGTAATATTTGTATATAATTATGCTCCTTAGTATGTCAAAAAAATACTGATGGCTTGAATTTCTCATAATTGTACATTAAAACTTTTTAATATATCTTTACAAATAGTCTTTATCTTATTTTTGAAATTATTGGTATTTAAATTATATTTAATAAAAAATACGTATAAACATTATTTAGGTAGTTTTATATAGTTTTATGTATTTTTAGACTATCTACTATCCACGGGATCATTTATTACATATGTAGAATGTTCCCGTGTAGGTTGTGGCATATTTAGGTGGTACCTGGGCTTCTCAGGCCTCCTGTCACTCTGTCAACCCATAGTACCGTGGCTGCATACTTCTCAGAGGCCCAGGGCTGCGTACACGGCTTGTCAGGGTACGCTGAAAGGGTGGAAGTGCTGCTTCTCAGCCGCGCGCGGGTGTATTAGTTGCCGCGTCTGCATGCGGGAATTGTGACAGAACACATTTCCATGTGTAACTCCTAAAATATACACAAAACCTCAATTCTGACTGAATTTTAGTTGTGAAACCTATACGTGAAAATACATGTGAAATAGGTAATTGGCCAAAAAAGTACCATACTGGTGCCATGGTATTTTGGTCTTTCCTTTCTTAATTATATAAAAATATAAGGAGTTGGATTTCAAGGGTGGGGTCAGTAAGTGAACCTACCTAATTTTGGGTGGAGATAATATTCATGGTTTCTCTAATCCTTCTTTAGTTTACTTTAATATTATTATTTTTATTCTATTTTTGTTACTTTGCAGCTTGCTCTGCAATAGTAGCAAGCTAAAAAGACTCCTCAATTCAAAACAGAATCCTTTCCAAGGTAGTTTAATTGAAAAATTCTTGAATGCCAATGTAAGAGCTTATTGTCATAGTCAGAAACTGGAACTTTGATTCTGCCATTGTCAATAAAGAAACCAGAATGATCAGGGATTTCATCTGGAAGGGTCTGTACCATCTGAGCCTGATAGACTGCAACCAATTTTGTGCAACCTTGAAGCAATCAAGTAAGTTAGAATCAACCAAGAGGGGTATCAAAGGTAGTGAGAGGGTAAGAGATACAATGTAAGAATTTTTTTTCATAGCCACCCATAATGTCCTTTAGACCATACCAAGCTCTCCCAGAGAAAGAATCCAAAAATTCTTCAGTGGCATTAGGAATACCAGAGTCTTTAATAGTAAATTTTTTGAGAGGTTCAAGATCATGGAATATTATAAGTTTACCATTACTCTTCAGGACGCAGAAGACAGGGCTGGAATAACTGGAGGTTTATTGTTCATATTGACCAGTAAAAACTTGTTTGCGGATCAAATTGATAAATTTGTCAATTTTAGAAGCATGGATTGAAATATTTTTCTTTTTCCAAGGATCATGTTCAACTACAGGGGTGATATAAGCAAGGCTGTAGGATTCTTTCAAGAGACCTCTCTCTTCTTCACAGAAAACAATAGATTTTTCCCTTAGAGATAAGACATTTTTGATCAAATTCAACTCATCAGTAAGAAGCCATCCATCTGGACCAAAGTTGACCACTTTCAGAAATTCTTCAGTGACAAGACCATTAGGCACCTAGGGACCAGTAATCCATTGAGATAAACCACAGTAAGGGTCACAAGATGAGGGGGGGTGAGAGGAGGATGGAGGTTGAGAGGCATAGGCTGGTTGACAGGTTGGACCTTTTTGCAACTAGCTTATAATTGGTAGAAAACAAGAGAAGTTCTTGTTTCCTTCAAGCATTGACCAGTGAGACCTGACTACAAAAAATGAGACCAAGTTCCAAATTTTTCCACATCCATTGTTCTGCAACATCCTCAAAGGGTGATTTTACCATAAAGGGAGAACCAGGAGATAACAATTTTCTCACATTTGTGGAACTGGTTAGGGTTTTTAAAGCAATGGTAGAAAATTGCACTAGCGGGGCACAATTGGGAGGACTTACCTTTACCCCAAATTGCCACCAATGAAGCCCATATTGCTCCATACCAAAGACACCAAGAATAGAATTGAGATCAGGATCTAGTTTATACTAATTGTGGAGATTCAAAACAGAACTGAGAGAAGAATGATCAGACCTAAGAGTACAAGGAAAAGAAGACATGACAGATCCATAGAGAAAAGAGATACTTCTGGAATTTTCTATTTTAAAATGTTTTTGATGATTAATACTTTCCAGATAAGAAGAGAATGTTTAGAGAAACAAAAAATAAGCCTCAGGGATGAGAGTTGACCCTTGAGTTGAAGTACAAGGCTGAGAAGAACTACAACTATCAGTAGTATCAGCCATTCAAATAAAAAATGAGAGGAATAGGAATTATCCTTCTGCTTACCCTTGAAAATTGATTCAGCAGGATTACCAGCAAAATCTTTTTCCCAACAACCAGAATCCAATGAAGAGAGAGGAACTTCAATTTTTCTACCATCACCATCAGGGAGAAGAATTCTCTTCCAAACATGATCATAAAACATCAGTTTAGGACCAAAATACATCAACAATGGTTGACCCAAGATCATTGGAACATCCAAAAAAGTGATTGAGACATCTTCAAAATACCAACCAATTCACAAGATTGATTACCTATCCCATAAACTGTAGAATTAAAGCTGACCCTAGGAATAAGCTTGAGTTTGCAGGCCATAGCATCTGAGATTCTGTCAGCTTCCTGATGCCAGGAACTTTGCCATCCTTTAGCTACAGCAAGTGATATTGGTGTTGGAATAATAATTCCAAGAAAATGAAGGTAAAATCCTTAAATAATTGATTTAAAAGCAAGTAAAAAGTTGGGTTGGTTTGGTTGGTTTGGTTGGATTAAATTTGTTTAAATATATTTTTTAAGAGGGGCCACAGTTTGTGCAAACTGGGGATCTTTATTGAATAAAAACCTCTCTTCAAGGGGTTCTTTTGAACCATGTAAAGACCTTGGTATAATGAGGTCTTAAATGATTTCTCACAAAGACTAACTCAAGGGGATGGGTGGACTGGCTGTCTTACAGCACTTATGCCTGGGTTGCAAGGAGGAGACAACTTACTAGTTTAAGTACTTACTCCAGGAGGCTTGCAGAGATTCACGGTATGAAAGGGTCTCAGGACAATTATTGGGGTTATTTGCTGATATTCTTCACGGAATCAATGTTGGGGTCAGAATTATTAATAATACTATCAGACTATAGCCATATATCACTTTTTTATCTTGAATAAACACTTGATCACGGATGGCAAGGGGTCTGGATAGATACTTAAGAATTACTGTGTTTTAAATCACTTAACAAAAGGGTTGTTTATATACCTTTTTGGGTAATAAGAACTTCTCAGGGAACATATAGAGGGTAGTTCTTGGATGCTGAGGCTAGCAGGCTGGTCAGGGCTAGTTTGACACGTAGTTCTGGTGCTGTCAATCTGCTAGCCTTGTCTATGTCATATTTCTTTGTGAAATAATTGTCAGAAGGTGTTTAAATTTTAATTTGTTATTTTTATGATTCAGACATATTTCCTTATTTTGTATTAATTTATTTTGAGTGACATGGGTAGAAGTGGGTATTAATAGATTCTACGGCATCTTCTGCACATTTTTGGGAATTTTCAATAATTTTTAGGTTAACTCCTTGTGGTGTTTTGTGGTTCATAATGATTTGGCAATCTCATTTACATGATAACCTTCATTATTGTTTCCCACAATTTATTTGCTTTATATTTTGATTTTCATATTTTTTATTCAATATTCTTAGGTTTCAGACATCCCTCTGTCCGGCAGTCAAGTTGTTACATATACATGATGTATGCATGCAGGTTGTAGCCTGTTCCTGCGGTACCTGGCTGTCAGGCTTAGTGCAATTTTTGTTGATGCGCGCAGGCTTGACAGCTGCGTGCGGGAATCTGTTGCCTGCAGCCAGTCAGTCATTTTGCATGCAGGCCTTTTGACATGCGCCTACATATTGGGTGTCAGGTGTGTGTACCCTTCCTGTATGAATGCGGGGCTGCGCGCGGGAATTATGACACAACACAAATCCGCCTGTAACTCCTAAAATATACACAAAAACTCAATTCTGACTGAGTTTTATGTGTGAAACCTATACATGGTATGATGTGTTAAATGTTCAAGTGGCCAAAAGGTGCCATGGTGGTGTTGTGGTCTATTTTGTTTAATAATTATTTAAAAATGTAAGGAGTTAGAATTCAAGGGTGGGGTCAGTGAGTGACCCTACTTAATTTTAGGTGGGGAATTCATTTCTGTAATGATATTCATGGATTTCTCACTCCTTCTAATTTCATTATTTTTATTTCTGTTTTAAATCTGCTTTGACAGGTTGCTCTGTCCAAGTAGCTAGCTGACATTCCCCCACTCCAAGATATGTTCATATCTGAAAAAATTTTGGGGCTCAATGTCTTTTATTGGCTCTGTAATTTCTTAAGTGGATAGGTCCATCTGGAATGTTGTTTTCAGGGAACCATTCATCTTTTTCAGTGCATTCTCTTTTGTATCTGACTAGATAGAGTCTGAAATCTTTCCCATTTATCCCTTCTTTCTTGTCTTCAAGGATTTTGCTTATTTTTCCTTTGTCTTTCTCAGTTTCATCTGGGATAGGAATTTCTGGTGACAGAGTGTGTTCTCCTTTTCAAGGATGGTAGTGTTTGACAAGGCTTACTGGGAAGACTGGGTGCTTTCTGGAAAGTTCATTACTGAGAATTACTTCCACAGCATTCTTTCCATGGAGTTTCTTAATGGTGAATGGTCCAACAAATGCAGCTCTGAGTTTCTTGTTTCCAGCTAAGTTAGTGAAATTGGTGGTAGAAAATAAGACTTGGTCACCAATCTTGAAGTCAGATTCTTTATGGGTTTTGTCCCATCTCTGTTGGTTGTACTCAGCAGCTTCTTGAACACATTGTGCAGCATGTTTGTTGGATGTATCTATCATATTCTTGAAGTCAAGTGATGTGGGGTGGATATTGGTTAGCTGCTGATTCAGGTTATCCTTGGGTAATTTAGGAATCCATCCTCTTTCCAGTATGTAGGGTGCTTCCTTAGTGGTAGAATGCTTGTTACTGTGGTAGGCCATCTCTCGTGCAGGTAAAAGGCTAACCCAATTGTGGCAATAGCCATCAGAATTCTTGTATTCTAGACTGAAGCCACGGAATCTCCTGAGCATGTCTTCCAGGGTCTGGATCATCCTTTCAGCTAATCCATCTGTCTGAGGGTGATAAGCTGTAGAGAAAGCTAAGGTGGTTCCCAGCATTTCATGAAGATTTCTCCAGAACTCAGAGGTGAATTTAGGATCTCTGTCACTGATAATGATCTTGGGAACTCCAACATCAGCAATGAGTCTGTTCCAAAATAATAGGGCAACTTCCATAGCGGTGTCTTCCTTGTGATTAGGTAGAAACTTTGCTTTCTTGGAGTACCTATCCACGATGAATAGGACTGAGTTGTAGGAATAGGCTCCTCCTGGTGGTAGTCCAGTTACAAAGTACATGTTGATGATCTCCCATCTTTTCTTGGGTTCAGCAATCTTTTGTAGTAGACCAAACCTCTTCCAAGTGGTCCTGTTGGACTTTTGACAAGTTTTACAACTAGTAACATACTGGATGGTGGAGTCTATCCAATTGATCCAAAAAGCAGTTTGTTTAACCTTATCTAAGGTTCTATCAGCAGATAAAGGACCAGATGAGCAGCTATCATGTCATTCAGCCAGGACATGTTTGATATTGTCATCCTTGGTTAAGACTATGACACTTGAATGTTGATGCCTGTAGTATACTAGAACATCCCATATGGTGAACCTTCCGGCTTTGTATGGTTTCAAGAGGGGTTCAGGTAGGCTATTGATCAATTCAGATGGTGGAGAAGTAATTTCCATAATGGTGATCAGGGTTTTCATTCCAGAATTGTAAGATTCTTTGATTGATTTGAACAAGGATTCATCCAATTCACAAACTTGGATTCCCATTATAGGAGCCTCAACATTCAATATGTTAATGTTAAGGATGGGGAAGATATCATTATCCTCTGGGTCACAAGCGGGATTACTTGGGTCATTGGGTAGAGCATTCCTACTCAGACTGTCAGCATTCTGGTGTTTGCTCCCAGCTTGATGTACTATTGTCATTTTGCAAGCTAGCTCATTAAAGTGAGCAAGTATCAGAGCAGTTGTAAATGCTTTTTTCAGAGCTTCAAACCCAAAAGCAGCTTTTTCTGTAAAAACAAAATGAGTTTCTTTTTGAAGAAGGTTAGTAAGTTTTACAGTTTTATTGGTGTAATGATCAATAAACCTCCTGTAAAAATTACTGAAACCTAGGAAAAATTGAAGGGATTTAACAGAAGAAGGTGGGGGCCAGTCCAATATGCACTGGCTCTTGGCTGGATCCATCAATAGTCCTTTCTGCAAGACTATGACCCCTAAAAATTGAAGAGAAGTAGTATGGAATTTGCACTTAGAGCCTTTTTCAAGCATTTCATTCTTGCAAAGTTGCTTCAGCACCTCTTGCACATGTGCAATGTGTTCCTCAAGAGTCTTTGAGTAGACTAGTATATTTTCAAGCTAAACCACAAGATATTTCTCTAAAAGTTCAGAAAAAATGTCATTGACAAAGTGTTTAAAAGTGGAAGGAGCATTGCAGAGGCCAAAAGGCATGATGGTATACTCCCAACTGCCAAACTGTGTTCTCATTATTTTCAAATACTCATGACCTTTTGAAATGAAAACTAGGTTATAGGCGCCTCAAAGGTCTAACTTTGAGAAATAAGAAGCTCCTTGGAAGAGAGTGAGGAGGTGGGACATAGGTGGTACTGGGTAGGAATTCTTCTGGGTTACCTGGTTCAGTTTCCTATAGTCAACACAAAGGCAAATTCCGCTGTATTTCTTTGAAAAAAATAAGACAGGTGAACTGTTGTTCAAATTGCTTGGTCAAAGAAATCCTTTCAATAAATTTTCCACAATGTATTCTTGAAGCGTGGTAAATTCCTGCTTCAAGAGAGAGTAGACTGGTCTGGGTGCCGGTGGGGGGCCAGTAAGTTCAATCTTGTGATTTCAAGAATGGGATTGAGCAATTTTATCTGCCTTTAAAGCTGAAAAGACATCAGCAAAGTCATGATAAACCAAAGTCAAAGACTCTCAAATGATTTCTCAATCTTCAATCTCATCATCTTCAAGCACAGGGTTTGAAGTGCTTGCATGATGCAAGAGGATTAGGGAGCTCAAAATACACCTTTTGGTTGGTGCTTGTTTCTCTTCAAAGAAACAAGGAAGAGGTTATTCAGAAAAATAATAAATAACTCCTAAATCTTAAGAGGGAACTTAGGAATGAAGGTAACAATATTGCAAATCTCCTGGCAGAAAAGTGTCATCCAACTCAATGAGAGTGTCAGGTAGGCTGTTTAATTCCTGTTTGATGGAAGGGTTAGTTTCCTGGGGTTGAAAGGTTCAAAGGTTAATTAATCCTTCTTGCCAATTCACATCCGGATTCCAGTGGACTAGGAAATCATGGCCTAGAATGGTATCATCCATTCCAGGAATATCCAAGCAAAATAAAATCCATTCAAAGCTGGGGAAATTGGAAAATGCAAAGGTCCATTTTACCTTTTGGGAAACCCAATGAGACGGCTTGGTTGCACTACTTACTAAATAGATAGGGAACCTATCTATCTTGGAACGTGTAAGATTTTTGGAAGTGGCAAAAGATTCACTTATAAAAGAAACATTAGCGCCCAAATTGAGTAAAACTTGATAAGGGGAGTTGTTGGAATGGAAAGGAAAAATCTCAAACTTGGAGCACCTAGCAACTTGCAAGTGCAAAGATTGACTTGCTCTAATTTAGATAATGTGTAATCTCCCTTGCAAGTGTCAGGAAAACTACAAGCTAATTTTTTTACTGTTTAGCCGCTTCACAAGCTAGCCACTTTGCACAACTATTGAAATCATGTTTACCTCCACAATACATACATAACCCATTCACCATGAAGAAAAGGCAGCACCTGGGTTTGTAATTGAAACATTTTTTGACTTTGTTTTGGTTTCTGATTCAAACATCAAATTGATTCCTGGAAGGTCTCAGAATAATCCTGCAAAACATTTATGTAATGCATGTATTGAATCAAGTATCTTCACATAACAGGAATAGTTGGGAACTCATGTATTTATTTCTAATTTGATATTTCTATCACTGCTGTTAAGAACTTTGGTTTGGAGCTATGTGACAAGGAATTTTTTTTGGATGGTATCAAGCTTTAAAATTAAATGATATCAGTTCTATTGAAAAAGCTTAAATTCAATTATTATTTGTAGGCTAATTTTTGTTTGCTATTTCCTCCCCAAAGAAGAAAGTTCATCCTGGTGGCACATATAAATCTGATTTTGGAAAAAATAAAATCAGGAAATTATATTGAAAAAATTGTAAGAAACAAGGGCTGAATTCCCTCATACCCATAACTTGCATGTGAGAATGAATCAGTGTTTTCACTGAATCAATTTGCCTTTTTTTCAAAAAAAAATTACTGCTTATTGTTTTATTTTTCTTTTTCTTTTTCTTTTGGTATCTTTAATATGGCTTTGAATCAATTTTTTGAGTTTCAATTTTAATTCTTTATATTTGTTTTGATTTTTTATTTTTTATTTTTTTATCATTATCATTTTTTTCATTGTTTATTTTTCTAATGTATTTTATTTTTGAGCAGTGCCTAATTTGAAACTTTTCACAACCTGTTCACAACTCACAATGAGTTGTTTTTTAAGAATCTTGAACCATTTGAGTTTTGGATGGGCTATAAGTGTATATTTATGAATTTGTTTTCGTTTTTTTTAATTATTTATTTTTTTAATTTTTCATTTTTTGTTTATTTTAATATATTTTTGTATGTTTTGTACTTTTGTTTATTTTTTTAAATTTTCTTTTATATTTTTTTATATTTTTTTTATATTTTTTTATATTTTTTTACATATTTTTGTATTTATTTTCATATATTTTTTCTTTATATTGTTTTATATTGTTCCACTTTTTCTAGATTTTTGTAAGTTTTTTTATGTTTTTTCATTTTTTTGTATTTTTGTCTATTGCGTCTATTAATGATTTCAAGGGTCAGGAAGAATAAATTCAAACTAATCCTAAATACTGATTTTTTTGATGGGTGAAACCTCTTCTACATTTTTGATGCTCCTCCTTAGGCACTAGCTCATCCTCACTACAAACGGTGCTTGTGAAGCATCATAAAACATTGAATTTATTCAACCCCATTTCAGGGATGAGAACTCCTATATAGTAGGGCATGACTGGGAATTTGAGCTGGCAGAACTTAAATGTGGTTTGGGGGCCTTCCCCCCAACCACCCATTTTTGTTTTGAATTTTTATATATGTTTATTGATTTTTTGTATTTTTCCATATTTTTCTATATTTCTGTATATTGTTTGGCAATTTTTTTCTTCATTTTATTTTTTTACATTTTTTTATATTATTTTATATTATTTTATATTATTTTATATTATTTTATATTATTTTATATTATTTTATATTATTTTATATTATTTTATATTATTTTATATTATTTTATATTATTTTATATTATTTTATATTATTTTATATTATTTTATATTATTTTATATTATTTTATATTATTTTATATTATTTTATATTATTTTATATTATTTTATATTATTTTATATTATTTTATATTATTTTATATTCTTTATATGTTTTTAATATTTTTATTTATTTTTTACATGTTTTAATATTTTATATTTTGTTTTATATTGTGTTATACCATGTAACATTTTTCACATTTTTTGATATTAGTTTCTACTTCATTTTATTTTATAATGATTTTTAATTCTTTAAATTAATAAGATTGAAAATTTGTGGAGTAGTGAACAACCTTGTTCCCAACTCTGGGTTTGTAAATTTCTGTTCATGACCCACTCACAACCTGTGGGTGTGAATTTAGCCCTGCCATTGATTTTTCATTTTTCATTCTTTATTGATTGATTTTTTTTATTTTTTTATTTTTTTATTTTTTATTTTTATTTTTCATTTTTAATGTTTTATTTTTGATTTTTGATTTTTGATTTTATTTTTTCATTTTTTTTTCTTCCTGTCAGCATGATGGTTGACTTAGCACAAGTCAACCACCACACTGGCAGTTGCAAATTGCATGGTTGAGCCCCTAACGGTCCCTGCTGCAAAATTGAAGGGGCCGCATGGGGATCAACTCTTGGGGAGGTGGACAACTTATGGTAAGTTGTTCATCAACCCAACAGGGTAAAAAAAAGAAAGAAAGAAAGAAAAAAGAAAAAAAGAAAAAAAGAAAAAAAGAAAAAAAGAAAAAAAGAAAAAAAGAAAAAAAGAAAAAAGAAAAAAGAAAAAAAGAAAAAAAGAAAAAAAGAAAAAAAGAAAAAAACAAAAAAACAAAAAAACAAAAAAAGAAAAAAAGAAAAAAATAAAAAAAGAAAAAAAATCAAAACAGAATAAAAAAAATCAAAAAAAAAAAATAAAGAAAGAATCAAATGATGGTGGCACTAAATTCACAACGTTTTAAGACAGATTCATGACTCAACATGGGTGTTGTGGGACAACTAAAAACCAACTTTCAGTGGTGAACAGATTTCAAATGTTCATTTTTTTCCATTTTCTTCATACTTTCTATATGTTTATGTTTTTATACCTTTTTATGTTTTTTTTTGTAATGTTGTATATTTTTGTATGTTTTTGTATATCTTTTACATCTTTTTTCATATTTTTTATATTTTTTTATATTTCTGCACATTTTTACATATCATCTGATATCTTGATATTTGTTTTATATTGTCATATATGTTTACTTTTTTTTTACATATGAATTTATTCTTTGAAGGGTCACAAGGAATTTGTTTAAAATAATCCTAAAGATTGATTTTGTTGATGATTGAAAAATCTTCTAGAATGTTGATGTTACTTCTCAGACAAGGGCTCATCCTCACTACAAACGTTGCCTGTGAAGCATCATCAAACATTCAATTTTTTCCAACCCATTTCACTGATTTGACCTCCTATATAGTAGGGCAGCACCCAGAAATTGGGCTGGCAGAACTCAAATGTGGTCCAGGGGCCTCCCCCTCACATAGCCACTTCTTAGGTGGTTTTTGTTTTGTATTTTTGTATATTTTTGTATATTTTTGTATATTTTTGTATATTTTTGTATATTTTTGTATATTTTTGTATATTTTTGTATATTTTTGTATATTTTTTGTATATTTTTGTATATTTTTGTATATTTTTGTATATTTTTGTATATTTTTGTATATTTTTGTATATTTTTGTATATTTTTGTATATTTTTGTATATTTTTGTATATTTTTGTATATTTTTGTATATTTTGTATATTTTTGTATATTTTTGTATATTTTTGTATATTTTTGTATATTTTTGTATATTTTTGTATATTTTTGTATATTTTTTGTATATTTTTGTATATTTTTGTATATTTTTGTATATTTTTGTATATTTTTGTATATTTTTGTATATTTTTGTATATTTTTTGTATATTTTTGTATATTTTTGTATATTTTTGTATATTTTTGTATATTTTTGTATATTTTTGTATATTTTTGTATATTTTTGTATATTTTTGTATATTTTTGTATATTTTTGTATATTTTTGTATATTTTTGTATATTTTGTATATTTTTGTATATTTTTGTATATTTTTGTATATTTTTGTATATTTTTGTATATTTTTGTATATTTTTGTATATTTTTTTTGTATATTTTTGTATATTTTTTGTATATTTTTTGTATATTTTTGTATATTTTTGTATATTTTTGTATATTTTTTGTATATTTTTTTTTGTATATTTTTGTATATTTTTGTATATTTTTGTATATTTTTGTATAATTTTTGTATATTTTTGTATATTTTTGTATATTTTTGTATATTTTTGTATATTTTTGTATATTTTTGTATATTTTTGTATATTTTTGTATATTTTTGTATATTTTTGTATATTTT